>JAOTQJ010000111.1:7315628-7353883 GCA_025642045.1 Solanum sejunctum | reverse complement strand
TGATCTGTGAATCTGGACCATCTCAACTGAATTTATATAGGTATATCACATGATCGCGTTTTGAAGCCAATGAAGAAGACAACCAACAACTCAACTTTACATCAAGATCAATATATAGTTCATTAGAAGCAAATAGAACAAAAAGAAAACTAAAATAAGATGATAAACTATAACTCAAGACATCGAGGCTTGAAACAATAGACTACAATAGACTGAAGCAGGAATGTGGGGTTGAAGACAAGACTGGAAAATTTTCAAATGATAAAGATAGAGAGAGAAGACCATAACAAATTCAGGAAAATATTTTGAACACCCAAATTTGACATAATAACCTCCAAGTAAACTACAAACTAAAAACCAAGATAAGGCTGAGGTAAACATAAACATGACAGCAACATGAAGCAAATTGATATCATCTCACAGAACCTGAATCAAGAAGAACTACAACAAGTTAAAGCTTAAACATTATAACATGTATTCGAGAAGTAATATCATTTCTACTTAGTCTCCATTTCTTTAACTATAAACAGAAAGAGTAATCACAGACCCTTATAAATACATGCCAAACTCGATCTTCCTCCCCCTTTGAAGATAACAACAAAATGAGTCAAAACATGAAGATGAGGCAAAAGAGTTAACAAGAGCATCGAAGTCATGAACTTATGATAAATGTATATTTTGGAACTTAAGTACAAAATAAGATGTAAAACTAGCACTGTGAACCCTAGGACAGAGCAAAGACGGAGATAGAGAACAGAGGTGAATTTTGCTACACATGTTTATAGATTTAAAGATAATTTAACAAGAAATCAAACTCATGTTATGGACGCAACTATTAAAAGCATGAGGCTGTATTTTGAAACCTCACTTAGCTAGGAAAAGGAAACTTGAAATCACTTGAAACGCGACACACATTGAGTTAGAAACAACAAAATCGACGGTTAACAATATCACAACACAGTCTCAAGAATATCTTAAATAACCAAACAACCACAACACTATAACATTAATTCATCACACAGGGCATTTCTAGTCAAGACAAATAAAATGCAAAGATGACAACTTCGATATAGCTTCAGCAGACACATTCAGTCATAATACATGAGATTCAAACAAAAAGCGATATTGGGATATTATCTTTATTGATGTAGCAAACTGAGACAATGAGCTTGATGAAGCCTATTCACCACAAAAATAGAGACTTCGTTGATAGATTCTCGAATTCCAAATCTAGAAATTTAGATTTCTAAAATGCCAATATTGACCGAAAAATAGAAATTATGATGTATTTGGAGCTGAAGATCGCTAATAACAGGAATTTTTTGTGTTCTTTTTATGGGGTCGAAAATGGCTGCCTTTAATGGAGAAGAAAAGGGAATATTTATAAGGGACTATTAGGGTTTGAAATGGGTGGAAAATTGCAGGGCAAATTTGGGAGGATGGGGTTTTCTTGATTCAAATTTTGAAAGTGGGTAGGGTCTTCTTTGTTACCCACTTAGGTGTATCATTGATTTTATTCTCTTTTGATCCTTGATTTATGGATTTTGGAAGAAAAGCAAGGACACGTAGGGAAAAGATATGGGGATCATGATGGAGTGATGAAAGGGAACATTAAGGATTGTCGGTAGTTTATTTGTTTTGTCGGCTGGTTTCTTTGACTGGTTGTGGGTTTTCTCCGACAAGGAAGAAGAAGAAGTGGTGAGGGTATGGGAGCGTGAAGGACAAAGAAGAAGAAGGAAATAAAGGGAATTGGGGGCACATGGCCCCCATGCACCATATATACATATATTATATCTTACGCTGGGCTGAAAAATAAACGGGGAAATAGGCCGGGCAGGGGGTATTTGAGATGGACTTGGGATTTTTAGGTCAAACAAAAGCTAAAAAAGAAAGAGTCCAAAGGTGTAGGAAATTAATTAAACAATTGATCAATTGATTGCAAATTTAGCCAATTAAAAGTAATCAAATTGAATTCGATTGACTAATTTGACTACCCAATGAATTATACAAATTAATTTAAGAGCTTTCAATATTATCTACCTGAAATAATTAAGGATAATAACTCCTAAAATAAAAATAAAATTAAAATGAGAAGATACTTTTTTGCATTTTTGAAAGATAATTATTTCAAATTGTTAAGATTAAAAGCTTGATGACTGATTTATGCTGTATAGGGTAAAAATTGGGTATCAACTAGGATATTTTAAAGGTTGGAGAAATTTATTAAGTGTGAAGTTTTCCTCCTCTATTATGAAATATTTGAAAGTGTAGGGGTGACTTGTTATGATTATATTTTGATTGTACAAATGCTGTAAATAGATATTTGTGGTAATCTATTGTGATATGATTGAATGCAATATAATAATTACAACATCCTATAATTTCCTTCTATCTAATTTGGATGAGTGTGTGTAGAGGGTTGCTGAGGAAATCTAATGAAAAGATGCTAAACCAAGTCTTACGAGAGGGGTTACAAGTCATGGAGTGAGTTACGACTCATAGACTAGGTTTCATACTTAATTCCAATGATTCAGAGTTTAAGGACCTTTCAGAATACAAGAGATATTTAAAACTCGTATAGCAATCTACGATTCGTAGAGGATGGTTTTGTGGCAAATTCCAATGTTTCATATTGCAAGGCCCCTCCAGCTATGAGAGCTCAATTATGACTCATATGTCTGATTACGACTCGTAAAAGAGGGTCTCGTATCAATTTCTAGAGATTCAGGATTTTCAGATTCTTTACCTATGAGGGGAAGTTATGACTCGTAGGGCGTTTTACGAGTCGTATACAAGATTTTGTAGACCCTGTCAGCAGTTTTACTGAAGGGATGTTTTTGTCCTTTCAAACTTTGTTTTAAATTAAAATCCTTCACGTTTTAGACTTGTATAAAGTCTTGAAATAACCCTAAGGGTATTTTTCACCCTTCTTCAACTTGAGGGTTTTGAGAGCATTGGAGGAGAAAGAGGAAGCTAGGGTTTTGCCATTCAAGAACAAGGATATGGTGAGGATTGATTATTCCCTTCATCCCCAGTTATGTAAGGCTTACCAAAGTGTGGAATCTTTCCTCCAAATGCCCCTTCATCTTCGTGTCTCAATATTTTGGAAAAAAGAGTTGAGATTTTGATAAACCTTACTATTTTAATATTGAAATCCTTGCATCTATTTTAAGGTCTTGTTATACTACATGAGGTAATCTCTTGCATTGCATGGGTATTCTAATATGAGATTTGTACACGTATTTTAATCCTTGATGATATGAAACCTACATTACATGTCTTCATGAAAATCTTATGCATAAATTGAGCTTGTTGAGTTGGGTAAATTGAGCATGTTGAGTAGAGTATATTGAGCATGTTAAGTTGAGAAATTTGAGCATGAGGAGTCTGTAGTGTTGAGTTGCATGTATTACTACTCATGATATCTTGCTTGCATTACATGATAGGATAATTGAGTAAGTCTAAATGGCCTTTGTGTTTGAGTTGTGTCGATTTAATGCATTGATTGCTTAAATTGTTGAATATTGGAGATGAAATGATAACCCAAAGGGGTTGAGTTTGAGTTCCTTAATTGATTATTGAGTTACGAGTTGATAATGAGTATAATAAGTTGATTGATGAGTTGAGCATTTTTTTAGTCTTGGGAGGAGTATTGAGCATTGAGCATTGAGCATTGAGCGGGGAGCAAGTTTATAATTACTTTAACCCACAGAACTACATTACCAGTGTAGAATAGTCATTACAGCTAGTCCGACGACTCTTGTCCTACAAATGGACATTTACTATGGATCCAAGAGAGAGTTGATCGCCCTTTCTGTGGCAAGTTAAGGGCAGGCGTGGCGATAATGCTGATTCATTGTATATCACCTAATTAAAGGTGGTGGGATGGATGTCGATTAAGAGAAACTCTCAAACAATATTGATTGAGCATGAGATTTCAAAGTGAGTCTATTTTATTGAGCTTACCTTTAAAAATATGATTTACTTTAAACTTGCATGAACTATTTTGAGCATGAGTTGTTGAGTTGAGGTGAGTGAGTCAAGCTTTACTTTTCTTAAGCTATTTCACATACCAGTATATTCCATGTACTGACATCTATTTGGGCCTGCATTATTTTATGATGTAGATACTGGTGACAGAGGGCTTCAGGATGCGCACCATTGAAGTCTAGTTTAGTACATCTTCGAGTTCATGATTTTTCCTTGTATCCTGGAGAAGCCCCTTTTATGTTCTTACTTCTGTTGATTACATTTTTGCTTAATTTTGGTATCCATGGCCTGTCATGACACCATTATAGATAGTTGAGTAGAGGCTTCATTGACACTAGAGTTGAGTATTAAATGAGTATTTTGTGTCTAAACTTATTTTCATTATAAGCTATGATATAGTAGAGTTATGCAACTATCTATCTTATTGCATATGATGTGTTACCCTCTGAGTTATTCTTCTGCTATTGAGTATGATGTAATGAGAAGGCCAAGTGGTTCTCTCGGGGGTTAGTAATAGTCTCTAAGTGCCAGCCACGTCAAGGGTACTTTCCCAAGGCATGGCAAACTTGGTATTAGAGCACAGAGTTTAAGAGTCCTAGGGAGTCTATGAAGCCATGTCTTATAGATTCTTATTTAAGAGTGTGTTGTGCACCACACGTCATAAGCATGAGGCTACAGGACATTAGGAACTGTTATCCTTTTTGTGATCTGAGTTCGTGTGATAGAGTTGAAAACACTATAAACTTCTTTTTTGAATCTTGCATTACACAATTGTAGATAATGCCTCCTATACACACTATAACCTAGAGGAATGCTTCAACTAGCACTGCTGAGAACCCTACTTTAGAGGTGCCTCCTCAAATGGAAATGAGGGGCCGAGGTCAACTGGTATTCCCGTGACGCCTACTGCTCCACCTGATCCTACCACAGAGGCTGACTTTAAAGGATCCATTGCTATGCTCATAAAGTTTGGTAGTTGCTCAAAGAGGGAACCAAGGCTCCCAGACTCCTAATTCTAGCTCCCATGAGCCAACAACTCCCTCTAGACTGAGAGGCTTTCTGAGGATGAACTCACCTGGCTTTATTGGCTATAATATTGAGAAGAACCCTAAAAACTTCATTGATGAGATATGGAATGTTCTAAAAGCTTTGTATGTGATCGAGATTGAGGGAGTGAAGCTTGCTGCTTATCAGCTTAAGGATGTGACCAATGTTTGGTACAACCTGTGGGAAGAGAGTCGAGGTGATGATGTTGAGCCCGCTACTTGGGATGGGTTTGAGAATGCTTTCCTTGATCACTTCCTCCCTCAGGAGTTGAGAGAGGCAAGGGTTGCGGAGTTTGTGAATCTGAAATAAGAGGGGATGACTATTAAAGAGTATAGTCTGAAATTCGTCCAGCTGTACAGGTATGCACTGGAGATGGTTTCGAATATAAGGGCAAAGATGATAAAGTTTGTATATAGGGTGAGAAAACATGTGAAGAGGGAGTGTAAGGCGACATTGTTGATCCCGGGTATAGATATCTCTAGAATGATAGTCTATGCCCAATAGATAGAGAAGGATAAGAAGAAAGACAGAGAGAAGCATTTGAGTAAGAAGGCCAGATCAGCAGGGCCTGAGCCTAGTCAGATCAAGCAAAATAAGTAGATAAGTCGTATTTCTAGAAAAGGTTTTCTGGCTATACACTATCTTCAGACAGTGCACCAACCCCGAACCAGAGATATGATCAGAGATCCAATGGTCAGCCAAACTTTAGGGCACCAAATGCACAGTCTCAAACTTTGTGGGAAATGTGGCTTGATACATTTTGGAGAATGCAGAGATGGAGAGAATGCTTGCTACAAGTGTGGCCAACCAAGTCACTTTCAGAGGGAGTGTCTAGTGTGGGGCAACAAGGGTCAGAGTACTACCACAACACCACCAGCAAGGGGTAACCAGAGAGGTACTACACTGGGTCAAGCGGTAGGACAAACCATATGTAAGTGATGGGAAACAGATGGGACCAGGAGGTCGCACCAAATATCGTGATGGGTATGCTTTGAGTCTTTACCTTTCCTTGCTATGCCTTACTTGATCCGGGTGCAACTCGCTCATTTGTGATGCCATATATGGCGAGTAGATTTAAGATTCTTCTTGAATGTTTGCTTGAGCCATTCTCTATTTCTACTCCTGTTGCTGAGTTCATTCAATCTGAGAGAATCTATAGAGATTGTGTGGTGTCCATCTATCATAGGGATATGCTTGTCAATTTTATTGATTTAGAGATGGTTGATTTTGATGTGATCCTTGGTATGGATTGGCTTTATGCCCTCTATGCCTCTGTTGATTGTCAAACTCAGATTGTTAAATTTAAGTTTATGAGTAAACCTATTATTGAGTGGAAAGGAGATTTTATTACACCAAAGGGTAAGTTTATTTTTTACTTCAAGGCTCAAAAACCAATCTCTAAAGGATGTATCTATCACCTCGTGCAAGTTAAATCACATTATGTTGATCCCTCTACTCTTGAGTCTATCCCAATCGTGAGCGAGTACCTTGAGGATCTACCCAGAATCCCTCCCAATAGGGGATTGACTTCGAAATTGATGTTCTTCTAGATACACAACCTATCTCAATTCTGCCATATAGTATGGCCCCTACAGAGTTAAAAGAGCAGTTGAGGGGCTTATTAGAGGAAGGATTCCTAAGTCCAAGTATATCTCAATGGGGTGCTCCTTTCTTGTTCGTGAGAAAGAAGAATGGTTCCTTGAGGATGTGTATTGACTACCGCCAGTTGAATAAGGTGACTATCAAGAATAAGTATCCTTTTTTGAGGATTGATGATTTGTTTGATCAACTTTATGGAGATATTATCTTCTCTAAGATAGACCTTAATCAGGATATCATCAATTGAAAGTGAGAGAATGTGATATGCCAAAGATGACTTTTCGAATTCGATATGGTCATTTCGAGTTCTTGGTGATGTTATTTGGGTTGAAAAATTTAGCTAAAGCTTTTATGGACCTGATGAATAAGGTATTCAGGCAATATCGTGACATGTTCATGATTATGTTTATTGATGACATTTTGGTGTACTCTAGAGATAAGGAGGAGTATGGCAATCACCTTAGGATCGCTTTACAAACACTCTCGGACAATGAGTTATATCCAAAGTTTTCTAAATGTGAATTTTGGCTCAAATCAGTGGCTTTCTTAGGTCATATGATTTTTGGCGATGGAATTTAAGTTGATACCCAAAAGATTGGGGCAGTTAAGAATTGGCCAAGACCAACCTTATCGACAGAGATAAGGAGTTTTCTGGGATTAGCTGGCTACAACCAAAGGTTTGTTGAGGAATTTACTTTCATATCTGCACCATTACCTAAACTGACTCAGAAGAAGGTCAAGTTTCAATAGTCTGATAAGTGTGAGAAGAGTTTCCATGAGTTGAAGACAAAGTTAACTACTTTATTAGTGTTTACCTTGTCGGATGGAACAAATGGGTTGGTTATCTATTGTGATGCATCAAGAGTGGGATTGGGATGTGTGTTAACGCAGAAAGGGAAGGTTATTTACTATACTTCTAGACAGCTTCAGGTGCATGAGCAAAATTATCTTTCTCATGATTTGGAGTTGGCAACGGTGTTGCTCTTAAGATATAGGGCCACTATCTATATGGAGCACATGTTGATGTATTTACAAATCACAAAAACCTATAATATGTCTTCACCCAGAAGGAGCTTAACTTGAGTCAAAGGAGATGGCTTGAATTACTCAAAAACTATGAATTGAGCATCCTCTACCATCCAGGTAAAAATAATATGGTAACAAATGCTCTTAGTAGGTTGTCCATGGGAAGTACCATCCATGTAGAGGAGTAAAAGGGATAGTTAGCCAAAGAGTTTCACAGGCTGCCGCGATTGGGAGTTCAATTAGATGAATCAAGCGAAGGAGGAGTTCATATACATAATGGGTTTGCATCATCCCTAGTGGTGGTGGTGAAAGAGAAACAAGATTGAGATCCTATGTTATTATAGTTAAAAGAAGATTGCATAAGCAAAAAGTAATGATTTTTGCCAAAGGGGGAGTTGAAGTGTTGAGGTACGAAAGGAGATTATATGTTCCTAATGTTGATGGGGTTTGATAGAGGATAATGGCCAAAGTCCACAATTCTAGATATTCCATCCACCTAGGGTCTACAAAGATGTACCATGACTTGATAGAAATCTACTGGTAGAGTGGAATGAAGAAAGACATTGCTGAGTTTGTCTCCAAGTGCTCGAATTGCCAATGAGTAAAGTTGAGCATCAAAGGCCATGTAGAGTAGCTCAGAATTTTGAGATTCCAGAGTGGAAATGGGAGATTCTCAACATGGACTTGATCATCAGTTTACTGAGGTCCCGCAAATAGCATGATTCAATTTGGGTGATAGTTGACAAGATGACTAAGTCTGCTAACTTCTTGGCATTCAAGACAACTGACATGTAGAGGATTATACCTGGTTATACATAAAGTAGATTATTAGATTACATGGAGTTCCCTGATCTATCATCTCAGACAAAGGAACTCAATTTATTGCCTAGTTTTAGAGATCTTTTCAGAAGGGTTCGGTTATGAAGGTGCTCCTTAGAACAACTATCCACCCTCAGACAGATGGCCAGGCAGAGCACAGTATTCAGACCTTGGAGGATATGTTGAGAGCTTGCATCATTGACTTTCAAGTTAAATAGTATGACCACTTGCCATTGATAGAGTTTGTCTACAATAATAATTTTTATTCGAGTATTCATATGGCCCCATATGAGGTACTCTATAAGAAGAGGTGTAGGTCGCTCATTAGATGGTTCAAGGTAGGTGAAGCAGAGTTAATTGGACTATACCTAGTTCACCAAGCTATGGAGAAGGTGAAAATCATATGAGAAAGGTTAAGAACTATGCAAAGTCAATAGAAAGCCTACACAGATATCAGGAAGAGAGACTTGGAGTTTGAGGTCAATAGTTGGGTGTATTTGAAGGTGTCACCCATAAAGGGTGTGATGAGATTTGGAAAGAAAGGGATGTTGAGTCTGAGGTATATCGACCCTTCTCAAATCATAAAAAGAGTGAGCAATATGGTGTATTAGTTGGAGTTACCATCAGAGTTAGAGGCCATCCACCTAGTTGTTCATATTTTCATGCTCAAGAAGTGTTTGGGGGATCCACAATTAGTTGTGCCTGTTGAGAGTATTAGAGTTGGAGACAACTTTGTTATAAGGAGGTTCCTGTCCAAATCCTTGATCGTTATGTTTAAAAGTTGAGAACTAAAGGGGTTGCATATGTTAAAGTATTATAGAGGAATCAATTCATAGATGAAGCTACTTGGGAGGTGGAGGAGGACATGAAGGCCAAATATTCCTATCAATTCCTACCTGCTGATGATGAGAGAGAGTTGATGGTAAACTTTTCCCTCTAAATTCTTGAATTTCCATTCTTTTAGTCCTCCTTTCATTCTTCATATGATAGATGATAGAGTTCTAGAGTCCAAGTGAAGATTGATGTGATTTGATGACTATTTGATTATATTACTTGCTGAATTTCTTGATTTGTTACTTGTATGAGTGAGGTGAGAGCTGGCTGATTGTTAAAAGCCATAGGGAAATTCGTGCCTTGTCCTAAATCCCTAGCTTTCTCTTCATTCGAGGACGAATGGTCCCAAGAGGGAGATAATGCAACATCCCATAATTTCCTCCTATCTGATTTGGATGAGTGTGCGTAGAGGGTTGCTGAGGAAATCTGATGAAAAGCTACTGAAGTAGGTCTTGCGAGAGGGGTTATGAGTCGTAGAGTGTTTTAAAACTTATAGACAAGGTTTTGTACTTAATTCTAGCGAATTAGAGTTTGAGGACCCTTAATGTTACGAGAGGTACTTATGACTCATATAGCACTCTACCACTCTTAGAGGATAGTTTTATGGCAAGTTTCAGTGTTTCATATTGCAAGGCCCCTCCAACTATGAAAGGTTAATTACGACTCGTATGTCGGATTACAACTCTTAAAAAAGGGTCTCATATCAATTTCCAGAAATTCAGAATTTTCAAACTCTTCACCTATGAGGGGCAGTTATGACTCGTAGGAGGTTCTATGAGTCGTATATGGGGTTTCATAGACCCTGTTGGCAGTTTTACATGAAGGGGAATTTTTATCCTTTCTGACTCTTGTTAATTAAAACCCTTCACATTTTAGACTTGTATAAAGTCTTGAAACATAACCTTAAGGGTATTTTTCACCCTTCTTCACCTTGAGGGTTTTGAGAGCATTGAAGGAGAAAGAAGAATCTAGCGTTTTGCCATTCAAGAACAAGGATTGGGTGATGATAGATTGTTCCCTTCATATCTAGGTATGTAAGGCTTACCAAAGTGTGGAATATTTTTATAACACCCCACACCTTACACTACTAGTACAAGTCAAATGAAACAAGGCATGGTTTGGACAAATTAGCGCTAACTTTCGAAAGTGCTTGTATCTTGTGTTAATGGGCTATATGTGCATCTAGCGCTTAAGAGGGTCGAGTGAAGACATGTTTTGTGTCAAATTGAGGAGATTATGACCTTAAAATGAAGTGAGAGAATTGAGGTGCTTGTATGACTTAGAAGCTAGCAGGTGAGTCACCTACTTGCTTAGCTTAAAATTGTTAGGTAAACGGAGACGAGGCTCGATGTCGAATTTGTCCAAGTTCGATTATGATAAAGTTCGTGTTAAGGGTGTAACTTGGACACATATTTTAGCATCTTAAAATGGACTATATGATCAGACCAAGAAGGATATAAAGAGATCCCAAAACCATTACAATATTCTTAGCAAGTTAGGCCCAACTAGTTAGGAAGAAGAAATCTAAAAAATGGGCAGCCCAAGTCCATGTATTTGGAGCTCCAAAGGGCCAAAGTGAAATAAGGAACAAGCAGCATCACCTAATTGGTGATGTAAGGCTTAAGTAGCCTTAGTAATACGGCCAAGTATAATTTTAAAAGAGGGTCAAAACAGCTCCCACAAAACCATCGTTCAATTGAACTCACAAAACAAAAACAACTTTGTCTTCAAAGTTCTCTCAACTTTTCTTCACATTGGAAAGCAGCTAAAAGGGATTTATAGGGTTCTTATAGAAGACCTATATCTTGAAGATATTTGTAATTAAGTTTATACATGTTTTTACTATAGCTTCATCATGAAAAACAAGAGATAGATACTAGTTATGTTTGATGAAATCTGTTAGACAGATTCTGTGCAGAAAGATACTGCACCTTTTTCCTTTTTGTTTTGGCGATTTATCTATGGTGTTTAAGTTATAACATTAAGATAACTTGGTGTTTTTAATATTGTTTGAGTTATAAACATTACCCTAAGGTTGCTGCCCTTGTTTTGGTATCATTTAACGAGCACGTTTTATCAAGTTATTTCAAGCATCATGTTGATTGTAACTTACGGGCTATTGTGTGTGAAGCTTTTAGCTCACGTCCTTCATGACATCTTAAGTGCTGTCATAGGACTGTTTGTGGTCTTTTTATATGTGTAAATGTTGCTGGAACAATTTGATTAAAGTTGGAATAGGTGTGGGTTGTCAATGTCGAAATGTGGCGAAGGAAGGTAACGTTATGCTGTCCGTTTTTAGATTGTGTGGAATCGCTATGTATTGAACTTTGTGGGCTGTTGTAAGACTTTCAAGAGGCTGAAACAAGATTTATATATCATATACATGAGAATATTTGTTCGAAAGTATGGTTATAAGTAAAAAGGTTGAACGAAACGCCTTGACGTCGCTAATTAAAAGCTTGCTGCCCATGTGTCATTTTGTTATGTTATTAGGATGCCAAGGTGTATATATTAGCTATTAATGTTAATGTTATGTTATATTATATTGTAGATAAGTATTTGGAGGAAGGTAAGGTTATTTCGAGATAGTAATGAGGTCATACAATGAGGTATGTAAGGTTACTTGATTTCGTATCACTTGGCCTGAAACATAGATCCCTCGTGGGTACATAAAGGCACTTACCTACTCCAACATGACTATTAACCATGTCTACACTCTCTTACATGTTCATATGATCCTCTATATAGTCACCTTCAACCTGCATACATGTTTTGATACCAAGTTACATGAGTTCTTGTTACAAGATAAAGTTCATGAGTTGTTCCATTTCATACGCATATCATCAATTGTGTAATGTACTCTTTTCATTATCATATTGTCTGGTATGATTATCTACATGCCACATCCTATAAATACAGTCCTACAGCTCTGATATCATGGCCACCAAAAGAATCACCTCAAAGGTAATTGAAAGATAAAGTAAACAGTTTTGATGGGTGGTAGCCCGAGGGGGTTCGTGAAGAACCTAGCATAGGGACGATCCCGATACAGTTTTGACGGGTGGTAGCCTGAGGGGGTTCGTGAAGAACCTAGTATAGGGATGATCCTGATATAGTATTATGGGTGGTAGCCCAGGGAGTTCATATAGAACCTAGCATAGGGACGATCCCGATACAGTTACCACTGCTCAGTTGGTCATATGATTATAGCTGTGCATAGATTTTACAGTACAAATTTTACAGTACAGGTAAAGTGAGATAAAGGATATAAAGTACATGATTTCACAGCATAACTAAGGGTGGTACCTGATCTTCCACAAATGCATGGTTTCATTTGAGTTGTTACTTTATATATAGTATATCCTGCCTTACATACTTAGTACGTTATCCCGTACTGACGTCCCTTATGGGGTACCTGCATTTCATGCTGCAGGTGCAGGTTCTAGTAGATCTCCCCAGTAGGAGTACAGGATATTCAGCTGCTGTCATCAAGCTCCAGGTTTCTTTGGGGCTTTGTACATGTCTAGAGGTTATATGTTTTTATTGCATAGTTTGCTAAGGCGGTGCCTGTCCTGACCTTTGTTAGATGTTTTTCCTTATTTAGAGGCTTTGTAGACTATATAAAGCATAGTGAAGTCATGTCTCGCACTTTAGATAGTGTGGCCCCAACAACCTAGTCATAATCATTTCCTTTTATCTTGTTATCACTGTTTATCTGCTTAAAGGTATATCAAATGTAGAAACCCCTTATATTATGTACAGAACACATATAGTTACATGTTTATTCTTTCGAGCCTTATCGGCAATGTATGCCAGTTCGTCCTATGGGACTTTGGGGCGTGACACTTTCCTTCATGTTCCCATTAATCTTTTTTAGTCAATATTTGGGAAAAAGAGTTGAGATTTTGAAAAACCTTACTATGTTACTATTGGAATCCTTGCATCTATCTTGAGGTCTTGTTATACTACATAAGGTGATCTCTTGCATTGCATGGGTATTCTAATATGAGATTTGTACATGTATTTCATCCTTGATAGTATAAACCCTAAATTTTATGTCCATAAAAATCTTATGCATAAATTGAGCATGTTGAGTTGAGTAGATTAAGCATGTTGAGTTGAGTAGATTGAGCATGTTGAGTTGAGAAATTTGAGCATGAGGAGTCTGTACTGCTGAGTTGCATGTATTACTACTCATGATATCTTTCTTACATTACATGATGGGACATTTGAGTGAGTCTAAATGACCATTGAGTTTGAGTTGAGTCAATTTATTCCATGGATTTCTCAAATCGCTCAATATTGGAGATGAGATGAGATACCCAAAAGTGGTTGAGTTTGAGTTCCTTGATTAAGCATTGAGTTATGAGTTGATGATGAGTTCATACTGAGTTGATTGATAAGTAGAGCATATTTTTAGTCTTGGGAGGAGTATTGAGCACGGAGAGGGGAGCAAGTGTATAATTACTTTAATCCTTAGAACTACGTTACCAGCGTACGATAGTCATTACAGATAGTTTGATGACTCTTGTACCACAAGTGGACATTTACTATGGATTCAAGAGAGTTAATCTCCTTTTTTCGCGGCAAGTTAAGGGCAGGCATGGCAACGATGCTGATTCGTTGTACATCACCTAATTAAAGGTGGTGGGATGAATGTTCGTTAAGAGAAACTCCCAAGCAATATTTATTGAGCATGAGATTTCAAAATGAGTCTATTTTACTGATCTTACCTTTAAAAGCATGATTTACTTTAAACTTGCATGAACTGTTTTGAGCATGAGATGTTGAGTCGAGGTGAGTGAGTCGAACTTTACTTTTATTGAGCTTTTTTACATACCAATATATTCTATATACCAAGATCCATTTGGGCCTGCATCATTTTATGATGTAGATACAGGTGATAGAGGGCTTCAACACGCACACCATTGAAGTCTAGTTCAGTACATGTTTGAGTTGGTGAGCTCTACTTGCATCCCGGAGAAGCCCCTTGTGTGTTCTAAATTCTGTTGAATACATTTCTTTTTGATTTTGGTATCCATGGCCTATCATGGCACCATTCTAGAAAGTTGAGTAGAGGCTCCATAGTCACTGTAGTAGAGTATTAAATAAGTATTTTGTATCAAACTTATTTTCATTATAAGTTATGATACAGTGGAGTTATGTAGCTATCTATCTTATTGCATATGATTTTCTACTTTTTGAGTTATTCTTCCACTATTGAGTACGATATGATGATGAGGCCAAGTGGTTCTCTTGGGGGCTAACAATAGTCTCTGAGTGTTGACCCCGGGGCATGATAATAATAATTTGAGTTTGTTGAAAATATTATTTCTTTGGAGTGATTATATTTATGGTATTAATATTGTTGAAAGTAATAATTTCAAAGAGAGAAAAATGGTGACGAGTTTTACATATGGTTGAAAATGGTGTTGTTTATATTTTGAAAAGAAGTCATTGATTTGACATGAGAGGTACCATTAATACCTAATAAGTTGAATATTTGATTGTACCAAGAGAGGTACAATATTATCACGCCCCAGGTGGGTACCAAGATGTGACCAACACCCAGAGACTATTGCTAGTCTCCAAGCGAACAACTTGGCCTCATCACAATCATTTGATTAATAAACTCTACTAATTAGTGGAAGACATAAAGAATGTAAATGGGCATATCTATCTAATCTCAAATAATAATATAAATAAAAGACAAGTAGAAAGATCTAGCTCACAATCTTAACAATAATATTTCACTCTAGTCTATGAAGCCTCTATCACTATCAGCTGGTGCGAATGAAAGACCCATGGATGTCTTAATCAAAATAAAGCTAAGCAAGTCTAACTCTAAAGCAAGATGAAAATAAATTAATGAATCCTCCAAAGTAGGTAAGGCTTACCAATCAGTTGAATGTCCAAGATCCTCAATGATGCGCCTGTTGATGATCTCTAATCCCTGTATCTACATTATAAAATGATGCAGCGCCTAGTGGCGTCAGTACGTAGAATGTACGGTATGTAAAATATCTGAATAAAACCAAAATAGATAGAATAATATACAAACAACAATCAACTCATAATAATAACAATTAATATGTCAAGTGTCTATCTAAAGCAAGAATAAAGAGTAGACAAATAACCCATCTAACCCATCAAACCTCATCAATCAATCAGGCTCATCTCAGAGGGACTCATCTCAACTCATCTCATGTCATCTCATCTCATCTCGACTTAGAGTAATCTAGGTGGGAGCTTTTTGGGAGTTTCTCTTAACTGACAATAATCATTTATGAGCCAGTGATTATACAACAATCTCACTGATGTTACCACAACCATTCCATACTTGCTAGGTAGGGAATGAATCAAAACCATATTGGACAAGTCCAAATAGAGACAACAATCTATAAATCCTATGTTGATTTTAGGGACTTCTAATCTAAGCAAATCTCAATATAATGTGATGTTATGGTCCTAATCCCTACCTACACTTGGCTATGTAGTTTGACAAAAGTGAGTTGGATTAACCTTTACTCTTTTGGTGCTTGATACTCCTCCCATGACTCAATGCCCATAAACAATTCATCCAATCAAACCTATCAAGCTATCTCAATCAACTCATCTTAATCAACCTCGTAGAGGCTCTCATCATTCAACAAGTCTCATAGAGACTCCAATCATGCTATCAATTTATCTCTCAATCAGTAGCTCAAGGCTTAGAATAATCATTAGGTAACAACAAAATAGATAATTTATTAGAGTACATTTAGGAAGACTCATGGACTATTAAATACTATCAACCTATCATCATTCTTAAATTCCATTCACAATCAGAATCAACATTCTTAATTAAGGATCTAGACTCAAACCCTATCTTCATTCATGTAATCTTTATGAAATATCAAGTTCTGTTTATGAAATAACTTATGTAAAAAGATCCAATTCGAGAAAAGAGTTTATAATGATCATCAACATATGAAAATACATGTAATTCATATATTTTTCAAGAAAACCCATCAACAATCATGTATATAGACTCATTAGACTTTCAACTCTTTTAGGACCATCTATGAGGCACATGAGAGAACAATCCCATGCTTTTTGTTTAGTCTTACATACCTGGGATGAAGCTTTACTAATCAACCTTCAAGAATTTCGTTGAATTCTTAAATCTTAAGCTTCCCTCTTCTTTCCTCTTAAGCCCTAGTCTCTCAAATACTTAAAAGGACTTAGAATGGGGTGTAAGACCCTATTTAGCTTCAAATCAACCTAATTTGATCGTGTGTTGAGTTTAGGAGGGGTTGGGAATTGATCGGAGTGCCCCTCAAATTAAAATAAAAAATCACTCTGAAAATGTATATACAATTTTTTTTGAAAATTTGCCGAATGAGGTTTTCAATTCTTGTCCAAAAAAAACTAAAAACATTAAGTATAGGTCAGCATCCCAGACGCGTCATGCCTTGTGGCACGCATCAACACTAGAATTCATCTCGGATTGAAAAATTATTTTTCAATCCAATTGATCTAAAATTTTAATTAGATAATTTCCCACTTAATTTTCCATGATGATTGCATATTTAGTCTCAAATTTGCAAATAGAGCATGGACGACGCGTTGCACACATCTCTATTGTAGGGCTATTTTAGTAATTTTATTGTGTGTTACATCATCTCCCGCTTGGGATTATTTATCCTTGAATGATGAGTAAAGATGGATATCAAGGTACGGATAGACTCAAACTCATCTCAACATTCACATCTATCAATCAAACTCTCGACTCTTTCTCAATCATTAATCAACTCTATCTGAAATCAAGAATAGATAATCAATTTAGATAAGGGTAAAGAATTTACTTACAATATTCTCATCATTTGGTATGAATAGGTTCATATGTTTTGCTTTCATCTTTTCCTCAGCTTCTCATGTGGTTTCTTCAATGAATTGATTCCGCCGCAGGACTTTGAGTGAGGCTACTCTTTGGTTCTCAACTTACAAATCTAATGATTAAGGATTTAGACCAGAATTTCTTTGTAGGTCAAGCTAGAAAGAGATCACCAAGTTAGGATCTCGCAAACATTTCTTCAACATTGACACATGGAACACTAGATGGATTCTGTCTAACTCGAAAGGGAACTCTAATTCATAAGCAACTATCCCAATCCTCTTCACAATTTGGTAAGGTCCAACATAGCATGGACTTAATTTCCCCTTCTTCCTAAAATCTCATGACACCTTTCATAGGTGACACTATCAAATACACCCAATCATTTACCTCTAACTCTGAATCTCTCCTCGTCACATCAGTGTAGGATTTCTGGCGACTCTGTGTAGTCTTTAACCTCTCTTTAATGACCTTAAACTTCTCTATTCATTTATGGACAAGATTTGGCCCAATCAACTCTGCTTCTCTAACCTTGAACCACCCAATCAGTGATCTACACCTCCTCCTATATAAGGCTTCATAGGGAACTATCTGAATGCTTGCATGGTAACAACTGTTATATGCAAATTTAATCAATGGTAGGTCATCATCCTAATTTCCCTTGAAATCAAGATCACAGGCTGTCAACATATCCTCTAATGTCTGAATTGTACGCTCTACCTGACCATCTATCTATAGATGAAAGGTTGTGCTCAATTTCACTTTCGTACACAATCGTTTCTGGAATGATCTCCAAAATTGGGAGGTGAATTGAGCTCCTCTATCCGAGATAATGGACAAGGGCACCTCATGCAACCTTATAATCTCTTGGATGTACAACTTGACATACTCCTCCACAGTGTTAGTTGTCTTAACTTCTAAGAAGTGAGCCAATTTGGTCATCCTATGCATAATCACCCATATCGAATCATGTTACTTTTGAGACCTCGGTAGACTAGTAATGAAGTCCATATTGATCATCTCCCACTTCCATTCTGAAATCTCAATGTTCTGAGCTAATCCACGTGGCCTTTGATGCTTAACTTTTACTTGCTGACAATTTAAGCACTTTGAGACTAACTCAGCAATATCCCTTCATTCCACTCTACCAATAGACTTTTCTCAATTCATGGTACATGTTTAGAAAGCAAAGATGAATGGAATATCTAGTTCTATAAGCTTTAGCCATGATTCAATCTCAAATACCATCAACATCTCGAATGCACAATCTACTCTGGTACCTCAACACCCCATCTTCCCCTTTGGAGAAGACTATTACTTTTTATTTGGGAATAGCCTCCTTTGATTAGAGTATGACAGGATCTCAATCTTGATTTTCTTTCACCTCTTCCACTAAATATGAAGTAGCCCTGCTCTGAGCATTAACTCCTCCCTCATCATTCTCCTTAAGTTGAACTCCCAATCGAGCCAATTGATGCACTTCTTAAGCTAGTTTCTTCTTTCCTTCCTGAATATAGGCTATGCTACCCATTGACAACTTGTAAGAGTGTCAACGACAATGTTAACTTTACCTGGATGATAGAGGATGCTCATGTCATAATCCTTGAGTAAACTCCAACCATCTTCTTTGTCGCAGTTGAGATTTTTCTGACTGGAGACATATTACAAGCTCTTGTAGTTGGTAAACACATCCATATGCACTCCATACAAGTAGTGGCGCCAGATTTTAAGCACAAAACACCACTTCTACTAACTCACGATCATAGGTAGGATAGTTCCACTAATGGATCTTAAGTTGTGTGGAAGCATAGGCTATCACCTTCCCTCTTTGCATCAGCATGCATCCCAATCCAACTCTCGAAGCATCACAATAGATTACAAAATCTTCCGTCCTATCAAGCAAGGTTAGAACTAGTGCAGTAGGCAGTCTAGTCTTCAACTCTTGGAAGCTTTTCTCACATTTATTGGACCACTGAAACTTGACCTTTGTTTGAGTCAACTTAGTCAATGGTGAGGATAATGAAGAAAATTCCTCAACAAATCTGCAGTAGTAGCCTGCAAACCCTTAGAAACTTCTTATGTAAGTTGGAGAGAGTTGGTCTGGCCAATTCTTAACCGCTTCAATCTTCTAAGCATCTATTTGAATACTATCACTGGAGACAATATGGCCTAGGAAAGCCATAGACTTAAGCCAGAATTCACATTTCAAGAATTTTGCATACAACTCATGGTCCTTAAGTATTTGGAGGACAATTCTGAGATGGTTTGCATTCTCCTCTTCATCTCTTGAATACACCAAAATGTAATAGATGAAAACAATCACAAACATATCAAGATACTGTTTGAACACTCTATTTATCAAGTCCATAAAGGCTGCAGGTGCATTTTTCAACCCAAAGGACATGACCAAGAACTCAAAATAGCCATATCTAGTACTAAAGCCTATCTTTTGGATATCATATTCCCTCATATTCAACTGATAGTAGCCATATTTGAGGTCTATCTTTGAGAAACAAGAGACACTTTGAAGTTGGTCAAACAAATCATCTATCCTTGAGAGAGGATACTTATTCTTTATAGCGACCTTATTCAGTTGCCTATAGTCAATACATATTTTAGACCCATCTTTCTTTCTCACTAATAGGACAGGGGTACCCAAAGGAGAAACACTCGGCCTTCTGAAGCCTTCTCTAAAAAATCTTTCAATTGTTCTTTCAACTCTTTCAACTCAGTGGGGGCCATCTTATAAGGTGGAATTGAGATAGACTGGGTATCAGGAAATACATCAATCGCAAATTCACTCTCCCTCTCAGGAGGGACTCTAGGTAGATCCTCAGGAAATACTTTGAAAACTCATTCACATTCGGAACTGACTGAAGAGTAGGAGACTCAACATCATCACATTTAACTCTGATAAGGTGGTAGATACAAGCTTTAGCAATCATCTTTCTATATCTAAGTTAGGAGATAAACTTTCCCATAAGTGCTATAGAATCACCCTTCCACTCTAGAATCGGTTCATTCAAAAACTAGAACTTAACGATTCGGTCTCTACAATCAACGAAAGCATAACAGGTGTGGAGACAATCAATGCCAAGGATCAAATCAAAATCATTCATATCTAACTTAATTAGATCAATGATAGTATCCCTATGATGGATGGATACTACACAAGCTCTATAGACTCTCTCATCTCGAACAGGCTCACCCCACTAGAGTAGAAACATCAAAGGGTTTGGGAAGACTCTCAGGGGTTCTATCTAATCTATTGGCCACATAAGGAGCTATAAAAGATAATGTGACACCAGGATCTATCAACACATAACAATCAATCTAAAAGACTCAAATCATACCCGTCATAACATCTGGGGAGTTCTCCTGACCATGTTGACTATCCACGGCATATAAGTGGTTTGTGGCCCCACTTGCACTTGATGTAGTACCTCTCTGATTTCCTTTAGCTGGTGGGGCAGGTTCAAAAGATTGAGCCCTGTTAGCCCACTTTGGACAATCTCTCTGATAGTGACCCACTTGGCCACACTTGTAGCATACATCACTCCTCTCACAGTACTTCCCCATATGTAACTTTCCACACTTGTTGCATGTTGGCTTACCCAGTGAACCATGAGCCGTACTGGCTTGTGATTGAGATCCATGGGCTCCAACATTCTAAGATCTTTGATCATTTCTGATTCTAGGTGTAGGTGCATTAATAGATGATGGTTCTGGATCAATTTCCATTCCCACTTTTTTCTAACCTCATACTAGATGTTTTTGTCTTCTTATTTTTGAACTCCTCTTTATCATGCTTCCTCTCCTAATCAACTTGTTGCACAAAAGTCATCAATCTACCTATATCTATGTCAATCATGAGCATTGCTCCCCTCCTATCTCTCTTTAACCCTCTATTTAACCAATCCACATACATTCCCATTCTTCCTCTCATATCAGCAACCATGTCTGGAGAATATCGGCATAGTTGAGTAAATTTTAGCCTATACTCTTGCATAGTCATAGAGTCCTATTTCAAGTTCATGAACTCTCTTACCTTTGCCTATATTTGCTTCCTCGGGAAGAAGTGCCTCAAGAAAACTTCCTTGAACATAGCATAAGTCAGCACGGGGCATCTTATCCTCTACACTTCTTCCATTGATCAGACCAAAGTTTAGCCACACCCTTGAGTTGGTAAGCAACCAGTTCCACTCTATTAGCATCATCCATATGCATTACTTAGAACACTTTCTGAACTTCCTCCACATAGCTCTCAGGATCCTTAGTGGATGCAGACCCTATAAACTCAGGTGGATTTATCCTCAAGAATTCTTGAACTCTAGAAGTGTCATGGGCATCCTGTCGACCTGCTCCTTATCTCGCAGTAGGTGTTGTGATAGTCTTGGCTAGAGTTTGAATAGCCTGGCAAAGCTTAGCATTAAAGACCTTATCATGTGAGGGCTGCGGAATAAGGATAACTTGTTCCAAGGACTCCTCAGGTCCTTGAGGCTCAGGTGGTTTAACATTATATCTGGTGGGACGTTTACTACCTCTAATAGCTCTTCTGGGAGGCATGATCACAATTCTACAATGTACAAAGCATGAAGTAGAAGAAAACATTCATAAAGTATAACTCTATAGCGCGATTTAGAACATAAATGAAGGGAAACAATTCCTAATATCCTATAGCCTCCTACTTATCAAGTGTGGTCAACTATACACCTATAAATAAGACTCTACTAGACACAGCTTCATAGACTACCTAGGACACTTGAACTCATGCTCAGATACCAAGTTTGTTACGCCCTAAGATGGTACCCAAGACGTGGCTGGCACCTAGAGACTAATGCTAGTCCCCAAGCGAAGCACTTGGCCTCATTATAATCATTCTATCAATAAACTCTACTAATCAACGGAAGACATAAAGAATATAAATGGACACATCTATCTAATCTCAAATATTAATATAAGTGAAAGGCTAGTAGAAAGAACTATCTCACAATCTTAACAATCAACATTCAACTCTAGTCTATGAGGCCTCTATCACTATCAAGTGGTGCCAATGATAGACCCATGGCTACCTCAATTAAAATAAAGCTAAGCAAGTCTAACTCTAAAAAAAGATAAAAATAAAAGTAATGAATCCTCCGAAGTAGGGGAGGCTCACCAATCAGTTGAACATCCAAGAGTTTTAGCAATGTGCCTATTGATGATCTCTAATCCCTGTATCTACATCATGAAATAATGTAGCACCAAATGACGTCAGTACATGGAATGTAGGATATGTGAAATAGCTGAATGCAACTAAAATAGGTAAAATAAAATAGAAACAACAATCAACTCAGAACAATAACAATCCACATGTCAAGTGTCTATCTAAAGCAAGAATAAAGAATAGACAAAGACCTATCTAACCCATCAAACCTCATCAATTAAATTAGACCTATCTCAACTCATCTCATATCATAGAACTCTACGTTGGAACTCTTTGGGAATTTCGTTTATCCGATAACAATCACTTATGAGCCAGTAATTATACAACAATATCGCTGATATTGCAACAACCATTCTATACTTGCTAGGTCGAGAATGAATCAAAACAAATTTGGACAAGTCCAAAGGAGACAACAATCTATAAGTCCACTATTAATTTCAAGGACTTCTAATCAGAGAGAACCACAATATAATGTGATGTGATGGTCCTAATCCTCACGGCTACGTAGTATGATGAGTGTGAGTTGGATAAACCCTTACTCTTTTGGTGCTCAATACTCATCCCATAACTCAATGCCCATAAAATAATCTATCTAAGTAAACCAATCATATCAATAAATTCATCTCAATCAACCTCGTAGAGACTCATATCATTCAATTGGTTCCACAGACACTACAATCATACAATCAATTCATCTCTCAATCAATAACTCAAGGCTTAGAATAATCATTAGGGAATTAATCAAATATGAAATTTATTAGAGTTCATTTGGGAAAGCTCATGGACCATTAAATACTATCAACCTATCATCATTCTTACGTTCTAATAACAATCTCAATCAACATTCTTAATCAAGGCTTTAGACTCAATCCCTATCTTCATTCATGCAATCTTATGAAATAGTAAGTAGGGTTTATGCAATAATTCATGTAAAAACATCCAATTCGACAAAAGAATTTATGATGATCATCAACATACGAAAATACATTTAATTCATATAATTTTCAAGAAAACCCATCAAGAATCATGTATATATACTCATTAGACTTTCAACTCTTCTATGATCATCTATGAGGTACATGAGAGAACAATCTCATGCTTTTGGTTTATCCTTACATACCTGGGATGAAGCTTTACCAATCAACTTTCAAGAATTTCCTTGAATTCTTCAATCTTAAGCTTCCCTCTTCTTTCCTTTTAAGGGCTAGTCTTTCAAATACTTAAAAAGGACTTTGAATGGGTGTTTAATACCCTATTTACATATCAAAATGATCTAATTTGATTGTGTTTTAAGTTTAGGAGCAGTTGGAAATTGATCGGAATTCCCCTCAACTTAAAACAAAAAATTTCACCTTAGAAAATGGCCAGTTTGCGACGCGAACTGGGTGCGCACATATACAATTTTTTTCAAATTTTTCTGAATGAATTTTCCACTTCTCGTCAAAAAAAATGAAAAAATAAGTGTCGGTCCGCATCCAAAGCGTGTCGCACCTTGGGCATACATCAACACTGGAATTCATCTCGGATACAAAAAATTACTTTTTGATCTGATGTCTCTAAAATTTGAACGAGATCATTTTCCTGCTTAATTTTCCATGTTGATTTCATATCTGGTCTCAGATTCGTAAAGGGAGCATGAGCAGATGCGTTATGTGCAAATTTCTACTTTAGGGGTATTCGATAATTTTATCAGGTGTTACAAATATAAGATAGTTAGTGAATTTCAAAATCAATATGAGGTTGCGACAAATAATAAAATTTTTGTGAAAAATATGTTTTGCAATAGCAAAAGATAAATACATGTGTTTGAGACATTGTGTAATAAAGTAACTACTATAAGATTAAAATAATTATATAAATTATGTGCAGTCAAAGGTGAATTTGATCAATTCACAAACTAAAAGAAACATCGAGGGGAGTGCGACTTCATTAGTCAATTTAAGAAGATTAATAATGATAGTAACCCAATCTATATAATTGGAGATCCCATGAATTAGGTTCATACGGATAATAACAAGTCATTAGTTGATCAAGCAAGCACTGTACAGTTATGTCCCTCCTATGATGTGTGAATACAGTGCAACAATCTACAAGGCAAAATGAGGGTTAAGTCAAACTCTTAATCTAAATTATATCCTTTATAGATGGTGTAATGCTCTGTAAAATTGATGACTGAACCTATTTAAGTTTGAAGTGGTGCCATTTCTATGAAATTATGACAAATTGCTAGAGAACTCATTAATACCAGGACACGTGCATGATCTCTTAGTGTAAAGCCGCGAAAACAACAAATATTGTGAGAGTGTAATGTAATGATATAAGACACTAGACTTACAGAAGAGTTCTTGGTTCATAGAAGTTCTTAACTTCAACAATTTTTGTAAGTTTAATCTTGTTTTATATAGGTCTGCTTCATAATTATTTTATTTCCTATTATATTGAGAATATTATTTTACTATATCCTAAATTATTCATTCCATAAATAGTCATTAATTAGCTATTAATTCTTTTTGTTATTCATTATAAAAACCTTTATTTTAGATTAAATAATTTTCCTTATCCTAACGTCTCTTTCCTTTAAGGTAATGTAATTGCCTTAATGTCATTATTTGGATAAAGCCGTTGGCTGATCATTAATTTGGCAACTGAATATTACCATTATCTCATTCTTATGAGATTATATTCCTTCATTTTTATATATCATTAGCTAATCCTATAGGTAGAGGATTTTTTGAGAAGAAAACTTTCTTCCTTCTATTATATATAGTTTACGCTAGGATTATATTATTTAAATCTTTGTTAGATTCTGGCTCCTAGTCTCATATTAGAAGAGCTTGTTGAATCTCGAGGGATACACTTATACTAAGTAAAATATCCTTAAGGATAGTATCTTTTGACATAACTCAAGTTAGACTTATACTGAGTATAATATCCTTTAGGCTAGGATTATATCTGTTTGTTTTCATGATGATGTTCGTGTTCGTGAAGATAAAGTATTTTTTGTCAGAATTTCCAATACTAATTTCAAGCATTTGTAAATTTTTTGCATCTGAACTTAGTAGCAAATTCTTGATATCTTCATTTAACATTTGTTCAACAAGGACAAAAGTTGCATTTTGCATGAAGTTGTGTGATTATTGGTCGAATATTATTGAATGCTTGAATTTTAAGCATATATATGCATATGAAGCAAAGACATATGATTGAAAGTTTAAACTATTTGTATATGAAGTTGATGTGCTATCAAAATACAACACCTTTGATGCTTAAAACTTAGAATTTTGTTTGTTCTCAATTCGATATTAGTAGGTTTGATGTGTTTTTATGTTTGTTTTGCAGGATTTTAGGGTTGGCACAAATTTTGGGCGAAGTGTACATAAGTTGCTGAATGTTGTTCCACGAGACCCTTTATCGGCCGTAGAGTATTCTATGAGCTGTAAAGGGGGTTTCATGTGTAATCTAGTGAAGAGTGTACTTCTGAAGTTGAGTCTACAAACATGAAGACAAGCCGTAGAAGACTTTATGAGCTGTAGACTTGGTATCATACTTTGAGGATCGGGGGGTGGGGACTTGCCAAAAGTTCATCAGAAAAAATTTGTATGGGTCATAGAATCTTATACGGGCCGTAGATGGGTGTCGTAGAATACAGTTCCAGAAATAAAGCAACAATTCATGAATGCTCAATCACGAGCCATAAACTGTTATACGACCCGTAGAGTACCTCATAAAGGCTGCTGATCTAGTTGTCCTATTCATTTTGGTTTTAGATTTTAAACATGATAAATAGGTTTTTAGGTTATTTTTCATACGGGATAAATAGGAAACAATAGAGGATCATTAGAGAGCTTGAGAAACACTTGTAAAACTTTATTTCATCTTTTAATTTCAATCTTGTGATTCTCATTGTAGAGTTTGGATTTCTTGTGCTTAATTCTCTTGTGTAAGTGCTCAGTTATATTATTCAAATTCATATGTCTTGAATTTACACTAATCACGGGTAGCTAAATCCACAAATAGGGTTGTGGGAACCATGAAAAACTAACAGAAATTAGATAACTTGTAATTCTGGAAAAGTGTGCATACATGTATTAATTAGTTCTCTTCGTATTGAATGCTTTCTAATGGTGGCCAACATTTGAACCCGTCTAGTGTTATTGACTAGATCAAGGTAGTAATGAAGAGGAAAAGAGACTAACTAACAAGATCCGATTGATGTTTCTTGTCTAATCAACCAAACTGGGCCAAGGAGGTTGTCTAGGACAATAGGTTAGGATTAGTAATGTCACACTGTGGAGATGGACGAAATTATGTAGGAAAATTTGCCTCTCGCCTGGGACAAAGGGTATAGTGAACTTAACTTACCATTCTACATGCTACATACTGCAAAAAAGTTTGATTATCTGGTAATACTAACTTAGGGAATCATGGGGAACACAATACCCTAGTTTCTCTTCATACTGATTTAGCACTTGTCACTGCTTAGAATTACTTTTAAAAGTTATTATAAACCCCCTCCCCCCTTTTTTGGGAGATAAGTTGGTTAATCAACTCAAATTGCAATTGAATTCTTCTAAGTCTACTATATTCCCTGTGTGTTCGACCCTAACCTCGATTAGGTTATAGATCTTGACAATGACCGCTTTAGCCTAAAAAGGAGGTTTAGCTTGGGCGACATCAAGATTTTGGCGCCATTACCAGGAAATATGGCTAGACTTGTCTAATTCAAGTAATTTGGGAACTAATACTTATTTACTTTATTTTACATTTTGTTGTTTTAATTTTCTTTCAGAGTATAGGTGTAGTGTATACCCAACATGCAAAGTCGAGGCATACCCTTGACTCCATTTGACCCAGATATCCAAAGAAGACTAAGAAGAATGGCCCAAGATAATGCAAACACCACCACTAATATAGCTCTAAATCAAAATACGAATGCGAATGCAAATACTGACAACCCACCTCCTCTTGATGACATTACTTGATAGCCACAAGACTTTAATATGAAAGCTTCTCAGTGGAACAAATATCAGATGAACCCTATGGATATGGAGGTTACTGGAGCTTTTGTGTTACTACCATACTAGCTGACACAAAGTTCGTGGTTTTGAGTGGGTTGCTTCAGATGCTGTAGAATCATAGGTTGTTCGCAGACCTACTATCATAGATCTACATAGTCATCTAAACAATGTTGCATTTCTCTATAAGAGTGTGATGGGAATATAGAATCTGTCTATGGATACTGTGGGACTTCATAATTTCCCATTACCTCTGACAAGCAATGCAACGCTATTTCTATCTGAGCTCCCATTGAGTTCGATCACCAGCTGTGCTAAGTTTCAGAAGGCCTTTTTGGAGAGGTACTTCCCAAGATAGAAAAAGCTCAAGTTGAAAGATCAAATCAACAACTTGTACCAACTTCCTCTTGATCAATCAGTATTACATGAGAGTGGTTAACAATGTTCTTGAGGAGTGTCCCATAACACAAAATTGCTGATAAAGCCTTTGTGGAGATATTTTACCATGCCCTAGATGAGAATAGTCAAGCCTATGCTGATACCATTGTGTGGGGGCATGTTCTTAGATTAACCATTTGCAAGGAACGCTGGAAGGATAGAAAGGGTAGTCAAGACAAATTGTGCATGGGGGCAAAGAGACAAATCATCTACCAAAAGTTCGTGCACTACCAGTATTGGTTTGGAGCAAGCTAAAATAAATGAACAAATTATACAAGAGCTTACCTAAATCCATATAGGTGTGGAGGTGATGATAAAGCAGAATCAGGAATGAGTTCATAAAGTTATTTATCATCCTTCGTGAGCATCTATGTATGATGATCCCTACTATGAGGAGGACACTTCCTTCATTGCTACTCAGATGAGGGGTTTCCAGACCAACACCTTAGGGTCCAATCAGGACTATTAGCGCTAAGGTCAAGGAAACCAAAGTCGAACTATAATTGAGATGGAGCTTTCAAAGATAATCATGGAGGTTACTATGATAGGAATCATGGCTAAGACATAGATGCAGGTTGAGGCTGCAGAGATGGATACAAAAATGGTCCTTATGTGATATCACATAACCGTGATGTTGGTGCTAGTAGTTCTAGAGTGAAGGAGATATTTGACCGCCTGTTGAAGAAAGCTGAGACACAAGATGAGACTTTGAGGGGGATGAAACCTTACATCTCCAGTATAAATCAGAAAATTGAGTCTCATTCTGTTTCTATCAAACAACTTGAGCAATAGTTTGGTCAAATGTCAACTCAAGTCAACCAGCGTCAAAGAGGTACACTACCTAGCAACATAATTCATAACCTAAAGAATGAAGGGCAATGCATGGTGGTTACTAGTCGTGGTGGAAAGAGTACCATTGATCCTCCCTTGCCAGTAGATGAGGATGATGTTCAAGAGGAGACAGTTGAGGTTAAGGATGCGAATACTGGAGATGATCATAGCAAGGATTGGATGAGTGATGTTGTAGAAGCCCCATAGAAGTTTGAAGCCCATCCCTAGGCCTCCTTCTCCCTTCACTCATAGAATTAAAAAGGAGGAGGAGGGCAAGTTTAAGCAGTTTCTCTCTATGCTGAAATAACTCTCCATCAATATCCCTCTCATTGAGGAATTGGAGAAGATGCCAGGTACGCAAAGTTCAAGAAGGACCTGGTTATTAAGAAGCGCACTGTGAGTCAGGAGTTCGCCCAAGAGCTTCAACATTGTAGTGCAATAGCTATGAGGTCCTTGGTGGATAAGCAATAAGATCTCGACGCTTTTACCATACAATACACTATTAGAGATGTGGAGTTTGCAAGGTCACTATGTGATCTCAGTGCCAGCATAAATCTATTGTCACTTGTGATCTTCAAGAAGCTAGAACTAAGAGCCCCTACTCCGACAAGCATGCTGTTGTTCATGCCTGATCAAATTGTGAAAAAGCCTATGGGGATACTTTATTATGTGCTTGTTAAAGTTGAGGAATTCATATTCCCTGCAGACTTTGTGATCCTAGATTGTGAAGTTGACTTTGATGTCCTAATCATCTTGCGAAGACCATTTCTAGCCACTAGTCGGCCAATAGTAGATATAGAAGCTGGTTAACTCAAGTTGAGATTGCATGATGAAGAATTTGTCTTCAATATTTGTCAGTCATTAAAGAGGCCAGATGATTTGAAGAAAAAGGTCTGGATACTTGGTGAAGTCTAAGTCATGCCGCGATAGTAAATCAGGCGCTACTTGGAAGGCAACCCATGATTTTTGATGTAATAGGTATAGTTGTGCTTTATTTTTAGCTTTTAGACATGTAGGTTGTTTACTTTCTCGCATTTTTGTTGTAATATTGGACATTGGGCTGGTTGCGTATACAATAACAATGTATTATGTATAGAATGTGCAGATTCATGGCTGAGTCAGCCATCCTTGCCTAAGAAGGCATTAAGAAGTGCCTTTACGACTGGTTCTATGGGTCATATATCAATCTATGACCCGTACACCATCTTGCGCACACTTCTAGTAAGCAAAATGTATATACCCCAATTCACGAGCCAACTTTATGGCCCGTAGGTAAAACTACGGGTCGTGAATAGGGTTCATGGACCCAGGTAAGTTTTCTAATTTTCAACTAATTGTTGAGTTTTTTATGACTAACTATATGATTCATATCTTAATCTATAACTGGTAGACTGGTTCATGAAACCTAGTCCTCAAAACCAGAGTTTAGACCTTTTATAAAACCATGATTTATGAGCTGTAAAACACTCTACGACTCATAATCAGTGTTTTATAGAGTCCAGGCCCATTATTTTTGATTGAATCAGTTAACATATAAATAATAGGGTCAAAATATTTTGACCTTATTTTTTCCTAAATTTATGAGTCAAAACCAGCAAACCCCCCCGTCAGTCCTTTGATCACCGGTGAGAATCACCCCCACCAATTTTTGACTATTTTCTCGATGGCCCTAGGGTTTCACAGCCTCACTTCCTCCTTCAATTTGGTAAGTTTTTGGTCTTTAAAAACCCTTTTATTTACCAAATATTGTGTGATTAAGTTGAACCCAAATTGACACGTTTGGTAATTCGAAATGTGAATCCATGGGTGCTATTGTTGTTTATGAAAGTTGAAGTGTATAGTTGGCAATGTTTGAATAGGTGTTTAGGTAGAACATTAGTGTACTTGCACTGTCCCTATGTTTTGAATGATGTGTTTGCAAATAATATGATCACACATCATTTGAAATAAATTGATTATATGCATTGAAAATTCGATGTGTGATGGCATGTGTTTATGATTTTGATGCTAAGTCATTGAAACAGGGTTGGTAGGTTTGGGAAAGCATGTTAAATGATTTTTTATGAGGTATATGTGGGAATTTTCATGTGGGGTATTAGGTGTTTTGATATGATTCATGTGGTGTGTGTGTGTGTATTGCTTCGATGCTGATAAAGTGTGTTGAAAAAGTCATATGGGAATTGTATTGATGGACTTAGAAACTCAGATCACTGTGTTTGTTGGTCTACGAGGGTCTTTTATGGATCGTGGAACATTCCATGAGCCATTATTTCCTATCAGATGGAATTTCAAAAATCTAAAGTTTTTGAGGACCCATCAGATGAGACCTTTTATGAGTCGTAGATTATTTTATAGCTCATAGACTGTTCTCATGGATACCTAATTGTAAAGTTTCAGACACTGGAATCATCTATGACTCAGTCTACAACTCGTACGAGTTATACTTGGTCTCACAGATGTCATTCCAGTACAAAAAACTTATGGACATTATTTCTATGATAGCCTTCTATAGCTCGTAGAGAGGCTTTAATATACCCCTCTGTAATCAAGTATGATATATTTTTGCATTTCGTTTCTTGACTTATGGGCTAACCATGTTTTGTAAATGTGTACATTTTAGGTACTACAGCACCAAAGCCGAGATATGAGGACATTCAAGCCATGTAGAAGAGGCTCAGAGATGAGACCTCGAGGGAGGAGGACACCCCTGAGGTTAGTGGATTAGTTGGGAGATCAGCGTCTGACCTGACCCAGATGCTGATAGACCACAGAAATGGGCTACCCCCAGACTTGGGTAGAGCTTGACCTAGGCTATTGTTTTTTTGCACTCCCCAGTCTAACAAGGGAGGCAACAACAGTAATAGATCCATTCAGATGACTCCATTAAGAGAGGAGTCAGACTCAAAGTCAGGATCCGAAGATGAGTCAGAGACAGAGTCCTCTGCCATACTATCGTAGATATCATCATCACTTGCTAATGCTCTCACCACTCGGTAGTGTGTTATGGGAGTGCCAGACATCTAAACAAAGGGCGTACAGAGTAATGAGCATGGAAAACCAGCCTGCTCCATTTAAGAAGAGTCTAGATCATTTCCTCTGGACTAGACTGTATCCCCGGTCTCTAGGACACCATCAACAAATATGGGCTCCAGTGGCTGACCAAAGCACCACAAAGATGCTCCCCAACCATGGTATAGGAGTTGTATGTATGATACACAACCATAGTTCTTAGCACTCTTCCTAAGGGAAAGAAAGCCCCTCGCTCAACCCAGACTAACGCACACTAGAGTGAGGGGCCCTCAGAGACCACTATCCACCGCATGCTGTTTAGGACCAAGTAACTAGCCCACAGATCCACAATAGAATATAATTATAGAGTGGGGTGATATCCCCAAAGTTACATACCCTTTTTAGAGGATAAAGCGACTGATGTCAAGAAATAGAACCAAACAAAGGTTAGGGTCGAATCCACAGGGAATACGTAGACTCAAGAGAATTCACTAGTTGCAATTCGAATGGTTAACTAACATACTCTCCCAAAGATGGGGAGAGTTTGCAATAATCAATGAAAATATAACTAAACTAACTATCACAAGTGAGAAGTTAGTGTGGAGAGAAACTAGGGTATTGTGTTCCCTATGATTTTTAACTCAGTATCACCAGATAACCTAACTCTTTTCTAGTGTATAGCACGCAGGACGGTAAGTTATGTTCAACAAGCCATTTAGTCAAAGGTGAGAGGTGAATTTCACTATGTGACTTGGCCCATCTCCATAGTGTGCATTACTAACCCTTACCTATTAGTCCCAGTACAACCTCCCCTTGACCCAGTTTGGTTGATAGACGAGAACACATCAATCAAATCTTGTTAATTAATCTCTTTTCCTATTCATTACTACCTTGGTCTAGTCAGTAATACTAGGCGGGTTCTAATACTGGCCACCATTAGAAAACATACAAAACAAAGAGACTTAATTAATATATGTATATACACCTTACAAGAATCATGAATTCTTTAGATTTACTTAGTTATCATGGTTCCCACAACCTTAGTTGTGGATTTAGCTACTCATGCTTTGTGTAGATGCAAGAATTATGAATTGGGAAAGCATATGTGAACACTTACAAAATAGAATTAAGAACAAGCAAATATAATTTCACTAAGAATCACAAGTTTAAAGATAAAATTCAAACAAAAGTGTTCTCAAAGACTCTCCAATATGATCTTACAATTTTCTCTCTAATTACTAAGTTCTCTAGGTGCTAGGTGAAATTTTTTGAAAAATAACCTTAAAAACCTATTTATAATAAATAAAATATAAGTCATAAACTAATTAGGAGAACTGGTTGGCATGCCATACGAAAGCTATTTATGGGTCATATTGCCTTCTATGACCCATAATTGGGGTTTTGTACTCAGCTACTAGAAATTTAGACTTCAACTCTATGACACCGATCTATGACTTGTAAAGTGATTTACAACCCATAATAGGGGTATTGTCTGATGAAAATTCTAAAAGTCTAGGTCTCTGATCCTTAAGGCATGAACCATCATCTATGACTCGTAAAACCTTCTACGGCTCGTTACATGTTCTTCAAGAAATAGCCCCTCACTAGAATTGTTCTCTAAACTACTCTACAGCCTAAAAAAGATCTCGTTTAACAACAAATATCAACAACCTTTGCTCTTTTCCGCAAAAAACAAGGCCAACCTAATCCTGCAAATATAAGCACAAAAAACACATAAAACCAACTAACATCGCATTGAGAGCACTAAACATTTCAAGTTTTAAGCGTCAAAAGTGTTGTATTTTGGCAGAATATCAATACCCTCAATTTAAAATTGTTACTTGTCCTCATGTGACAGACTCAATCTAAATAGACAATATAGTGACAACAGATCTCAAATCGGTGGCATACATCACATAAAGCTCAAACTCAGACACCCATACCAACTTTTCAAAATAGGATCAGATAGTTATATAGCAAACTAATACAAACTGGTCAATGTGACAACACAACTATGACAAGCAAGGTATTATAAACAATCTACAATCCCAGAACAAGTCTAGTGCTAACAATGCAATGCAAGTGCTCTTACAAAAAAAAGTCCCACATCTGACACTCAATGATATTTTCATATTTAACCTTAGGACTATGCAAGATCACTCACTCTCACAAAAGATATTCATGCATTATGTCTAATACCATAGGCTTTCCCCTATACTCATGATTCAGACCTTCAACTAACTGGACTAGGATCATTTTAGGATTTTCTAGGCTTGTAACATAGGCTCAAGATGCTTTGGTATGATATTATGGGAAAATAGTGGCTAAAGGCCCTCCTTGACACTACAATTTTCTACACTTTTCACTACCAACTCTATTATTTTCACCTTATTCTCCTTTTTTCCTATTTCAAGCTTTTCTTTGTGTTTTCTTTTTATTTTTCTATTTTTACCTTGTTTCTACACTTCATTTTGCTTTTTATCTTACAACTGAGGCTTCACTTATTTTGATTGCACCCAGTATATGATTTTTCCTTTTTTTTTATATGTATTACTAATTTACCCTCTCATTTTTATGTTTCACCCTTACACCAACCACCCTAAACTTATGCTTTTGGCCTCTGTTGAGGTGCACAATATCTGTCCTCAGAACCAGGGCCACTTTTAGTAGCAACCCTAAACTTAGGATTTTTGCCTTAGTCAAGATGCACAATGTTCAAGGAAGGACCAGGGCCAATTTCAAGATTTTACAACTAACTGGGCTAGGTTCTGTCACGCCCCAAAGTCCTGTTAAGGCGGACTAGCACCCGTTGCCGATAAGGCTCAGGAGAACCAATCTATAACTATGCACTTTCTATACATACTATAAGGAGTTTCTGCTGTTAACATGCCTTTAAGAATATAAACAGTGATAACAAGTCAAAAAGGAGTGCATATGACTAGGCTATTGGGGCCACGGTATTTAAAGTACGAGTCATGACCAAACTTTACTTTACATAGTCTACAAAGCCTCTAAATAAATAAAAAACATCTGATAAGGGTCATGACAGGCCCTGCCTCAAGTAACTATGCAATCAAAACATGCAAGCTCTAGACATATACAAAGCCCCAAAGTAATCTGGAGCTTAGTAACAACCACTGAATGTCCTGTACTTCTACTGGGGAGATCTACTAGCACCTATACATGCAGCATGAAATACAGGTCCCCCATAAGGGACGTCAATACGAGATAATGCACTGAGTATGTAAGGCAGGACATATTGTATATAAATTAATAACTCAAATAAAACTATGCATCTGTGGCAGAATATGGACCACCCTTAGTTGTGGAATCTTGTACTTTGTGTCCTTTATATTACTTTACCTTTACTATATAATCTATGCATAGCTCTAAAACAAATGACCAACTGATCAGTGGTGAAACTTTATCGGGTTCGTCCCTGGCTAGGTTACACTCAACCCCTCGGGCTACCCCCCCTTTGATAGGATCGTCCCTGGCTAGGTTATACTCAACCCCCTTTGGCTACCACCTATCAAAAAAACTGTATACTGTATCTTTCAATTAACTTTGACATAATTCTTTTGGTGGCCATAACATTGGAGCTGTTGGACTATATATGTAACATATGACATGTGGATAATTACACAAGACAACATGACAATGAAAAGAGTACATTGGATAAACAAGACTGGAGACATGGTTAATAGTTGTGTCAGAGTTGGTGAATGTCTTTATGTACCAAGGAGGGAGCTATGTTTCATGCCAAGTGATACGGAATCAAGTAACCTTACATACCTCATTGTCGGACCTCTTAAGATAGCCTTCCCTTCCTCCAAAAACTTATCTACAACATATTAGGTGATAAAACTAGCATTAATAGCCAATAGATACACCTTGGCATCCCAGTCACATATGAAAACAATGCATGGACAGTAAGCGGGTGATTATAAACCCGAGCGTATTCCTTTAACCTTTCAGCCCTTAATTGTATTTTCTAACACAAATTATCATGTATACATCATGCTCAGGCTATTTTAATATCATAATAGTCTTACAATATCCTACAAATCACCACATATCACAATTCTACACAATCTAAAAATGAACAGCATAACGTTACCTTCCTTCGCTATATTTCTACGTCAACAACTCCAAACATATTCCAAATTTAACCAAACTGTTCCAGAAATATTTACACATATAAATAGACCTAAAACAGTCTTATAACAGCAGTTAATAAGTCATAAAGGATGTGAGCTAATAGCTTTACACACAATAGCCTGCAAGTTCCAATCAACATGACGCTTAAGATAACTCTATAAAACGCGCTTGTTAAATGAAATCAAAATCAGGGCAGCAACTTTAGAGTGATGTCTGTAACTCAAACCATGTTAACAACACCAATTTATCTTCATAATATAACTTAAAACCCATAGATAAATCACCAAAACAAAAGGGAAAGGTGCAGCAACTTTCTACACAGAATCTGTCCAATAAATTTCAGCAAGCATAACTAGTATATATCTCTTGTTTTTCATGCGAAAACCATACTAAACACATGTGTAATATTACTTACCACTTAAACCAAGGTTTAGGGCTTATCCAAGAACCTTATAAGTCCCTTTTAGCTACTTTACAAAGTGAATAAAAGTTGAGAGAACTTTGAAGACAAATCTGTCTTTTTTGAGTTCAAGTGAACAATGAATTGTGGAGCTACTTTGGAGCTCTTTATATAGAGCTATTATGCCAAACTTCCTTTGACATTTTGTCCATATTATACCATACATTATCAATTTTCCTACCCACCAGCTTTTCCCTTAAACTTGGGCCTTTTTGGAGCACCAACTTGATGGACTTGGGCTGCCTACTTTTCAACTTTCACTTACTTAGTTTTGGGCCCAATTTGCTTAGTGTATTGTGAGGTATTTAGGCCCCTTTTATTATACTTCTTGGGCTAAAAATGTATCCCATTTATGATACTAAAACATGGGCTAAAGTTACACCCTTAACACAGACTTTATTCATAATCAAACTTGGATAATTTTAACGTCGAGCCTCGTCTCCGTTAAGTTAGCGATTTAAGCTAAGCAAGTAGGTAACTCACCTGCTATCTTCGAAGTCCTACAAGCACCTCAATTCTCTTACTTAATTTTAAGGATATAATCTTCTCAATTCGACACAAAACATGTGTACACACGTCCCTCATAAGCGTTAGATGCACATATAGCCCATTAACACGAGATACAAGCACTTTTGAAAATTAGCACTAATTTGACCAAACCATGTTATGTTTCATTTGACTTGTGCTAGTAGTGTAAGGTGTGGGGTGTTACATTCTGTCACACCCCAAAGTCCCGTTAGGGCGGACGAGCACCAATTGCGGATAAGGCTAGGGAGAACTAACCTGTAACTATGCGCTTTCTATACATACTATAAGAGGGTTCTGTGTTTGACATGCCTTTAAGAAGATAAACAGTGATAACAAGCCAAAAGGAAATGCATATGACTAGGCCGTTGGGGCCATGACATTTAAAATACGAGACTTGACCAAACTTTACTTTACATAATCTACAAAGCCTCTAAATAAAGAAAAATATCTGATAAGGGTCGAGACAGGCCCCGCCTCAACAAACTGTGCAATCAAAACACGTAAGCTCTAGATATATATAAAGCCTCGAAGCAACCTGGAGCTTGGTGACAATAGCTGAATATCCTGTACTTCTACTAGGGGAGATCTACTAGCACCTGTACCTACAGCATGAAATGCAGGTCCCCCGTAAGGGACGTCAGTACGAGATAATGTACTGAGTATGAAGGCAGAACATACTGTATATAAAGTAATAACTCAAATAAAACTATGCATCTGTGGCAGAATATGGACCACCCTTAGTTATACTATGGAATCTTGTACTTTATGTCCTTTATATTACTTTACCTTTACTGTATAATCTGTGCATAGCTGTAAAATAAATGACCAAATAATCAATGGTGAAATTGTATCGAGTTTGTCCCTGGCTAGGTTCTTCCTTAACCCTTGGGGCTATTCCCCATAATAAGATGTTTCCCTGGCTAGGTGATTCTTCCACCTCTCGGGATATTGGGATCGTCCCATTGCTAGGTTCTTCCTTAACTACCTTGGGCTACCACCCGTGATAGGATCATCCCTGGCTAGTTGTTACTTCCACCCCCTCGGGCTACCACCTATCAAAACTATATGCTTTATCATTAAATTACATTTGAGATGATTCTTTTGGTGGTCACAATATTGGAGTTGTAGGACTGTATATGTAGCACATGATATATAGATAATCATACCAGACAATATGACAAATAAAAGAGTACATTGGATAAACAATGAAATGTATATGAAATGGAATAACTCGTGAACTTTATTTGGCAACAAGAACTCATATAACTAGGTATCCAAGCATTTATGCAGTTTTAAAGGTAACTATGTATGGAATCATATGAACATGTACAAGAGTGGGGACATGGTTAATAGTTGTGTCGGAGTTGGTGAATGCCTTTATGTACGAAGGAGAGAGCTATGTTTCATGCCAAGTGA
>JAOTQJ010000111.1:7265806-7293091 GCA_025642045.1 Solanum sejunctum | reverse complement strand
ACAGAGGAAACTCTGTCAAAATTTTTGTGAAATTCCTTAGCTGTCGTAAGTAAAGATTCAGTATAAGCGGTTGTCGCGGTGTCCTATCAGCACCATTCACGACCCCGGGGTTGGGTCGTGACATAAAGCTTAATTTTGGAACTCTAGAACCCATTTCAAGCTTCAAGTCTCTTTCAAGTTTACTCCAAGGAATTCAAGGTTTAACGTATGTGGGACTTCATCCATAGGTCTTTTTACTCATGGAGCACAACTTTTTCTTTTGATGGAAATTTCAAGATCTCAAGTTGCATTAGCTAAGGATATATTTCATTAGGAATTTTGAACATGAATTATATTGGCGTTTCATCAAGTATTGAATGATTATGCATGAATATCTATTCCAAGCTTATTCCATATATTGGTTTTATCATTTGAGACTATGCATGATTTGAGCTGTGAAACTATGAACTATTATGAGATTTTGTGATGGATTTCAAGATGCCTTAAACAAGAGTTCTACTACAATATTGGTGGGTTGAATTGCATTGAAGTTTACTCATCTTGTTTTTGAAACACCCCTTATATGCTTAAGAATGCCCCATAATCTTAATTTCCATATATCTCAAAATCCGTGATTGATTTCAAAAATCTGACTTCATATTCTTGATTAGAGGAAAAAATTGAGGGGGAGATGCACATAACTCGGATTTTGGAAGATCCGTAATAAAAAATAATTTTCGTTCATTTACGATTTTTAGTGATGTCATGATGATTAGGAGCTTTCAAGTATGTATTGAATTCATCAAAAGTACCTATAATTTTACAACATGTTAAGCCCTATTTCAAGAATTTTACCTCTTGTAAGCCATTCATGTTAAAGCAAGGGTTCATGTGTGATTATGATCTACTCTTATGTTCATGTTAGGCTCACTTGCAGAGTCCAAGCATGTTTATGAGCTACTTAAGTCATGTTCTTACAAGTTATTCATATTATGATTAAAGTATGATTATTTTAAGTATTCCTTGGGATTTGACTTAGCATCAATTGGGGATTAAGATGGGGCCTCGACTCAAGGGGCCCTTATATAAAATCTTTAGTCTCTAAAATATCTAACACCATAGGATTATAATTATTATCTTGCTACTAGTGGATCCATCTAGTTCATGTTATCATGTTTGGTTTGCCTAAGTAGATAACACTTTGTCGGTGGGTGTCATGTTAGGTCACCTGAATCGAAGGGGTGTCAGTCTTCAGATTCCAAGTTGTAACTACTTGGTCTATGTAGGTTGAGGTCACTTCCCATATATGTATGAGATATTTTGTGCAAGATGAATGATTTACAAGCATGATTTATTATTAGCTCTAATCATGCATGCCATACTAAGATTATATATCCATTGTTTCTGATTATGCATTTTGACTATATTGGCTTATGTCTTGTTGCATTACATCCCACATACTTAGTACATGCAAAGGTACTAACGCATACTCTATGCCTACATAATATTACCATGTAGGAACCAAAGCTCCTTTTGATCATACTCCACATGGCTAGTTCTGTCTTCGGAGATAACCATTGGTGAGTCATCAAGTCCATGGACACTATCTATATTACTCTTGCTATTTTGAGACTTAATTATGTTGAACACTTGTCATTATAAGGGTGAGCCGGAAAAGTGTCTTAGCCCATGCTCCATTCCAAGTTATAGGTCAATTTTTTTTGTCTAAGTGACTATTCAACAACAACGGCCTAAGATCCCCTCCTAATCCATGCATTCAAGCATTTCCTTGGGACTAACCAAGCAAGTTCTATCTTATAAGTACATCGATGGAATTATGCAATTATCTCACACATAGATGGCACATCCTTTACACTAGGTGGTACTACATCACATAGGCCTACTTCATTCATCAAAATACCAACCATACACATATAATACTCACCACAATCATGCAAGTTAGTCAGGATGAGATCCAAACACATATATATTTAGCATTGTTAACATGGAACATCATAAAAATCAACACAAGGGCTACCCAAAACTTTTGTGACACTTATATTTACATAAACAATATGACCTAAACATGCTAGTTCTACTAGATAATATACTTGAGAGAAAAGAAATATGGAAGGAAAAACTCTCAAGTGATAGTTTGTCCGACCCCCTTCAAAAAGATAGTGTACTATCCTCACTACACCATATCACACTTAGATAAATAAATAGAGGGATAAAACATACCAGGGATACCCTAGGCGTCATCAATGTCTGTGGGATCGGACCCCTATAGGGTATCATCATCAGCATATGTATTACTCGGTCCAAAGGTGCTAATAGAGGCTCTTACCTGTGCCAGCTCTATCTCTAGTTGCTCTCATTCATCCCATTTAGCAACTGCTTAGTGTTAGGCCCTGGCGGCCTTGTGCATCTACTGGTCTTCTTCCCTTTGTGGGTCACTAGGACTTGTTTGTTGACCCCAACATTTACCCTTTTCCTTCCTCCTAGGCTACTTTGTGGGTGTCATGAGTGCCTTAGATGGGGCTGGTAGAACACCCTATATCTCATCCAGAGCTGGCATCATATGTATATTGAATTAGTTTATCCATGACTCTGGAGGCGGGGCCAATGCAATAGCATGACATCGTGAATCAACATAGAAATTTGTGTCTTCATACCATTCACTGTCTGTACCAAATCCTTCATTTCATCTCCAGTTATACTCCCAAATATACTGTGGAAGTATCCCTCTAATGTGTTGACTTGGCTCTACAGTGTGGTGATTTAGCTCCTAAACGCATCGTCACGTTGGTCCACCACCTAGTGTGAATGAGACTGGCTGATGTGGGGGATCTAATCTACTATCTAATCAACAATGGCTTGTGTCTTCCCCTAGTCCACCACCAATCTGTCCAATGACATATAAGGCACATTTGTGTACCCTTCTTCACTGGAGGAGTTGTACTAATACCCTTGGGATACTCAAAAGTCATGCCTGATATTGGGGCAGTGGGGTAGTCGTCAAATGGCAAGGGTTGCTATAGCAGTGCAGATGGGAAGTTGGTTGGCCCCCTAAAGAACGTGTTCTACTCCTCATGAGCGGGTTTTGGACATCTTTGTTCAGGACAATGTTGGCTACAACCTTGAGGGCTATCTTCTTGTCAAGAAAATGAGTAGTGGGAACACCATCCTATTTGCACAGGGCACGAACCAGGCACGGGAAGGGTATGCTAGTTTTCTCAAATAAAGTTTGATCCCACATCTCAATAGAAATGATTTAGCCCACATTTATTCCTAATTGGACATCAGGCATGCTATAAGAGAAACATGCAAGGTTTGGAGTATATTATCATTTCCTATAGGTCCCAGCCTAGCCCACCCCATCAAACACAAAACTTTTATAGCAAATGTCAATGACGCTTTGGCGATAGGACACTTGGGGTATGTAACCCAAGGCACCTCTGCCCCCTGAATGGCTATTTGCTCTATGTTCCAACCCAATAGAGCAGCCCTTGATGATGAGTCAGACATCTGCGCTGCATTCATAACCTACATGTGTCTAATCATAAATAGGGCATTTGAAGTAGCTTGGTGGTCTGGCACAAATAGGAACCAGTTGATGGTGGTTCATAATATATTCACTCGTGTACCACACCGTTACATGTGACCTTAGGGACCTAATAAGTGCGACCTGTCTCTTTACCTTTTTGAATTGGGTATCGTCCACTATGTTCAGAAGGCTAGCGGCATAGTTGTAATATAAATCTTCAACAATGGCGGGCCCGTAGTACCCTGGTGGTTGCGCCATCCACCGAACGTATGTGAGTAAAAGGTATCTCTAATTTCCAGGACTCCATCAAGTTGGTTAGTGATTACCCAAACCTTCGGAAGGACTGGTCGCTATTTGAACCCACCCAAAACCTTTTGTATGACCATTGGTGTAGATATCCTTAGCACCCAGGATTGTCCATCGACCTCTCAAAAAAATAATAAGTGGCTGAGCTCTTTTGTGGTCTATCATTTGGAAGATTGCAAAATGAATGGCCTCGTCATAGCTGTCCCAAAGTTTGACCTCATTTGCCTCCTCTTTAATTTTATGATCCTTAGCCTCCACAGTTTGCCCCTAGTCATCCTGGTCTGAAGTGTTCTCCTGTTCTGAGGCAATTGCCTCCTCCTCAACTCTCATGGAAGTGGCCCCCTCTTCAGATTGGGGAGCTCTGCAATGGCCTGATGCATGGGACCATGTAGCACGAGGAGAGTGGGGGGAGACATTGCCTCTATAGCAAACTTCAGACCCATCGGAGGAGTCATCACCTGAGTTACAACTAGCCTTATTACTAGATAATACAGTTGGGGAGTCATGGAGGCGTGACACAGGCTCGTCCCTATCACTGTCTAATTAAGATACATTGTGGACCCATAGTACCTGCACGTGACACCAAGGAATACACATTGTTAGAAATTATTGGACAATGTAGATTGACACACCAACGGGTACTCAGACTTCCTATGTGCCAGAAAAGTGACAATAACCCTTAATGGTGGATCACCTAGTCTATCATAGGGCCATTGCGCTAAACAACATATATAAGTTAAACTTAAAAACAACCTATGTAAAATAAAACAGGTGGGAACAGAGGGGGCGAGACCCTAAACAGCCTGTGTGATGAGACATGATCCGTGAAAGAGCTTATATAGGGCCACTTGGTTATTGAGCTAGCGGACGACATAGCATGTACTGTTACTCGGTCTGTGAGCCCTGATATGGATTGTTAGACTAGTCGTTCGGCCTCCCTTCATCGATTCTTGAACTCAAATATGCATATACACATAAGTTCATGCCATTTCCCCATAAATCATGTCAAAAAGCAATAAAAATCATCACTTTTCATGGTTTAAACCTCAAGAACACAACAATGGTGATTTTCACCACTACATGCATGCCCAACATCAACAATGTAATCTATGATGCTTTAAATGAAGAAAGAACTAATTTCACTAAGATCTATATATGCAAGCACCAAAATCAATATTAGAGGAAAGAAAATTTAGGTTCATACTTAGTGAAAAGAAAAGAGAAAGAGGAGTTGCTTGAAAAACTTGATACCCACACTTGGTTTAAGCTACAAATCATGTGACTAAATCACAAATCTTCACAAATAAGATGGCAGTTTGTTGGAACTTTGGAGGGAGAAATAGTAATAAAGAGAGAGAGGGCCGTGGGTTTAGAGAGAGAAAGGAAAGTTGGATAATAAATGGTCGGGGTTCAAGAGTACAGGTTTAAAATAATCTTGGTCAACAAAGTTGACTGGTCAAACCCTGTACGTGGATAGCAACATGGACCATTGCACATGCCATAGTCTCTTTGTATCATTCGTCCCACCTCAATTAGAACAAATCAGTACTTACCCAAACCTTCATTAGTTAACGATGCAACAATGGGCTCACAAGCGGGCCGTGGCACTTGTCATGGACCATTACTCTCTCTGTGGTCTTGCACTTGATGACCTGTGTTCACAATTCATGCAAGCGTGAAGGGATGGGTCATAACACGAGTCACTAAGATTCTCATGAGCCATGAAAACTCGTCGTGTGTCAACACTTGGTCCTTTTGGTGAGCTAGCGTGGCCCATGCTCCACATAACATCTATCACCAGCCGTGGGACATGACACGGCCTGCACATAGGTCTTGTGTCAGTACTTGGGTAGGGTTTTGGCCATTTTGTTCTTAAGACATGTTTTCTACCATGTGTGGCCTCAAAAATCCAACATAGCACCTGTACTCACCTGGAAACACAAATTAAAAACAAGAAAATACATGACATATAAATTATATATATATACATATCATAATTATTATAGTGCATGGGTTGTTTCCCATGGAGAGCTTGATTTAATGTCACGTATGACACATTGCCTAGACTACTCAAACTTTGTCAAGGAGCTAAACCTCAATTTCTAAGGCGTCTTCTGCTACACCAACATATTGCTTCACTCTTTGGCTGCTTACCTTGAATCGATCCCCATTGTCTGCTTCTAGCTTAATTGCACCATGGGGAAACACCTGGCTAATCGTGTACAGGCAAGACCACCTTAACTTTAGCTTACCTGGGAATAGTCTCAAAGTGGAGTTGTACAAAAAAACCTTGTCACCAACACCAAAGTTTCATTGGGCAATATGCTTGTCATGTTAGACTTTCGTCCTCTATTTGTGTTATGTGGCACTCTCATATGCATGGAGGTGAAACTCATCTAACTCATTGAGTTGGTCAAATCTCAAGTCCACAAGCTCCTCCCAATTCATGTTGAGCTTTTTTAATTCCTAGAGTGCCTTGAGCTCTAGCTCCACATGCAGATGATAGGCTTTACCAAACACCAAATGATATGGGGACATAACAATGGGTGTCTTGTGAGCTATCTTATGGGCCCACAGTGCATTATCTAGCTTTCTTGCCTAATCCATCCAGGAGCAATCACAGACATGGTCAGGATTTCCTTGATCTCTCTGTTTGACACTTCAACCTGCACACTAGTCTGAGGGTGATAAGGTGTGGCAACTTTGTGCTATCATATTATACATTTTGCTAGGACCGCACAGAAAAACTGATTACCAAAGTGAGAACCCTCATCACTAATGATAGTTCTGGGTGTCCCAAATTTGGAAAAGATGTTTCGCCGCATAAATTGGACAACACTCTTGCTCTCATTGTTTGGTAAAGACACTGCCTCCACCAATTTGGAGACGTAGTCCACCGCTACCACGATATACTTCATTCCATAAGAACTCACAAATGGGCCCACGAAGTCAATGGCCCAGATGTCAAAAATCTCTACCTCAAGAAAAGGGTTCATGGGCATCTCTTGGTGCATGGAGATGTTACCCTGTCACTAGCACTTATCACACCTAAGCACTAAGTCATGGGAAACTTTATAGATAGTAGGCCAGTAATACCCACACTGGAGAATCTTCTTCGCTGATCTGGCCCTACCATGATGACCCCTATTATAAATGAGTGATAGGCCTCCATTATACTCAGCATCTCTGCTTTTGGAATGCACTGCCTGATAACCCCATCAGCACATGTTCTGATCAAGTATGGATCATTCTAGAAGTACCTATGCACATCAAAAAGAAACTTTTTTCTATGGTGAGGGTTAAGGCCCTCTGGAATAATGTCACTCACCAGAAAGTTAGCAAAATCAGTAAACCATGGAATGAGCTCAACCAAATCTGCCAATACTTGCTCATCGGGAAAGGAATCATCGATGTTCAATGATTCCTTCAGTATTGACTCATCTTCCAATCTGGACAAGTGGTCTGCTACTTGTTTCTTAGATCCCTTTCTATATAGGACCTTGAATTCAAACTCTTGTAGTAGGAGAACCCATCTGATCAACCGCGACTTAGCATGTTTCTTTCCAAATGAGGTATCGCAAAGTGGCATGGTCAGTGTGCACTATTGATTCAGTCACTGTATAATGCTTTAAGCATCATTGAGTGTCTTCTAGCATAGTATATGGGGTGGAAAATCTTGTTGCACTTCTGTATGAGCATAACATGTGCAGCAATACTGCTTGAATTAGATATCACCTAAAATGGGGCAGTCCAGTCTGGTGTAACCACCACAGGAGCGAAAATCAACTTTTGCTTCAAAGTCTCAAAGGCTTGCTTACAGTTATCATCAAAGTGGAACTTTGCATCCTTCTCCAATAGTTTTCTGAAAGGGTATGTGATCTTGGAGAAGCCTTTGATAAATCATTGATAATAACATACATCCCCAAGGAAACTCCGGACCTCCTTCGCAGATATGGGCGGCGGTAGTTGCTCGATCACCTCGATCTTCGCCTTATCCACTTATATTCCCTTCTCTAAAATCTTATGGCTAAGAACTATCCCCTTATTGACCATGAAGTGACACTTCTCCTAGTTTAGCACCAGCTTAGCCTACTCACAATGCTGTAGTGCCTTATTAAGATCTAACAGACATGTATCAAAAGAATTAGCCATTATAGAGAGTTCATCCATAATACCTCGAGGGTTTCTTCAACCATGCCAGAAAAGATCGACATCATACAACACTGAAAGGTGGTTGGAGTGTTGCAGAACTCAAAGTTCATCCTTTTGAAATCAAAAGTCCTATATGGCAAGTGAAAGTAGTCTTCTCCTGATCATCTAGGGCTATGGATATTTGATTGTACCCCGAGTACTCGTCCAAGAAATAGTACCACCCTTGACCTACCAACCTGTCTAACATCTATTTCATGAAGGGCATGGGGAAATGTTCCTTTAAGGTCCATCTATTCAGCTTTCGATAGTCTATGCACACTCGCCATCTAGTCACAGGTCTCAATGGGACTAGCTTATTCTTATCGTTGGTAACCACTATCATTGCCCCTTTCTTAGGGACATACTACATTGGACTGAACCACTTGCTATCAAAAATGGTGTATATCACCCAGTTTCTAGCCACTTGATTATCTCTTTTTTCATGACCTTTTGCATATGTGGGTTCAGCCTATGCTGGTGCTCAATACTAGGAAAAGAATTATCATCCAATTTGATTTTGTGTGTATATATCCCCGGAGGAATCCCTATGACATCCACAATGGTCTAACTAATAGCTTGCTTGAACTTTTGGAAGACCCCCAGCAATGCCTCCACCTATTTTTTGTGACAATCTACAACTACAATCACAGAAAGAGTGTTGTCAATACCAAAAAATACATGCCTGAAGTATTGGGGTAGCTCCTTGAGCTCTACAGTTGGAGGCTCCTCAATGGATGGTTTAGCTGGCGGTGTGGACCTGTTCTGCAAGTCTAAGTCTAATTTTCTTGGGACAAATGGCCTGGTTCCCCTACCTTTTAGTACATTCATGGTGTCTGCATACGTGCTAATACCATTATATGAGAAGTTCATCAACATTGCTACTAGTGGGTCTACACATTGTTTCTTCAAGTGGGATCTCAGACAGATAATCATTCATAACATCCAAGATAGACATCACTGCAATCTCTTTAGGTCTCTTCATTTCAACACACACATTAAACTTTACCTCTTCCATGTTGAGTCTGAAGGTCAGCTCTCCTTACTCCACGTCTACTAATGCCCTGCCAGTAGCCGAAAATGGTCTCCCAAGGATGATAGGAACCTCAAAATTCACCTGATAGGCCAGAATAACAAAGTTTGCCAGAAATATGAACCAACCCACATGAACCTGAACATCACATAGAATCCCCACGGATTGCTTTACCGATCTATTCGCCAAGAGTAGCCATATTGTAGTGGGTGTGAGAGATCCTAAGCCTAGCTACTTGTAGATTGCCAGTGGCATCAAGTTGATGCCGGCACCAAGATCACAAAGAGCTGTTGCAAAATCAAATGCTTCAATAGTACACGGGATAGTGAAAGCTCTTGGATAATCCTTCTTTTCTACAAGAGACCTTGTGGCGATAGCACTATAGTGGTGGAGATTATTCACCGACTTGATCATGGCTATCCTCTTGTTAGTCGCTAAGTCTTTCATGAACTTAACATAGCCCGCATCTGCTAAAGTGCCTCCACTAAAAGAATGTTTACTAAAATCTCTTTTAGCATAGACAAACTTTTAAAACTTGCCATTTTCAACCTCCTTCTGCAACCTCTATAGGAATGATGGTGGTGCCTTAGGAATGGCTAGAAGAGGTTGGGTCTCTGTTGGTGTCATCTCATGCTTTTTAGTACCCTCAGGTGCTGCTGGTGTTACCTCTGCCTCTTCAACCAAGTCATCAACATGCTCCTCCATGGGGTTAGGCATCTTACCTATAGCTTCATCCAAACCTGCATTACTAGGTACAACAGGATCAGAGAGTATGTTACTGCTCTTGTGGTTATAGCCATGCAATGACCATCATTCTTTGGGTTTTGAATAGTATCGCTCGGCAGTGACCCAACTTTTCTCTAGTTTATGAATGGTGACAATTGACCCATCACCTACTCTTATTGCTTGATTGAGGTGGAATACGAGTCGACCAACTATTGAACATTGGACATCTTCCCTTTTATATCTCGCATCCTTACCTCTATGGACTCAACCTTATCAAGTACCTTTGCCATTATTTCTTCTAACCTTGAGTTTCCACCACTATCATTTTGATGATCATGGTTCCTATAACCATCTCTATTATTCTAGTTTCCTTGATAACTTTGATCATAAGCATAGTTCTGACCTTGATTACTGGTGTTGGATGGCTGGTAACCCCCCTGGCTGCCTAAGAAGTTTGCCTTTTTGTCAAAGTTATAGCCTTTATCATCGTACCTAACCTTTGTGTCTACAATGTTTACCTTTTCTGCTCATCCTAAGAACCGCTTTGCCACCAAGTCCAGTTGGCTCTTCATGTGTGCCATTTCTTGATCTCGTTCCTCCTCCTTTCATCAATGCTTCTCTGTTATCTCAAAGATGACCCCAGGACAGTCTCCATCTCTATTGTACCATACTTTGTTGTTCTTGGCTACCTTATCTAAGATCACCACAATGTTAGGGAAAGTCCTAGATATGTATGACTCTCCAGAAGCAGCATCAACCATTAGCTTAGTCACAAAATTGCAGGACCTATAGAAGACTTTCTTCAAATACTCATCTGTGAGGAGATGATCGGGCCACTACTTAAGCTTCTGGATGAATCTCTCCCAAGACTCATGTAGTGCTTCATTCAACAGTTGCTTATGAGAACCAATGCCATCTGTAATTTTGAGCTATTTTGATATAGGGAAGAACCTCTCTAAGAATGCTTCCTTTAACTCTCCCTAAGTACAGATGGATTCATGTGAAAGCTCATTCAACCACTTAGTTTTCGCAATAGAAAGAGATGAAGTGAATAACCATAACCTAATTACTTAATGATTAACCTTAAGAATCTCAGACGATTGGCATGTTGCCAGAAAGTTTAGGACGTGCTGATTTGCATCCTCAATTGCTGCTTTTCTAAACAACCCTTTCAACTACAATATTTACATCATAGTGCTAGTGATAGTGAACTTAACACCTGCAGGCCATGGGTGAAGTACAATCGCTCCAGTGGTCCCAGCACCCTCTTCATCATCATTCTCCCCTCAGGGCGGCTAAGGTACTTAGGGTCTCACACTAGGCAGCGACACCTGTCTAAGTGGTGCTACTGGTGGTACCTCATTCCTAGCATTTTCACCATTACCCAGACTATCATTTCCCCCAACGGCAAGGTTCACTGCCATTCTCTCTGTCTGGCTGCTTCGCGCTCTTAGGTATTCATTCTACGGATTGATTTAGTATGCTTGGGGTCATAGGAATGAGTGATTCCCTTGCTTTAGGTGTTTAGCATGCAATCATGGCTCCTTACCAAGAATCAAAAATAAGAAATAAAAGTAAAATTAGGGACGAGTATTACAAACTGCAAAAAGAAACTAATAGACTATTACTTCGCCGTATTCCTTGGCAACGCCTCCAAAATTTGATACAACCAAATTTACACTCCTAACGAAATAGTAAAGCAGTCGTTGAGAAAATATAAAACTCAACTAGTGTTGAGGTCGATCCCACAGGGAATGCGTGAGAATATATCTATTAGCACCATTTTTAGATGTAATATCTATTCCCGAAACAAAAGTGCATAAAGCAAATGTAGTGGTTTTGGTTTTTCAAACTAACTTACTAAAGTAAAACAATAAATGAGTTCAAGAATGACTAGATTTTAAACAATTTATGCGAAGCTAGGATTGTGTTCCCCATGACAACTAATGCGATAGTCGAATCTAGTGGTAAACTCATTCATGATTGCATATATAAGATATAACAAGGTATGTAACATTTAATTCACCTCTTGTCCCCCTTTAAATGCATATCATTAATCACCTTTTGATCTCAGAATGTCTACATATTAATCCTTATTGTTTATCCTTAAATGCTCTCAACTTTCGATCTCAAGAATTCAAACTAGGTTAAAAACCTTGAATTTTCATCGTAGAACTCTTTTCCTAATCAAAACATCCATTTTGAGCATGCAAAGAATAAATACTTACCCTAATGGTTGACTCATCAAGGAAGAAATTATAACAAAGATAACTACGATATATATGCTAATCAATCTAGAAATTTACCCCATATTCGCTTATCTTATTGATTTGTCATTGTTCCCACAACCCTAGTTGTGGGTTTAGCATAACATATTCAAGAAATAAAACTCACAATGATACGAGAAATTTACAATAAAAGACACACTATTGAAGAATCGTTGAATCCAGAAGTTACAAAATTTGAATTTGATAAGAAAAATCCTAAAATCTTGTGAAATTGCAAAAAAAATAATATTTTTCAATATTTTCTCTAGCGGTCCAAAATTAACTAAAAAACTAAATAAAATAACCATATATATATGAAAAAACCTAGTCCTTATTAAAATAGGAAAAATCCATCGGCATGGATATGGGTCACCACATAGCCCGTGTGATGGTAAACGGACTATCCAATGGTCTCTGTTCTATCCTTAGCCTCAACATCGTTGCTCATCATGTGTTGTTACACACTCAGGAAAATGGCCCGTGTGAACTGTGATAGTCCATGAGATAGACCATTTGTTGTACCTTTGCCATTTTTGCTCAAATTCTTCCATATGCCTCCACATCAAGTGTCGTGGTTAATCACACTGTCTGTAACATGGACCATCTGACCTCCCTTAGCCCATTTTGCTAACTTTTCAATGGTGTCCTTATCATATTATTTTGACTATCAGCTACATGACCTGTCTGACTTCCAACGGTCCGTGGACTATGCTGTCTCATGCTATTTGGCAAAAATCTCCCAACTTTCGGTGGACTCTCGCTTCACATCCCTTTGATGGGTTGCACCATAACTCTTTTGATGTCCTCTATGACACGTGCCATGGGACTTACCTTCACAAAATTGACGCTACCATTAGCCAAGTGTAAGGCCACGGTGGGCCTCACGGTATGTGTAGACGTACATGGGCCATGTAGGCCCCCATATGCCCACAGTTGGTTCTATTTTGGTTCCTCTTTGCACTCTTTTTCATCCTTTTTTCATTCGTATTCTGATTCCTTCCATGACTTAATCTTTTTCCTGAAAAAACAACAAAAACAAACATCAAAATAACATGTTTGCTTGAGAACTTGCAAAAATCCTTTGTTTAAAGCATTATAAAAGTCGATCTTCTACGACTCATCACTAGTGCATCATATATATTTATGGATCTCATGAATAGGGTCTTCAAATCGTACTTTGACATGTTTTTGGTGGTCTTTATTGATGATATATTCATTTATTCTCGGAGTGAGGAAGCGCATGCAAATCACTTGATGGTGGTGTTACAAATCTTGAGGGATGAGAGGGTTTTTTTCTAAATATGAAAAGTGTGAATTTTGGTTGAAAGAGATTGCTTTTGTAGGACATGTGGTGTTGGGTGATGGCATTAAGGTGGATCCTAAGAAGGTGGAGGTGATAATAAATTAGTTTAGACCCTTGAATCCGTTGGATATTAACAGTTTCTTGGTTTTGGCAGGTTACCACTGGAGGTTTGTGAATGGTTTTTCTTCTATTGCTTCCCTTGTGACAAAGTTTGTCATGGCTAATACCTGGTGCCTAAATATGACATGGCGAATGAGGAACCCGAAGAACCTCAAACAAGCCTCTTAGCTTATCAACCACACATTCTTGATGGAGGAAGTAAAATAACAACAACAAGAGATATAAATAAGAGAAAAGGGACTAAGGGAAGTCTTGATATTTATAAAGTATAAAAGAGTCAAAGGTCAAAGCATAAGTACATCAATTGTTCCAAAAACACCTCTAAACATAGATTGGAACGGGGGCCAAGAAACTTTTCTGGCTCACCCTTATAGTATCAAATGTTCAACATAAAGATAAATCAAATAGTAAGAGTGGCATAGCTATTGTCCTCGGACTTGAGGACTCACCAAAGCTTATCTTCCGAAATGCCAAAACTATCCATGTGGAGGATGATGAAGAGGTGCTCCAGTTCCTACATGGTAACATCATGTAGGCATAAAATATGTGTTAGTACATTTGAATGTGCTAAGTATGTAAGATGCAACGCAACAAGACATAGGACAACATAGTCAAAATGCATAGTCATAACCAATGGATAATTATAATATAAATATGTCATGCATGACCATTGCTTGAGGTGAAACATCCTTGTATAGCACATAACTTGCAAATGTAGAAAACATGTGTAAAAAGAGACAATAATCCTAAAAATAGCAACTACTACTTGAAATCGATAGCATGTCACCCCCTCGGTGAGGTGGTTAAGGTATCTACCCCTACAACATGGCCCCCCAATAAGGTGGTCAAGGTATCTACCCCTCAACATTGTAGTACGGGCATGGCATTCCCCAACAAGGTTTAGTCAACTTGCAATACTATAGATACTTTCCATGAATTCAATATATAAATACAATACCTTAATCATCATAAAGTCACTTTACTTATAAATCATGTAATAAACCATCAATAACTTGAGAACCCATGTCAAGACATTTTATCAAACACTTGGTGGGTGTGTAATGTTAATTCAAAATTATACAATTCAAGAGTGAAATAATATAACAAAACTCAATGTAAATAAACCCACAAACACATAGTAAAATAGTAATGCAAGATAATTTGAAATCCATCATCAAATCGCAGAATAGATCATAGTTGCATAGCTCAAAACATGTATAGTCACAATAGACAAACCATCTCATTGTATAGCTTTAAATAGGTAGATGTGTGTTTCTAATCAACATTTCATAAGCCCCAACATAATTTATAATCATAATCCATAAGAAGCAATACCTATAAGTAATACAACTAAAAAACATGCAATTCTCATAAAAAGGAAGGTTGACTCTATGGGTGAAAGGACCCAATGGATGAAATAGACATACCTCAGACTTAGGCTTTGTTGGTGTTGATTTGAATGAGACTTGAAGCTTCAAGGAAGTTCTTGAGATCTGGAATTATGCTTGAGACACTTGAATTTTGATGAAATATTTAGTCAAGTTTAGAGAGGGTTTTGAAAGTGTCTTGAGTAATATAGAGTTGAAAAATATCTAAGTATAGGTGTTTTATGCATATGTGGGCATGGGGCAAAGACCCTAATGCCTTAGGCCGAAACAGGAAAATTAAGGAAGTGCAAACACACCTCCACGATAGGTCTGCATCGCTGACAGTTTGGCAAACATTATTTTTCGCTACGGGTTCTCAAAAATTAGGATACCTATTTTCCAGTCAATTCCCCCCCACACCCAATCAAGAATATGAGGTCTAACTTTGATATCATACACAAATTTTTAGATATATAAAAATTATGAATATGGGCATTTCCAAAGCATATTTTTTGAGCATTTTTGGTGCGTTTCAAAGTTGACCATAAATAAGGTGAAATTCGTGTGGACCGATAAATGTGAAAGAGTTTCCAAACTTTGTAAGAGAAGCTTGTCTCCACTCCTATCTTGGCTCTACCGGAAGGGTTGGAAGGGTTTGTGTTATATTGTTATGGCTCAAAGATTGGTTTAGTGTGTGTTTTGATGCAAAATGGCAAGGTAATAGCATATGCCTCTAGGAAACTTAAGCTGCATCAGAAGAATTATCCCACTCATTATATTGAATTAGCGGTCATGGTGTTTGCTTCGAAAATTTGGCATCATTATTTTTATGGGTTCATGTTGATGTGTTTATCGACCACAAAAGCCTCCAATATTTGCTCACCCAAAAATATCTTAACTTGAGACAAAGAAGGTGGTTAGAAATTCTTAAAGATTATGATTTGAGTGTGCATCATCACCCTGGTAAAGCTAATTTTATGTCCAATGCTTTAAGTAGAATGTCCATAGGCAGTCTAGCTCGTATTGATAATGGTGGCAAAGAGGTGGCTACAGAATTTTACCGGTTGGCTAGGTTGGGGGTTAGGATGGATGAAGTTAAAAGTGGTAGTGTGGTAGTTGCTGATGGTTGTAAAGCTTCTTTGATAGAGGAGGTAAGGTCAAAACAAGATCATAACCCCTTCTTGCTAGAATTGAAAACCTTGGTAGGGGATGGTAAAGTGGAGGTTTTCTCCCAAGAGTAAGATGGTATCCTTAGGTACCAAGGTAGGTTATGTATGCCTAATGTTAATGACTTCATAGAATTGATTTTGAAGGAAGCTCATAATTCATTTTATTTTATTCATCCTAGTTCCACAAAGATTTATAGAGACTTGAGAGAGGTGCATTGGTGGGGTGGTATGAAGAGAGATTACCAAGTTTGTATCCAGTTATCACAATTATCAACAAGTAAAAGTCAAACATCAAAGGATGGGTGGCCTATCCCAAGGCATAGAGATTCCTTGTTGGAAAAGATCAATATGGATTTTGTAGTTAGGTTGCCAAAGACTAGGAAACACTTTGATTCTATTTGGGTTGTTGTGGATAGAATGACAAAGAAGGCTCACTTTCTATAGGTCAAAAATACTTATGGTGCCAAAGATTATGCAAAGTTATATATACATGAGTTGGTTATATTTCATGGGGTGCACTTGTCTATCATTTTGGCTCATGGTGCTTAATTCATGTCTCACTTTTAGAGGTCCTTCCAAAGAGGTCTTTTACCAAAGTTAAGCTTAGTACGTCTTTTCATCATCAACTGGATGGTCAAGTCAAGAGGACGATCCAAACTCTTGAGGATATGCTTAGAGCTTATGTTTTGGAGTTTAAGGGTAGTTGGTATGAACATCTTGCACTTATTGAGTTTTCTTACAACCACAGCTACCACTAAAGCATTGGTATGGTTCACTTTGAAGCTTTATATGGTAGGCATTGTAGATCCCCAGTTGGGTGGTTTGAAGTGGGGGAGATGCCTTTGCTAGGTCTGCATTTTGTTGTGCAGGCCTTGGAGAAGGTAAGGTTGGTAAGAGAGAGATTAAAAACAGCCCAAAGTAGACAAAAGTCCTACTCCGATATTAGGAGATGAGATCTTGAGTTTAAAGTTAGTGATTGGGTTTGCTTGAAAGTCTTAGCCATGAAAGCTGTGGTCTGATTTGGCAAGAAAGGAACATTGAGCAAAAGGTTTTTAGGTCCTTATAGAGTTCTGAGGAGAGTAAGTAAGGTTGCATATAAGTTGGAGTTGCCTATGGAGATGAATATTGTGTCCATGTTAAGAAAGTGTGTAGGTGACCTAAGTGCTATAGTGTCCTTGGAAGTTGTGAATGTTGTAGAAGATAATTTCACCTATGAGGAGGTTGCAGTGGAGATTTTAGATAGACAAGATAAATGGTTGAGCAACAAAGAGGTATTTTTTGTCAAGGTCCTTTGGAGGAATCAACAAGTTGAAAGTGCCACATGGGAAGCCAAGGTGGACGTGAAAAAGTGATACCCATATCTCTTTCACTCCACTCATGCTGAAGGTAATAATTTAAGTCCCCTGTATGATTTCAAGTCTGAAGTTTTAGCCCTCACGTCATTTTGCATATACTCATGTTTATGGTAACAACTTTATGGTAATTTTTGACATTCGTGTTGAGATTTTTGAAAATGATGTTTAAATGTGTTTGTTGCGTTCATGTAGGCCTGAAATCTTCATAATTACTTCTCTTGCACATTTTACTGTGACATTCAGGGATGAATGTTTTCAAGAGGAAAATATTGAAACAGCGCTCATGTGCTTCGAAACGCCCCATAATGGTAATTTTCATATATTACCAAATTCATCAGTGATTTCAAAATTTGACTTTATATTCTTGTTCAGAAGGGAAAATTGAGTGGCGAACGGGTATAACCAAGATTTTAGAAGACCCAGCGAAAATAATTTTTGCTAATTAATGATTTCTAGTGGCTGCCTATGCCCTGGCCGTGACGCGCAAGGGGTGCGGAGCAGTGTATTTGTAGTCCGCATCTGGACCATGTTGCGCCAGGGAACGAACCAGTGCAACATTTTTCCTTGCTCAATCTTATATGACTAAGGTCATTAGAGTCATAGCCCCATGCCCACTTAAACGTGAAATCTTTTATACTTAGTCATTTGTCAACTCTATATCTCACAAAGACCCTCTCTAAGACTCTAAAAATGCAAAGACAAGACATAGTTGAGAGTTTTACCCAAAACAATGAGGAGTGATAGCACCACAAGTTGCAAACCACAAGCTTGATATATTGAGAATGAATACAATATGGGATTTGCACTCCCCAAAAGTGGGTTTTCCCAGAGAAAATATAAATATAAGCTAAATCCCTAAAAATATTCTTTAGAGTATATTCAAAGATGATATTCAATATCTGCAATCTCCCGTCTTTGTTAAAAACCCTGACTTAAAGTATTTATAGTGTTTACAAAATAACCGCAAAAATTACATAGAAAAGACAGTTGGCAGCTGGTATGCCTCACATGTATGACTCATAGGGTGACCTATGAGTCATAATTGGGGTCTCGTAATAGGTTCTTAACATTTTGGATATAGCTGGTATGACCCACTGGTATGTGTTATTTCTTGGGCTATGACTCTTATGCTCCTCTCGTAGTCTAGGCCTCTAATTTTTGATCAAAAGTTTTGGCTCTCTATTTTCTACTACAAGTCCACCTATACGAGTCGTCTAAATACCTATGACTCATAGGATGGCCTCGTAAGGCTAACCTCCACTTAATATATTTCTAATTTTTGGTCTCTATTTCTTGCTACGAGATCACCCTATGACTCAAAGGTTGGGCTAAGACTCATAGGTGAAGCACAATCTGTAATTTTTCTCCAAAATCATGCCCACCTACCTTTTCTGCAATAACAACAAAAAAACACATAAAAACCATCAAAACACATTAAGAACTCACAAAATTCCATGTTTTAAGCATCAAGTGTGTTGTATTTTGACAGCACATCAATACCCTCAACTTAAAATTGTTGCTTGTCCTCAAGAGATGACTCAATCTAAGTAGACAATGAGAAATACATTGCAGCTACACTAATGGCATATACATCACTTACTCTAATTTAGCTAACCAACTTTCATTTCAAAATAAGATTGCAAAGCTACTAAGCAAACAAAACACAAAGATGCATCTGGCAACCCAACTATGATAAGTTAAGGAGCATCAACCATCCGCAACTGCTGCTATAGTCATATGCTAATCAAGTAGTGCAAATGCCCTCATAGAAAAGAAGTCCCTCTTACTCACTCAGAAGGCATTTAGAATTCAGGGACTGTCCAAGCATTCTCACTTTCACAATTGAAATTCATACAAAATGACTACCACCATAGGCTTGCCCCTGTACTCAACTTTTGGTTTGGTGACCAAGTGGATTTGGATCACTTTAGGACTTAATGGCTTATAACATAGGTACAGGGGGCTTTGTATGGCATTTTAGGAAATTAGTGACTAAACTCTTTCCTTGAACCATGTTCACCAACACTTTTACCATCATAACACGACCTTTTCACAAAATCCACCATTATTCTCTTGCTTCAAGCATTCCCCAGGTGCTATCATTCTTTTTTTCAGCTACGCCTTATTTTTGAACTCATTATTGCTATTTCCTTCAATTCAAGTCACTTCTCTTTTCTTTTTCCTTCTCGGGCTCATGATGTTTTCACTTCTTTCTTTATTTCCCAACTAACACCCTCATTGCTATTACTTTACCATAATAAGGGCCACCCTCAACTTAGGGTTTTAGCCTAAGGTGAAGTGCACAATATCTTTTCCCAAAACTAGGGGAAAAATTTGTATCCACCCTCAACTTAAGCTTTTAGCCTCAATCAAGGTTCATATGTTTAAAAATAGACTAGGGCCAATATCAAAGTTTTCAATCAAACAAGGTTAAGCTAGTGAGGTGTCAAGAAAGAAGGAGTACATGAGAAGCTCACACATTTGGAACGAAGGGTTCATGAACACATTTGGAAGGTCATTTAGGCAAGAGTGAACTAACTAATAGAACAAACACCTAAGATCCCATCCAAATCAACCACATCATCAAACCCATCTTAGAGTACTAAGGTAAGTCTGACTCCGTGCATGATATATGAATGCAGCAAAATAAGATCACAACACACATGGCATTGCACACATAATTAAGTATAAAGTCATAGGTCATGCTTCAAGCCTCAACTAACCTTTGCATTATCAACACAAACATCACCAGATACTCCAAATGCATGAATGTATCAATAACCACCAACTCAAAAATTTTGAGGGTACCTAATTTTTTCAAATCATTCAAAAAGTATTTAAAGACTATGTATATGCCAATAGATAATACTAATATATATTTACACATTATCTACTATACCTAAACATGTCGGTTTAACAAAAAATTAAATATCCACAAAGAAAAAAAAAATACCACAAGAAAACCTTGGGATCAAAAATAGGGGAAGTCATGGACTCAAGGCTACTCAGACTTCACCTTCATCCATAACTTCCCACAAACCACCAAAATAGAATACTTTGTCCTCAAAGTAAAGACAAGAAGAAGAAGTACAAGTGGCATACCTTGGGTTGCCTCCCAGGAAGCGCCTGATCTATTATTGAGGGAAGTGTTTTCCACTCATGCCTCTTCAAGGTCCCATTTTTCCATTATCTTAATATCTTCTGTATCACCCATGTACAGTTTGACCCTTTGGACATTAACTTTGAAAATTTTACCATCCCTGCTTTCTAACTCAATAGCTCCATAACTAAAAACGTGTATCACACTGAAAGGTCCCATCCACTTGTATTTGAGTTTCTCGAGAAACCATTTTAACCTAGAGTTATAAAGCAACACTATTTCTCCTGGAGCAAATTGATGCTTCTCAATTCTGTGATCATGCTGAACTTTCATCCTTTGCTTGTAAAGTGCAAAGCTCTCATATGCTCACAGCCTAAACTAATCGAGTTCATTTTCTTGCATTAATCTAGACATTATTGCTTCATTCTAGTCTAGATTTAGCTTCTTCAGAGCCTATAGTGCCTTGTGCTCAAGTTCAACTTGCAGATGACACGCTTTACCAAAAATTAATTGATATGGAGACATTTTGATTGGAGTTTTGCAAGATATGCGGTAGGTTCATAAGGCATCATCTAACGTCCTTGACCAATCAGTGCTATTTACATTAACTGTTTCGGATACTATTTGCTTTGTCTCCCTATTTGATACTTCCACTTGCCCACTTGTTTGGGGATGGTATAGGGTTACCACTCAGTTCTTCATACTATACCTTTCAAGGAGAGCTTTGAACAATCGGTTGCAAAAGTGAGAACCTCCATCACTAATGTTTGCTCGAGGCATAGCAAACTTGGAAAAATATTTATTCGGAGAACCTGGTAACATTCTCATGGTTTGGTAAGGCTATGGACTCCACCCATTTAGAGACATAATCAACTACAAGAAAATGTACTTATTACCATGAGAGTTAACAAAAGGTCCCGTAAAATCAATGCCCCAAATATCAAATAGTTTAATCACAAAAATAGGATTTAGCGGAAGTTTATGCCTTCACAAAACCCCTCGCTCTCATTGGCATCTATCACAAGACTTAACATAATTATGGGCATCTTGATGTATAAACGGACAATAGTATCCATACTGTAACACCTTATAAGCAGTTCAAGCTCCACTGTGATGGCCACCCACCAATGATTAGTGGCATGCTTCAAGAATACTCATCATCTCAATTTTTGCAACACATCTATGGATGATCCCATCCACACAAATATGAAATAAGTGTAGCTCATCCCAGAAAAACTTTTTTGGATCATGCATAAACTTGCGACGTTGATGGGTGTTCAAATCAGGATGCACTAGATCACTCACCAAGTAGTTAGTATATTGCAAACCAAGGTATAAGATCATGTGAGGCCGCCAAAACTCTCTCATAGGAAAATGAATCATTGATGTCAAGTCCGTCATCAAATTTCACCATAGGTTCATACAAAGATGGTCGGCTACTTGATTTTCTTACCCCTTTCTATCAATCACATTAAAATTGAATTCTTTGAGAAAGAGTACCCATTGGATCAGTATCAGTTTTACATCCTTTTTAGCCATTAGATATTTAGTGATGCGTGGTTTGTGTTTACGATCACCTTAGCTCCCAATAAGTATGAACAAAATTTTTCAAAGGCAAAATCTAAGGCCAGCAACTCTTGTTCAGTGACTGTATAATTTTTCTTGGACATATTCAGTGCTTTGCTATCATAATATATAGGATGCAGAATCCTATCCTTGCGTTACACCAATACCATACCTAACGCAACTATACTTGCATCACATATTTGTTAAAATGGTTTTGACTAATCTGGAGCCATAGTAATGTGTGCCGAAGTCAACTTTGTTTTTAACTCTTTGAAGGCTTGAATACATGCATCATTGAAGACAAACTTGGCATCTTTTCTAACAACTTGCACAAAGGTTGTGAGATTTTGGAGAAATCCTTCATGAAGAAATGGTAGAACCCAGCGTGGCCTAAGAACCTCCTGATACCTTTCACAGAAAATGGTGGTGGCAGTTTCTTAATAACCCTCTATTTTTGCTTTATCCACCTCGATTCCCTTACCTAAAATTCTTTAACCAAGCACAATGCCTTCTTTGACCAAAAAAATGACATTTCTCCCAATTTAGCACCAAATGACTCTCAATACACCTATGTAACACATCACACAAATATAACAAGCATTCTTCAAAACACTCTCCAACCACACTAAAATCATCCATGAATACTTCAGTAGTGCTCTCAACCATGTCCGAGAAAATAAACATCATGCATCTTTGAAATATGGCTGGAGCATTACATAGTCCAAAAGGCATTCTCTTAAATGCAAAGGTACCATATGAGCATGTGAAAGTTGTTTCCTCTTAATCCACTAGTGTAACAACAATTTTTATTATACCTAGAATATCCATCAAGGAAATAATACCATCCTTTTTCTGCTAGTTTGTCAAGTATCTGATCCATGAAGGGCATAGGAAAATGATCTTTCTCAATGAAAGCATTGCATTTTCTGTAATCTCTACACACTCTCCATCTGTTGACTGGCCACATAAGAGTCAACTCAGTCTTTGCATTGAGCACTACCATGATACCTCCCTTTTTTAGAACACACTGCACTAGACTAACCCATTCATTGTCGGTAGTCGTGTATATTACTCCTGCATCCAACCACTTTATGATTTCTTTCAGCATAACCTCTTGCATTGGAGGGTTCAACCATTTATGATCTTCAATAGTCAATTTGTAATCCTTGACTAACTGAATCTTATGAGTGCATATCCCAGGGGTATGAAAATGATATCTACAATTTTCCAGCCAATGGATCTTTTAAATTGCTTAAGGATAGAGACGAGAGCCTCTGTTTGGACTTCACTTAAATCGATTGCGATTATGGCTGGTAGGATGTTGTTTTCTCCCAATTATGCATACTATAGATGTGCGGGTTTGTATTTAACTCTAATTCAGGTGGGACTTCTACAAAAGGCTTTGTAGGTGACATTTTCTTGTTACAAAGATCCAAGTCCAACCTGGACTGTCATCTAGGGCCAAATGATACCCAAGAGCATTTATCGTTTCGTCACAATCAGGGATGTTTTCACTATCAAAATTCATCAACACTACTGCCAAAGGTTTAACTCCCAGGGTCAACTCAAACAAAATCTCCACTTCATCATCCTCATTCATTTCAATCATTGAGATGACATAAAACTTGATAGCCCACTTAAAACACAATTGTCTCTTCACCAAACCTTAGAGTAAGCAAACTTTTTTCCATATCAACCAATGCTCTTCCTGTGGCTAATAAAGGTTTTTCCAAGATAATAGGAACTAAAAATTCAACCTCACTATCAAGTATAACAAAATCTGCGAGAAATATAAATTTATCTACCTTGACTAACACATCATAAAGTATCCCGATAGGCTACTTGACTATTCCATCTGTCATCACTAACAACACCTTTGTAGTAGCCAGATTACCCATATTGAGCTTTTAGAATATTGCAAGAGGCATTAAGTTAATGTTGGCTCCCAAAGCATATAGTGCTCTAGCAAATGCAAATTGCCCAACTGTGCACAGTATGGTGAATGCACCCGAATTTTCACGCTTCTGCACTAAAGACTTCGAGGTCATGCCACTACACTATTGAAAATTTTAGGAGAGTTTTTGGCTAGCTTTTCACTTCTTCTTGACCAGACCTTTCATCAATTTAGCATGCCCAACATCCTCGAAAGAGCTTCAACTAAGGGGATGTCCACTGTCAACTTTTTAAGTGTCGCCAAGAGCTGTTTAAACTTTCCTTCCTCTTTTCTCTTCCCACTCCATTGGGGAAAAGGTGGGGGGGGCTTTGGAAAGGTTTTATATATATTTGGTTTCTCTTTTGTGTTGTGTGTTTCAGTCTCCCTGGTTACCCTCTTCTTGTGGCTTCCATCATCAACAATTAGCATAAGGGGATCAATAGTGCCTTTGACACTCTAAGTCATGACTGCCATACAATGCCCTTCACTTTTAGGATTTTGAACCGTGTTGTTTGGCAAGGTACCCTTTTTTACGTTGGTTGAATTGTGAATAAAATTGCCCAAATTGTTGTTCTGGTTGCTTAATTGCCATCGAGTAAGACTCTATTTTTTGGTTAATACTTGAAATTTCTGCTTTTATTCTCTTCAATGTCTCATCCAGGTGATTGGCTCTTTTCAACAACTTGTCAAATATCTCTTCAATCCTAGAAGTACTTGGCATGGCATCACAGTTGTAAGGTGGCACATAAGGGCCAATCCTATAACTATCTCTTATACCCTGTTTGGCATCAGGCACCCTCTCTTTCATAGTAACCACCTTGTTTATCTCTATAAGTACCATCACTGTTGTCACTCCAACCTTGATTCCCAGAACCTTGCCTCCAATAGTCTGAGTTGGACCCTTGGGGGTTATTCCAGAAACCTGCTGCTTGATTACTCACAAAATAAGCATCTTTAACAAAGAATGGATCTTCACAAATAGGAGCCCTAGGAGGTTCATGAGTGACCGCTTTGACACAAGCTTGGTTTTGCTTTAGAACCAAGTCAATACTTGTGCAAAGTTGAGCAAGTTGCTCCATGATCTCTTCGTTGACCTTTGCTTGCTCATTGTTGGGTTGACCACACAAGAAGTCTTCATTGCACCTCGCTCTCATTGACCCCAAGCTCAATTGGTTTTAATAACTTGCTCCATCCTTGCAGCTATGAATACAAAAGGTTGGTCAAGAAACATGCCTCCCATGATTGTGTCGGCGGAAGCTTGACTATTCTCATCAAGTGCCCGATAGAAAATCTCAACCAAGGCATCATCAACAATGTGGTGATCGGGGACCATCCTCAATCATTTTGTAAATCTCTCCCATGTGGTACTAATACAGTCACCCGACAATTCCTCAAAGTTGTTTATTTGATCATTGATCTTTAGATTTTTAGATCTTGGGAAGTATTTTTCAAGAAATACTCTCTGAAGCTCTGCCCAACTTGTTATTGTACCTGGAGGAAGTTCGGACAACCACACAGCTACATTCCTAGTCAATGACAATGGAAACGCCCAAAAATCAATGGTATCAAGAGGAGGATTTTGTGTCCCCATGCCACTCTTACAAATAAAAACCATATTATAGAGATGACGATAATGAGGATCCTCTAAAGGTAGACCTTTGAATAACCCACAATTTTGTAGTATTTAAAGTAATCAACTTGACACTAAGAACTTAGCATCTACTGATAATGGAGGCAATATTATAGCACTATAATATCCATGCCCATAGGGTTCAAGTGATATTAGATCCATCCATAAGCATTTTCATTGAAGTCCCTAAGTTATGGAATGTTATCCCTTGGTAGTGGAATCTCCTCTCTTTCCATATCATCATTTATGTTAATTTCTTCCTCAAACGTGATATCCTCATTCACTTGAGCCATTCTTCTAAAGAGTCGATGGATCTCCAAATTGATCAGAGCTAAGGGATTTCCTTGTCTCCTTGTGTTGGGCATACAACCTAGTACACCCTGCAATTGAAACCAAACAACAAAAAAAAAGACAAACGTAAAATACAAGAGAGTTTAGAAATTAATACTTAAACTAAGTAATAATAAAATCCAAGTCAAAACCTTGTCGTATTCACCGCTAATAGCACCATAAGTTGTAATATGTTCACTCTCCAATAAAAAGGAGATCGCTATCAGCAATTAACCTAACCAAAGGTTAGGGTAGAATCCACAAGGAATAGAGGGTTTGACTATAAAAATTCATTATCAATTATTTTGAGTATCTATACCTAGAATCTCTGAATAGGGCGGGGTGGTTTATCATTTAAGAACAAAAGCAAAAATAAACACTATAGTACGACACGAGAAAACACTCAATTTTAGGGATAACTTGAGAATGTGTTCCCCATGGTTCGTTGATTCGATTTCCCTAGATAACATAACTACAATTGGAAATTTGCACGCATGATGGTAAATTAGGTTCTTTTAGCCCTCTTGTGAAGGTGAAGGTTGAATTTCACCATGGCGCTTAGTTGGCAACCATGGTTTGCAAACTAACCATTCCCTATTGACCTAGTCAACCTCGCCTTTGTCAGGTTTGATTGATTATACTAGAACATATCAATCAAATCCTATCATCCACCTCCCTTTTCCTATTCATCACTACCTTAGTCAGGATCGTGATAGTAGGCGGGGTTTGGTGTTGGCCACCACCAAACAACAATCAAAATTAAGGGAAATAAACAATACATGTAAAACCCTATTCATAGAAATATAATAAATCTAAGTCATCTCAAGGCAACTACCCGTGGTTCCCACAACCCTAAGTTGTGGGTGCTTAGCTACTTATGGCTAAAGCAAAACCAACAAAAATGCAAAGTCAAGACATAGTTGAGAGATTTACCCAAAGCAATAAAGTGTGATAGCACCACAAGTTGCAAAGCACAAGCTTGATATATTGATAATGAATACAATATGGGATTTGCACTCCCTAAAATTGGATTTTTCAAGAGAAAATAAAAATCTAAGGTAAAACCGTAAAATTATTCTTGAGAGTATATTCAAAGAAGATATTGAATATCTACAATCTCATCTTTTTTTAAAAAAACCTAAATTAAAGTATTTATAGCACTTACAAAATAACCCTATAAATTACACAGAAAAGACAGCTGGCAGCTGGTATGCCTTAGAGGTATGACTCGCAGGGTGACCTATAAGTCATAATCAGGGTCTTGTAACAAATTCTTCACATTTTGGACTCAGCTGGTATGACCCACTGGTACGAGTCATTGCATGGACTATGACTCATATGCTCCTCTTGTAGTCCTGGCCTTCAA
>JAOTQJ010000111.1:7245120-7258100 GCA_025642045.1 Solanum sejunctum | reverse complement strand
TTTTGGGAACATTTCGTAAAAGAATTACTATTTAACTTCAAAGTGAATATGTTTTTATATTTTCAAGTGTTTGAAATTACTTTTTATGCATATGATTCTCATGACTCTGTTCATGTCCGTTTGGCCTCATTCACCGGTTTTCGGGTCGGATATTTCGTGGGCTGGTATGATTTTATGTATATATATTCCAGGGTTGGCTGGATATGGCGGGTCGGTTTGCCCATGGACCGGCTTTTCTTAGCGGAGACATAAGGAGCTGGGATGGGATGGCATCATGACGTGTGAGTGCTAGGCCGAGTTTTCCTCAGCTCACGGGAGTGCGTGGCACTATGGCCTCGGCTCCATAAACGGGTGTGATGACCTTTATGCTTTATAATGCGTGGACGCTTGGCACCGTCACCCTGGTTCACGTAGATCGTTTGAGGGTTTCTGTTGGAGATTTCGGAGATTTGAAACTTCTGGTGTTATGTTGTGGTGTGGCGCATGTTTGGAGGTCGCCATCATTCCCGTCCGATATGCATTATTTTGATGTTTGAAAAAGAATAAATATTTTTATGTTGACATATAAGTTTGACTTCTATACTATTATATTTGAATTGTTATTTTCACTAACATTTCGGGCTTTCTGCTTTACATACTTGGTATGTATTTCGTACTGACCCCCTTCTTTCGGGGGCTACGTTCATGCTCGCAGGTACAGACGAGCAGGTTAGAGGGTCGCCTTCTTAAGACTTTCGCCTACCGTTGAAGTGCTCCGTTGCATCAGGAGCAGATCGTTGGTATATGCTTGTATACGTTCGTTTTGTATGTTGCATTTATATATATATTCAAGGGTATGACGGGGCCCTGTCCCGTCGTGTGGTTCGGTTACTGTACATAGAGGTATGTGGATACATGTGGGTGTTAGAAACTATGTTGGTATTATTTTGTTTGTATGATATGTTTGTTGGGTGGCTCTGCCGCAACGGTGACCTTGTCAGCCCACATATATGTATGTGTATCTGTTCTTATGGCAATGTCTGGTACTGTTGGGTTCGCTGTTTGCAGGTGGGGTTGGTTAGGAAAACAGAGGAAACTCTGTCAAAATTTTGTGAAACCCCTTAGCTGTCGTAAATGGAGATTCAGTATAAGTGTATGTCTGGGTGCCCTATCAGCACCATTCACGGCCCCTGGGTCGTGACAACTTCATCGATGAGACGTGGAGGGTTTTGAGGGCTATGCATGCTAATGAGATTGAAGGATTTGAGCTTGTATCCTATCAGCTAAAAGATGTTGCAAATGTGTGGTACAACCAATGGGAGGATGGTCAAGGTGAAGATGTTCAGCCTGCTGAGTGGGATGAGTTTGAGGGTGCATTTGTTGACCACTTCTTTCCTCAAAAGTTGAGGGAGGAAAAGCTTTATAGGTTAAGTTATTCATATATGCTCCTGAGATAGTCCAAGACATGAGGGCAAGGATGAGGAAGTTCGTGTCGAGATTGGACAGGCATGTGAAGAAGGAATGCAAAGCAACATTGTTGATCCAGGTATGAACATCGCTAGGATTATGGTATATGTCCAACAAACTGAGGAAGATAAGAAGAGAGATAGGGAAAAGTATCTAAGTTGGAAAGCCAAGTCAACAAGGCATGAGCGTAGCTAGCAGAGACAAAATGAGGGTGATAAGTCTTACTTTTAGAAGAGGTCTTCTAATTATGCACCCTCTACATTGAGTGTGCCTTTCCAACAGAATAGGTATGATCAAAAATCTTATAGTCACCAGAATTTTAAGGCTCAGGGTTCTCAATCTCAGGCTAGTGTGACCCAAGGTAAAAAGGGAAAGTCACCTTGTGGCAAGTGTGGCAAACATCATTTGGGTGAGTGTTGTGTAAGCACAGATGCTTGTTACTCATATGGGCAGACTAGTCACTTCTAGTATTAGTGCCCAAAGAAGAGGTGAGGTGAGGTGAGCTAGCATTCATTAGAGAGGTACTATTACAGGTACAGGAGGTGAGACAAACTATCTTTATGCAATGGATAATCATTAGGACCAGGAGGTGGCCCAGATGCCATCACGGGTATGCTTCGAGTCTTTACTTTTAATTGTTATATGTTTTTGACCTGGGTGCCACTCTATCTTTGTAACTCCTTATGTGGTTAGTAGATATAGAATCCTTTCAAAGTGTTTACTTGAACCCTTTTCTATTTTCACTCCTACTGGTGAGTCCATCTTAACTAAGAGGTTTTACAGGGATTATGCAATATCTATCTATCACAGGTACACCTTGGCTGACTTGGTAGAGTTGGAGATGGTGGATTTTGAAATGATTCTTGGCATGGATTAGCTTCATACCTATTATGCCTCTGTGGATTGTAGGACCCAAATTGTTAAGTTTCGATTCCCCAATGAACCTATTTTAGAGTGAAAGGGGAGTTCTATTGCACCTAAGGGCAAGTTTATCTCCTATCTTAAAGCTAGAAAACAAATCTCTAAAGGTTGCATCTACCATCTCATGCAAGTTAAATCTGATGATGTTGAGCCCCTTACTCTAGAGTCAATCCCGATTGAAAATGAATTTCCTGTTGTGTTTTATGAGGATCTGCTTAAAATCCCTCCCGATAGGGAGATTGACTTTGGGATTAATGTTCTCCCCGATATCCAACCTATCTCAATCCCACCTTAAAGGAAGGCCCCCACTGAATTGAAAGAGTTGAAAGAGCACTTGAAAGACTTGTTAGAGAAGGGTTTCAGAAGGTTTAGTGTTTCTTCTTTGGGTGCTTCTGTCCTATTTGTGCGAAAGAAAGATGGGTCTCTCAAAATATGCATAGACTATAGGCAACTGAACAAGGTCACAGTAAAGAATAAGTATCCTCTCCCCAGGATAGATGATCTATTTGACTAACTTCAAGGTACAACTTGCTTCTCCAAGATAGACCTCAGATCGGGTTACCACCAATTGAAAGTGAGGAAATATGATATTCCTAAGATAGCTTTAGGACAAGGTATGGCCATTTTGAGTTCTTGGTCATGTCCTTTGGGTTGACCTTCATGGACTTGATAAACAGGATATTCAAACTGTATCTTGACATGTTCATGATTGTGTTTATTGATAATATCCTGGTATATTCTAATGAGGTAGAGGAACGTATCGATCATCTTAGAGTAGTTTTGCAAACTCTCAAAGACAATGAATTGTATGCAAAGTTTTTGAAGTGTGAGTGTTGGCCCAAGTCAATGGCCTTCCCAAGTCATCTTATCTCATGCAATGGTTTTTGAGTGGATGCCTAGTAGATTAAAGTAGTTAAGAACATGTCCAGATTGACCTCTCCAACTGATATAAGAAGTTTCTTGGGGTTGGCAGACTACTACCACCGATTTATTAATGGGTTTTCTTCCTTGTCTCCACTATTGACCAAGCTGACTCATAAAAAGGCCAAGTTTCAGTGGTCTGATGAATGTGAGCAAAGTTTTAAGAGTTGAAGACTAGAATGACTACTGCACCAGTTTTGACCTTGCCCGATGGGATAGAAGACTTTGTGATATATTATGATGCATCTAGAGTTAGACTGAGTTTGTGTACTAATGCAAAGAGGGAAGGTGATAGCTTATGCTCCCAGGCAACTTATGATTGATGAGAAGAACTATCCTACTCATGATTTTGAGTTGGCCGCAGTGGTGTTTGCACTTAAGATTTGGCGCCACTACTTGTATGGAGTGCCTGTGGACTGTTCACTGACCACTAGAGCTTGCAATATGTTTTCAGTTAGAAAGAGCTCAATCTGCGATAGAGGAGATGGCTAGAGTTGCTCAAGGATTATGACATGAGCATTCTATATCACCCAAGTAACACTAATATTATTGCTGATACTCATAGTAGGTTATCTATAGATAGTATCACCCATATTTAGGAAGGGAAGAAAGAACTGGCTAAGGAAGTGCATAGATTGGCCCGACTGGGAGACCAACTTGAAGACAATAATGAAGGTAGAGTTAACGTTCAGAATGAGTCTGCTTCATCTTTAGTGACAGAGGTGAATTAAAAGCAAGACCAAGATCTTGTCTTAGTCCAATTGAAAGAAGCTGTCTACAAGCAAAAAGTGATGATCTTAGCCAAAGGGCGAGATGGAGTGTTGAGATACCAAGGTAGGTTGTGTATGCTTAATATTGATGGTGTCCGAGAGAGGATCATGGTAGAAGCTCACAACTCCCGATATTTTATTCATCCTGGCTCCACCAAGATGTACCACGACTTGAGAGAAGTCTATTCGTGGAATGGAATGAAGAAGGATATTAGTGAGTTTGTCTCTAAGTGTCGCAATTGTCAATAGGTCAAGGTTGAACATTAGAGACCATGTGAATTGGCTCAAAGCTTTGAAATTCCTAAGCAGAAGTGGGAGATGATCAATATGGACTTCATTACCAGTTTACCAAGGTCCTAAAAGCAACATGATTTGATATGGGTGATTATAGATAGGATGACTAAATCCACTCACTTCTTGGCAGTCAAGTCAACTAATAACGCTGAAGAATATGCCCGATTATATATTCGTGAGATTGTGAGGTCGCATGGGGTTCCTTTTTTTATCCTCTCGAATAGAGGAGATCAATTCACCTCCTAATTTTGGAGATCCTTCCAAAATGGGTTGGGTACAAGATAAATATGAGCATGACTTTCCACCCATAGATAGATGGTCAAGCAGAGCGGACCATTCAACCTTGGAGGATATGTTAATGATCTGCGTCCTTGATTTCAAGGGGAATTGGGATGACCACTTGTTATTGATCAAAATTGCATATAACAACAGTTATCATGCTAGTATCCCAATGGGTCCTTATGAGGCTTTGTATGAGAGAAGATGTAGATCACCGATTGGGTGGTTTGAGGTTGGTGAAGCTGAGTTGACTGGATCTGATCTTGTCCACTAGTCCATGAAGAAGGTAAAGGTTATTAGAGAGAGGTTGAAGATCGTAAAAAGTTGCCAAAAGTCTTACGCGGACGTGAGAAGAAGGCACTTAGAATTCGAGGTAGATGATTAGGTGTACTTGAAAGTGTCACCTATGAAGGGTGTCATGACGTTCGGCAAGAAGGGGAAATTGAGACATGCTACATCGGACCCTATAAAATTGTGAGAAGGATTGGAAAGGTCACCTAAGCGTTAGAATTGCATTCCGAGATAGACAAGTTTCATCCGGTGTTCCACGTGTCGATGTTACAGAAGTGTTTGTAAGATCCTACCTTGGTGATCCCTATTGAGAGTATCGGAGTAAGGGATAGCCTATCCTATGAGAAATTTTAAGTCCAAATCCTTGATCAACAAGGTTGTATAAGTTGAGGAACAAAGAGATAGCCTCCGTCAAAGTCCTATAGAGGAACCAATTTGTTGAGGAAGCTATATGGGAAGCTAAGGAAGCTATAAGAATCAATACCCATACCTATTCATAACAAATGATGATGAAGTTGAAGGTAATATTCCTATCTTTAACTTAATCGAAGTTTCTATTCTTCAGTCAATGTGCTTATTTTATTCATGAGTCTAAGTAGAGCTTATAGAGGTTGATGAATAGTTGAGAGTGCAAGGTTATCGAGTAAGTATTAAGATGAGTCTTGAGTCTACTCATCCCTTAATCCCACCTCTACTTATTATGCGAGGATGAATGATCCCAAGAGGGAGATAATGTAGCACCCCATGAAATTACCAAAATATCCCTAGAATAGAATCGTATGCATAATGTGTCTTTCCAAACTCCAATGAAAAATCCGAGATTGGATTTGCAGTCAGCAAAAAAAATAAGTAGGTGAATAGCCTCGACCTAATTTTATAGCAACCGAGTCAAAAAATAATTTTTTGTAATTAATCAAAAAACAGTGTCAGTTCGCGCTCGAGGCGTGACACAGATGGAATGCGAACTAGCACTCTTATTTTTTAATCGATGGAGAAGTTTGGGGAGAAATTACACTAGTCCACACCCTGAGCGTGTCATGGACCTTTGTAATTTCCAAAATGAATTTTTCTTTTAATTCGAGAAGGACATTTTGGTCATTGTCCAACCTATCCTAAGTACCCAAAATGTGTATAAGGGTAGTTTTCATCAGATTAAGGGTTTCAAACCCATTTTTTTTAGTTTTTAAGCGAGCATTCTTAAGAGAGAAAGAAGAGAAAGATTGGGGATTTCAAAATTTGGGGTTATTTCCTTGAAGTTCTTTATCCCAAGTATGTAAGGCTAACCTAAAGCATGGAATTGTTCTTCCATGTGCCCTCTTGCTTGAAGTAGGTTGATAGTCGAATGTAATAAGGTTTTTATGTGAAATTTCTTGAGTATTCTATTGAGAATTATATCTATCTTATGAATTTTCTTAAATTGATGATCATCACGAACTTGATTTACTGCTTAAATGGTTTACTTAAATTATTATATGAAATTCTACATAACTACTTTGTTTAAGATTGCAAGAATGAGCATAGGGAATGACTCTAGAACCGTGATGATATAAATGTGCTTGTTGTTATGGTATTGGTCCTGAGTTGAGTTTGTTGATGATGATGTTGATGAGATGGATGTCCTTAGAATCTTAAAGAAGTTGAACTTAATCTTAAAAGACTGTTCCTAATCCATTGAGTTGATAGTTGATGAGATGAGTTGATGTTCTTTGTCCAAAAGAGAATAAATGATGAGTAATCTTGATGTTTGATGTCTTATGAGCATGTTGAGTCTTGGGAGGAGTATTGAGCACCAAAATGAGCAAGAGCAAGTCTCACTCGCACTCATTAACTACGTGGCCAGTGTAGGAGAGAATTGAACCACAAAAATAGATATTTTCTTAGTTCCAAAAGAGGACTTGATAACACTATGGATCCACTGATGGGGACGTCCTTTACCCCTGTAAGGTATTGAATAGATGTGGCAACGACATCGCTTCGTTGTATCATCATGGGCTCATAGGTGATAATTATTGATTAGAGAAACTCCCAGATAGGTTCCATGTTGACATTGCTCTGATGTTGATGTAATGGTGAGTACTGATTGATGTTGATGAGCTATTGTTTGCTCCTTATCCTGAGCTAAGATGAGAATCCTTATGAGTTGATGTTATTCCTGTTACCCTGTCTATACTGTTTATATTCAGCCATTTTATATATAGTATATTCCACGTACTGACGCCACTCGGCCTTGCATTGTTTCATAATGCAGATACGAAAGATAGAGGACTTCAGCAGACACATCGTTGAGGTTCAACATTCCTAGATCCAAATATTGGTGAGTCCTCTCTTGCATTCGAAGGATACCATTTAGTTTATTTTTATATGACTTGAGTTATTTCTTTTTTTGAGTTGTGGTAGCCATGCCCTGTCATGGTACCTTCTAGACTGTAGAAGTAGAGGCTTCATAGATATAGAGATGATGGTTTTGATGTTGGGGACTCTTTCCCTTTCTAAACTGAGTTTCTTAAATCTATTTGATGTTATGGATGTTGAGATTGGTCTTTCGGCTCAGTGCCCTTTTTACTTGGTATTCCTGATGTTTTACTCTTTTTTATTGATTGAGAGATTGTGATGAGGCTAAGTGATCCGCTTGGAGACTAGCAATAGTCTCTGAGTTTCAGTTACGTCTAGGGTACCCTCCTAGGGCATGCCAACTCTAGATTGCTTCATATTAACTGTTATACTTTCTTCGTTGATTTCTTCCTCATTTATTTTGGTTTGATGCACCTGAACTCAGAATCTTTTGAAAACAACTTGTCTACCTTCATGACATAGTGATAAATTCGCATACACTTTATCCTTAATAGACTTCTAGGATATCATTGGATTTTTTGTTGTAGATGCACCAGTGCAGCAGTTAATGATTTTGCGGCCTATGAGGCTATGAGAGGTTCATTTGAGCTATCTTTAAATGAACGATGATTTGAGCTATTGGTTTAATCAATAACCACCAGCGATAGAATTGTAGCCTGCCATGCCACTGTACAAACTCGGGTTTGATTCCTGATTGGTGCTTATAATTTGTCCGTTTTCTGAGCCATCTAAGTGCAATAGGAAAATGGAAGTTGTCACATTTTTGTACCAATCAAACTAAGTGCATAATTTACAGGGCTCAATATATAACATTACAATTTATCATTATATATATATAAAGTACTTGGTCAACCATAATGAAATAGACTTCATGTAAAATTTTGAATATCACAGCTTTTTTTTAATCACTAACTTGTACTAAAATTTTAAATTGATCCTTTTCCTGAAATAACAAAACAACACAACGTGTGAGAGGTTATGTTGTCGAAGGACTTCTTTATTGGTTGAATGGATTAGGATCAAGCTACCGAATCGAACACCTAATTACTTTCAAAAAAAGAAAAAAGAGTAGGCTCTATAGCATCTGAAGGAACAAAAATACTAGTTAAAATCTCACTCAGACTATCAATACAAACTTTTAGTTACAACCACAACATGGATAAACAAGACTTGTGAAAAGACCATAAAACTAAAAGAAAAATTGTAACTGTGTTATATGACAAAGTCAATGTTGAGGGTTTGTTGCTGTCACTAGAATTTGTCTATCCCAATTCCATCTCTCAATGTTTCATATGCAGATTTTGGACGTGTTCTCCTCAATCCAGCAGTGAAATGCATCTCTGTTTGTTCAACCAAGATAACACTAACTGTTATAAAAAGAAATGTCACTTTAGTTTTCATTCCCTCAATCTCACTTAGCTTTCCCTTCTCTAAATGTACATTAACTGTATTATTGAATCGTACTATGGATGCATCTCTGTAAGTAATTTCACATATCTCTGGAAGATGAACAGTAAGCTTCTTTGTCTCTTCGTTAAACTCATAGTTAGTCGCTTCGCGAGGGAAAACACCGACTGGAATATCATATTCCTTTAGCAGCTGTGTCAATGGCTTTTGTGTTTTTCCTGCAAAACAAATGTTAACAGTACGGATTATATATCTATGAAACTAAAAGTGTACTCTCTGACCGCTTCAACTTTTAGATGAGATGGTAATAAGATTCAAAGTTGTATCAAAGCAATTAGGAGTGGACATTTGGTTTTAACAAACTCCAATTTGGTTCTTCGATTTTTAATTTTCAAAAAGTGTTGCACCAAATACCGAACCAAATAAGTTTGATTCAGTGTTTTTAGAGAGATTTTTCCTATGCAACTGAATGAGGAGAAAATCAAAGTATAGGATATTTAAAAAATTAAAACCATATTAAGTGATAATGTTTGTCACCATAGAACACTTGTGGTGCTTAAAAGATCATATTGTCTTTATCAAAAATATTGTGTCTCCACCTATTACTCAAGGAAAACAAATACGAAGACAGATTCCTTTACATGATATACATCGGTAAAAATATGCTTGAATTCCTTTTGAAAAATAAAAATGCAAGTTAACTATATGAATTGAATCAGTTCGTACTTTGATTAGTTCATGACTGGTTAAATTTTTTGTTGACTTTTACTTTTTGGTATATATATGTATTTTTTAAAAATTTAATTTTTGGTGTACTTGAGTTTCAAGAGCCTTACAACAAATTGAATAATTGAAATTTTCGAAAAAACACTGACATCAAACCAAAAAATTAAATTAATTTAATTCAGTTAATTTTTTTATTTTTTTAGTATTTATGGCCGCCGCTAAAACCAATAACATGATATCGAGGGGTTTGGGAGTTGGGGAAGTAAAGTAATTATTAACTGAATAAAATATGGACTATCAAACCGTTTAAATTTTTAGATGTCAATTCAACTCAGTACTGTGAATTAAATATTGAGGCAAATATAGGCAAGCGTATAAATCTTTAAGGAGCAAAATTTGGAAAGAAAACAAAGGAGCAAAGAACAAGAAGCAGGGCTAATTGAGTTATGCAGGCACAAGACTAACCTTTAATTTTGTTGACAAGCGCTTTGGTTCCTCCAGTAATACTGTTTTGCAAGTTCTAATTTGAAGAAGAAAAAGGTGAGTATGAAGAAAATACAACAAGAGAAGAATAATTCCATGTAGCCCCAAACATTATTATCAATGCCAACAAAGACCATTCGTATTAGAATGTAGATAGGCAGATCAATAAATTTCACATATCAAAAAACTGTAAATAACAATACAAACAAAGTCCAGTATTTCCCATTTCTCATACCCTCATCTTGCTTCTCATAAATTCTGTCTTTCTCGTGTATAAGTAAAAGAAAAATGTTTCCTCCAAAATAAGATCACAAGAAAGAAACTACATCACAAACACCACTCGAGCAAACACGCTTGCTATTAAGCAAAAAAATTCATATGACCACAATATGAATGTATATACTTCATAGAACCTATAAAGGACAATTTTCGTTACCAAATCATAAAACTCAATCTTTGTTACCAAATCATAAAAAATTAAACACAATATTTAATGATTTCAATGTCTAATCCTCCAAATTTTGGATAATAAAACAAATAGAAAAATCCAATAAAGTAAACATAAGATGGTAATAAAATTGAAGAAATGCAATAAAGGAAGTGCTTACATTGAGTTCATTGGTGACGGAATCGAACTCCTTAGTGGCTTTCTGACCAATCAAATACGAACCTGCCTTGTTCATCACCAAATCCATTTGTATTCTTTAGCTTTTCTTTTTTTTTAATTGTCCTGTCTAATCTCTTTATTTTTTTTTATTAGATCTACACAATTTTTTGAATATGTTTATTTTTCTTGGAAAATGTTAAATATCTATGAATTAAAAGCAGTAATGATATCTGTATTTAGAAATAAAAGAATTTTACTTTTTCTTCTGTATCCAAAGCACAATTGAAAAAGAAAGAGAAAGGGAGTGGTGGGCGGGGAGGGGGTCTGAACAAGAATTTTCGGCACCCAATAATGATACCACCATTCCTTTTTTGGCGGATTGGACTTTTAGGATCAAAATTCACAATTCATATTAACATTTTTATATATGTATTTAAACTTTTTGTCGCCATTATTTTGAATATATTCTAATATTAGAATATTAAATAGAAGTACTTATAAATCAATAGGAGTAATTGGTATAGTAAAAATTATCTCCTATTATAAAACAATACAAAGAATAAAGTTAGGAAGAAGAAAAAAAAATTTATTGCTCTTGAATAATATTGAGATGTTTCACAATGAATGAAAACCCTTATATTTATAGGAAAAAACTGACTTCGCCTCCAAGTAAAAAATTGACTTGGTATCCAAGTAGGATTCCTAACAATATGTTTACAACACTCCCCCTTGAATGTTTATTTGCTAGATTATGTGCTTCGTTAAGACCTTACTAGATAAAACCCTTTGTTAAAAAATTCTAGTGAAGAAAAAAGAGTACACATATCTAATAATACGCATTTTGGATGCCTCATTAAAACCTTACAAGAAAAATCTAATGGGACAAAAACCTTGTGAGAAAAAAAGAGTGCATCGCATATTAACTCCCCTAATCAGAACATCAATCCAAGGATTTGAATCTTCACACTCCAATCTTGTGTATCATCTTCTTGAAAGTTGCAGTTGGTAGAGATTTGATGAACTAATTAACCACATTGTCACTTGAACGAATCTGTTGCACATTTATATCACCATTCTTTTGGAGCTCATGTGTATAGAAAATTTTTGGCGAAATGTGTCTTGTTCTATCTCCTTTTATGAATCCTCCCTTTAGGGTCAAAGAGTTTTGTAAGTTCCTCACTTTAACTTTTTTAAGCAAACAATATATTGCCTTTTGAAAACGCTTCAAGAGTTTTAATTGAAGTTATCAACTTGCATAACAATATGAAAGGTTCTTGATTAGTCTAACCAATTTGAGGATTATGAACAAGTTTTTCAAGAACTTGTATATGCTTCATAAATTTTAAACCCTTCAAATACTTTCATATCAATTTTGTCCAGTGGCAATATTCAATATTAAATGCATGACGCTTTTTAGTGTCCAGATTGCAAGACAAATAAGCATTACGCTTACCAAGATGCACCATTCCACTTGATAGTTAGGTCATGCTATAATATATCGTAGGATTTAGATCCTCATAGTCTTTGATAGTATTTTGCTATATTGTATCAAAGATATCGTTGACAAAATATTCTTTTGTCGATTTGCAATGTGAGATAACTTATTGAGATCTCATACTTCATTATTTTTAGGTAGCTATCCCGTGTTATATCGAAAAATGGCTTTCGCTTTGAAAAGGAAATAATTAAAATTATTCAAAAATTGAAAAATTGATTCACACTCAATTAATTTGAGAAAAATTAATTCTCAAAATTCGAAAGGAAAATAGAGTTGCCACCTAATTTTACGGATAATTAGGAAACCGTTAAATATTTTAAAAGACCTAACAGAAAAATCTTTTAAAATCCAAAAAAACAAGTTCGGGTTCACATTTTCACTTCGAGAAGGTTTTACGCACTCAAAATGGCCGCTAAATGCGGTTATCCGGCGATTAAGTGATTTGACTAACTCTTGATTTGATGAAAATTTATTGATTTTTGAATTTTTGATTGATTTTTGAAAGACTTTGACTAAACTTGAAAAGAGATGACTAGACTAAAAAAAAGTTTGACAAGACTAAACGAAACCTAAAATAATTGACTAACCTTGAAAAATTGACTGAGTTCCAAAAGTAGAATAAAAATAATAAATCACATTTTATATTTTATTTTATTTTATTTTTTATGCAAACGCTTCTTCAATAATAATAAAAAAAAGAGATTAGATAAAATGACATAAATGATTTTGACAACGTTGGGGAATTTAATTAGATTAATAACCAAGTAAAATGTTAGCGTCATAAACAAAATGATGTAAGAAAGAGTTGAAGTGGACCTTTATCTTGTTGCGACTTTTGAGCCTTTTCCTTACGTTGTTGTATATATTCATGTATAAGAGCTTCTTTCTCCTAGGAATTGGGCTGACTCGAAGAGAGGAAGTTTGGACCTCCATGGACCAAGGAATGCAGAATGGGAAGTCCCAAAATGGCTCGAGCATTATTCAT
>JAOTQJ010000111.1:7234969-7245020 GCA_025642045.1 Solanum sejunctum | reverse complement strand
TATTTTTAATCCAATCGAGGACTTCCGACTCAAACTTAATTATGCACGCCAAATTCACTTGATACTTTAATCATGCAACATAAATATACTTAAGTTTAAATTACACGACATCCATAACAATATTTCCCAATTAGATAATTATCCTTAATTTAAAGAAAAACAGGGTCTAACATCAAGTTTTGTGACACCCTAACCCACGGACAAAGTACAACCCATAAGTCATTCCACAGGCTCGTAGAAGGGGTTTCATGGATGACTTTGGCAGTTTTTAATGAAGGGTATTTTTGACTTTTTCCAATCCATCTAGGCCTTAAACTATGCCATTTTAGCTACTCTAACTACCCTAACTAACCTAATTCTTATAAAGACCTATTCCTAATTCATTCAAAGCTTTTAACTACGAAAGTTCTCTCAAGGGTTCACAATAATTCTCTCTCTAAGTCAAGGGTTCCATGGTAGCTAAGATTGAAGGGTTGACCAAGGTTATTCTAGATTTTCTTCACCAATTCTAAGGATTCTATTTGAGGTATGTAGGGCTTCATTCATGGATTAATTTCATCCATGAAATCATTCCAAAACCTCTTTTTAATCAAACTTCATGATGACTTTCTTATAGGTTTTTAAGCTATGATAGCTAATGCATGGGTTATGATTCCTATAACATGGTTATGCTTATGATTTCTGATATATGTTTACTTTATTTTACCTTATGAATGCTTATGATATGAATATGAGGATTGGATGGGATGCCTTCAGGTGTCACATTTTCCATGTCACAGCCAGGCCCTAGGTACAGGTTGTGACGTTAATATAAGAGCTATGTTGTTTTATATTATTCCTAAGATCTATAACTATCCAAACCCTCAAAAATTAGTCTATTCTATTATAATCCTTCTACTTTAATAGTTCTCTCTAGAATTACTCTCCTAAGAAAAATTCAAGGGATAATAAGCTAGGATTTCAGGCTTCAAGTCTACCCATCTCCTTCGTATTTTAGGGACTTGATTATTAAGTATTGGTGGAGATTCACCAATGGATTCCTTTGATTCATCAGGTCCCAAAGAATTTTTATTGTTTAATTTTATTTTTACTCAATTTCATCTAGGGTTTATCTAAATCTTCATGAGTTCTTTCAAGTATGATTTAATTGATGATATTTTATTTTATCATTCATGAATTTACTAAAATATATAATTTAAAATTGATTTTCTTTGAACCCATGCAGTATGCCCTAACTTTTAACCATGAATTGTGATCATGATTTGATAAAAAATTTATTCATATTTCAATTGATGATGATTTATGTCAAATGGATTATTTCAATCTATGTATCAATGATTGTGAAAGATTTTCTCACAAATAAATGGTGGGTGAAAGGCTTTCTTCCTAATGTATGGATTCATAATGTTACAAGGTTTTCTCACATATATGAATCATAATGTAATGAGCACTCTATGTTTATGAAATGAATTAGTAGTTAATTATTATTTTTTCAAATGTTATGACTTAATGATTTACTTTATCTATTTTGTTGTAATTAAACTTAGCATCGAGATAACTTTGAGGTAGAGGCTTAGTTAGAGAATCTCTAGTAGCAATCCTAGTCCCAAACTCTTTGCTATCGCAGGTTATCCTAATTGACTTAGCTAGTCTATCCACAAATAGTATGATATGATATATGGAGTCCACCCAAGAAATTAGCCTCTTCTTTTTCGGTGTAGGAGCAATATCATATTTCATGTTATGGCTTGCATGGTCTTATTATCGATTAAGGTTAACATCCCACAAATGAGTAAGTTCCTATGATTTATTCTCTTCATAGAAGTCCAGCTAATGTTTTAAGATGCATTGACCATGTTCGCACTCTACTATTATTTTTTTAAATGTGATTTGATTATGTTTTCTAGCTTGGTCAATTGAATACCATGGTTCTGTTACATATTATATCTCTCACATACTTGACTCATTTTATGTACTAACACATACTTTTGCCTATATTGTATCACAATATTGGTTTGGACGATACCGTCCTTGCTCTTGGCCAGAGCTTATTAGTGATACTACTTCATTTGGTGAGTACTTATGTTTTGAGGAAGTTTATGTTATTTTCTAAAAGACATTGCTTCTTTCTTTACTTGCTTTTTGGTTAATTAAAGACGAGGTCTAGTATCTCTCCAGTGTAAGTGGCTTGTCGAGACTATGATAATTTTCGTATATACTTTACATCCTCATATGAAATTTGACTTTTTCTTATAAACATTTCTTTACATTATGTTGTAAACATGCTAAGTGGTTTATTTAGGGTCTCCTAAAACCTATTCGTCATATGACAATTAGAATATGTGAGTCATGATAGGAGTGTTCTCATGGTGACCTACCTATATTGGCACCATTGGCCCTACTATTGTTGTATTCATAACTACTCGATTCCAAGCACCAATGGAGAAAAATGGTCCCTCCTTTACATCAAGCTAACCATTAGCACCAATATTTTATACAAATGTCCAAGGGGTTACTCTTGAAAAAATAAACAAATCGAAGTAAATATGTAGAATAGTGAGTTAAACCTATGGCCTCATAGTGAACACCAAAGTATTTGTCCAGAATAGGTGTGGCAAACGAGCGGATCAAGTCAAATATGAGTCAATCAAAAATGAGTCAAATAAAAATAAATTAAATACCCAACTTGACTCATATTTTAAACGGGATGAGTTATGCAATGGATAATATGGATAAATATAATATGGATAAATATAATATGGGTAAATATGGATATTCATATTACTCAATATATAAGCTTTGTCTCATGGTCAATGAGCTACAAAATGATCTCTCGGTTCGCTAATAATACACATAAAATAATACGTGGAATGTTACAGGTTACTACTTTAAGTTTGGAGCTACTAAAATATATACCAAAGATTCATCTTAAAATGCTACTTATATAAGAAAATAGGTCTTTAACAAGGGGAGATTCAATCACTAAAAGCATAAATCTGGCCGTTATTAGTCAATAACGACTGACAAAAAACTTATCATCACTGGTCGTTAAAAGTTAACGACCAAATTAAATTTGATTGTTAAAAAAGCTTTAACAACGATAAAAACTCGGTTGTTATACCTCTTTTCAGCAACCAAATTTTTCCTTCACTAATTGATATTCTAGTTATAAGGGCAAGCCCGGTGTACTTCCGGGGAAGGGCCCAACCACAAAGATCCATTATACGCACCTTTTCCTCGCATTTTTAGCCAGAGGATATTACCAAGGTTTAAACCCTGACCTTCTCGTCACATGACAAGAACTTTACTAGTTACTCCAAGACTCCCCTTCAATTCTAGTTATTAAAACCTTAATTATAACCACAAATTAATATATGTGTATAGTTACTCGAAGGCTCTCCTTCAATTCTAGTTATTAAAACTTTAATTATAACCACAAATCAAATTAACAAAAGTGTGTGTGTGTGTGTGTGTGTATATATATATATATATATAGATAGATAGATAGATAGAGAGAGAGAGAGAGAGAGAGAGAGACATACAAATACGTGCACTAGTGGTAGCAAATGGGTAGGTTAAGTCAAATTTTGGCGAGTTAAAAATGAGTTAATATAAAGTGTATAATAATTCAACCTGCCCATATTTTAAATGAGAAAAAATGGGTTGGGTAAAATACTAGTTTACCCATTTTTTAATGAACAAATAGTACTCTACTTTAAAATTCAATATGGATAAAATATTTTACTTTATTTTTGGATAAAAATATTAAAAATATTTTATTTAATTGTATTGTACCATAAAATTAAATTCGATACGCAATGCGAAATTCAACTTTTAAATTGGGATTCGGTCCCGATTCTAAATTAATCATAGGACCCAACTTCTAACAGGAGCCAACATATAACTTTCGACTCGAAATTGAATGCCGACACTCGAACTGAGAGGCGGTCAAGTATTAGAGTGGGACAAAAAAAAATTAGATTGGAATATTTTAAAAAAATTCAACTTTCAATTTTTCTCATATTGATTTCATGCTTATAAGCTTGATTCATAGTGGCTCATTTTCTCACTATAGCAAGTTTTTCAATCGGATTTATAATTTTTATAATAAAATTAATTTTTTTTATAAAGAAAAAACAATTTGGTTGATCTGACAAAAAGTGCAAGCAATAAAATCTGATACGAGTACTTCTCCCATGACTCTTTGAAGCAAGTTTTTTCCTATACCCTTATTCTCGTTGCTTCTTTGGTCAGATTCTAGTATCAAGTATTTCCTCATCCCAAGTAGCCTCATGTACATAAAAGTTTTCCCCCATACAGTTTGAAGTTTCCAAATAGTGAATATCAGTTAAATTTTTTTTTAGTAGGTTGATACATCATTTTTTGACCTTGAAACTTTGGATTCGAATTTCTCTATTGAATCTTGATTACTTGGGACCTTTGGGTAAATACAACTGCCTTAGAAAGTTTTTTTTTTTAAAAAAAATAAAAATAAAGAAACACAACTAATATGTATTAAAATTAAACTAAAACAAACCAATTAAAATAGAGTTTAATTTTGGTACATTGTGTTGGTCTCATTTTTCTATTATTGTGTTTTTCATAGAAGACGAAAAATCTCTTGAACAATTTCGTACATTTTCTATCTCTTTCAAATCTTCTTTATGATTACATAATTTATTAGTATTATTATTACTATAAATATGAATGCCATAAATTAATTTTTTTAAAACAAAATGAAAGATGAACAGAATAATTTAAGAAAAACGAAAGGAATAAAAATAAAAATAAAAGACAATAATCACAACATCGTCATTTTGCCAGCACCATATAACATCTACGAGAAAGAGAGAGAAATCGTAATTTGAATTCAAATTAAGAAAGAAAATAAATTTAAAAATTAGAAAGGAATTTGAATTATAATATAATTAGAATTCAAATTACCTTTAATGTTTTTCTAAATTATATTCTTTTCAAAAAGTATAAAGAATACTTACAAAAATTATAATATTATTTTTAAAGTTAACTGATGATATAAAAAATCTTGTACATGATTTAAACTCTTAAAATACGAAAATAATAAGCTCACACGCAGCCACTAGTTTCTATATTTACTACATTCACATGAACGATCACTTCTTCTCTTTCTTTCAAAGTCCAACCACTCTTCTTTCTGTCACTTAGCTCAGCTCTACCATTCCCATTCTTACGTTATATTATTTTTGTGTATATATTATGGCAATTTAAAATTTATATATAAATATTGGTTTTGACTCATTTTAGTGGTAATAATTTTTTTGTTTCATTTTAAAAAGAATATTATTTTATTTTAGAAATAATTTATCTTTAAAATTTTTTTTTACCCTTAATGAAATGATTTCACACCACAAATTTGAAAAGTTTTTCTTCTTTTTTTTTAATCATTGTGCCAAGTCAATTGGTGTCATATAAAATGAGATGAAGGGAGTAATATTTGTTATTAAAATAAGTAGCATATATTTTATTTGATGCAATAATTTAATATGAGAAAATCAATTCAATTACCTATAGATATATTAAGAGTTTTTGAATATATAAAGTAATAATTTGGAGTGGAATAGTTAGGAGTTAAATAATTAATTAAAAATTAATTTTAAATTTATGAAAAGATAATTTTTCTAAATTAGAATATTTTAATAAAAGATAAAAAGTTAAAAAAAAATATTTCTATGCATCTTCGAGCTTTTAATATATTTTATATATATATATATATCATAAACGGAAAATATATATATTTTATATGTATGCACTATGTATATATTATCATTGCAAAGAACTCGACAAGAACCCTTGGGTCTCTCTATTTCAGATTCATCCACTAGACGATCATCAAATTATTTTTTAAAAAAATGCCTCCAAAATCATCAGTTTTACTCCACCGAATGAACCCCACCACCACCCCTAAACAACTACAAAGACGTACACCAATACCATGTACGACCCAAGTCCCAGATTCCGTGGTTAATCACCATACTCACTCGGTTAGCCCCAACCAGTGTTGCTCGGCCGTGATCCAACGTATCTCCGCCCCCATCTCCTCCGTTTGGTCGGTCCTGCGGCGCTTTGATAACCCTCAAGCCTACAAACACTTCGTGAAGAGCTGTGACGTGATCGGTGGCGATGGGAACGTGGGGACGCTCCGTGAAGTGCGCGTGATATCGGGTCTACCAGCTGCTAGCAGCATGGAGAGACTTGAGATCCTTGATGAGGAGCGCCACGTCATCAGCTTCAGCGTGGTAGGTGGGGACCACCGCCTGGCGAATTACCGATCTGTTACCACCCTCCACTCCGATCTTGGGACGACAATTGCGGTGGAATCGTACGTTGTTGATATACCACATGGGAATACTAAAGAAGAAACGTGTGTGTTTGTTGATACTATTGTTAAATGTAATCTCCAATCCCTTGCACAGATCGCTGAGAATTTAAGCAGACAATTCAAATGAGTTGGTCATTTGAACACACCAAGGATAAAATAACTAGAGGGATCGACTCTGTTCAAAATTTGTCAAGATGAGTTGAAGAACGAACCATGATACAACTCTTTCGAATTGGAGGAATTGCTTTTGCACAAAAACAAGGTGGTTTCTCCATGAAGCTAGGTAGGAACACATCGATGATGCTTTTTTGATCCGAAAATATCTTTTGCGTACGAATTGAAAATCTTAAAAATAATTTCATTCATTTTTAATATCTTGTCCAGGTTGTCATTACTTGTTGAAAATAAGGTCATTGGCACAAAATTTTGAAAAGGATTCATTGTCACAATAAACTTTTATGGAAGGAATTTAATTTGTTTCTCCTTTGGTGTCTTTCTCTTTCTCTATCTAGTTAATTTTTTAACTTCATCGCTGCATTTTCTTGTTTATTCTTTTCCATGGTGTAAATTTAAGGACAATAAGAAGTAAGCTATCTGTCTGGCAAAAGAAAAAGGGAAACATGATCAGCTCCAATTTCAAGTATTTCATGTTAGTTTAATTTCCTTATTATGCGACGCAGATAATTTCCCATTGAGTTGTTATATTTTAATTAGTGAATTAAAATTTCAAGTCATATGTATCTCGGGTGATCAAATTATGGAGATATCTTTGAGTTTTGACATAAATTTGGTTCAAATTTTGTCTTAAAAGAGATTATAAAAAGATGGAGTAGCAAATTGGCCAAGTGTTCGTTTTATTTGTTTAGCTTTGTCACAATATTGAGTACACTAATGTCTAAATACTCCCGTCATCCATCTTTACTTATCTCCTTAATTTGACATAGGAATTAAGAAGTAATAAATAATGAGAGAATGTAGTAAATGTAATATCTTAAAAAAATATAATAGAAAATTGATTATAGTTAATAATAAGGGTAAATCAGAAACTAAGAATAAAATTATCTTTTTATTTCATAAATTGGACAACTATTATTAGACATTCTAAAATAGTATAAGAGTCAGTAAAGATAAACGAAGGGAGTACATCGTATCATTTATTTAGTATTGCATTTTCAAAATTTTGGACCTAATATATTAAATAACTCATGATAAAATTACGAATTGACCTAGATCATCAATTTGTTTCTAGTATCAATATTGGAAAGAGAAATAATAAAATTTCAATAAAATTTGTTGAGATCCGCATAAACTTGTCCGGAAAACGCTGTTGAAGAATCCACGTGAATGGCTGCGGCTATGATATATTAGTAATGCTTAGCTAGATATTGTTAGCTTGAATAAATATGTTACTAAGGGAATAATATTAATAATTTGGCTCTATATGTATGTTCTACGAAACTAAGATGTACACCATTCTGATTTAAATAGGTTTATTTAATTTTGATTGGTTGGTTTGTTGATTAAGTTAATCAAGTTTACTGGCCCGCACGATAGTTTATAACCTCGTAAAATCTTTGAGCAAACCAATAGAAACTACTCCTTCGAATCTTCCTACAAACTTTGTCTTATTTTATTATTTCCATCTATTTTGTTGGTGAAATTTATTTCCATTGGTCAGAAAACTCTTTCAAGTTGTTAGGTGTAATGAATAAGAAAGTTAATTTCTATATAATTTCTATTCAAATAAAACAATTCCTATGAGTTAATCTTGATAATACAATTAATACTCTATTGAAAATGACAAAAATCTTATATTGATAGTTAATAAAATGGTAAACTCTTTATAAGACTTAGACAATTCTTATACCTTTGAGCTAACTTTTGGAATATGAGTTAAACTTAAGACCTAATTTTACATACTCCCTTCAATCATTTTTATGGAAAAAAAAATAATTATCTTTCTTATATATATATTAAATGACAGTAAAAATGAATTTATTTTTGAAATAGTATACAAGTAAAAATTAATAAAGATAGAAACATATAATTTTCTTCTAATAGTAAGTCTGATATACCAAATCTTAAAGTTATATAGTTAGTTATATTCGAAATATTTAGAAAACACCTTGCTTGTCATCTTCAAGTTATATAATCAGTTATATTCGAAATATTACGCTTAGCAAAGAGTGGGATAGTAAAATTAAACTTCACCCGTTGAAATTTGAGCAGGTTATTTATTAGCTCAATTCAATTTATTTCAACCCATTTAAAATTGAGTTGACGAATTGAGTCAAGAAAGATCTTATCAAAATATTTTTAAAACACTTTTTTTTTAATTTGATATATTTTCTATAACCAAAATCAAGAAAAATATAATTTAATTAAGTAATAAAATATTTTTTTAAAAAAACAAAGAAAGTAAGTAAAAGTTGGGTCGAGTTGGGTCATGACCCGTTCTGCAACTCATTACTCAACCCATTTTAACCCAAGCAAATTTGAGTTGAGTTCGATCTTGACTCATTATAGTCCGCTTAAATTTGACTCAATCCGTCCAATTATCAACCGTAAAAAAAAAAAGTAACAACTTACCAGAGATATATGCATGATGTATAAAAAAGTATAGAATGATGGAAAGCAGATGAGAAGCCTATGAGTTTCCATTTTGAGGCTAAGAAAATAAAATAAGAATCAAACAATTAGACTGTTGTAAGTTAGAACGAACTATTTTTCTTTTTTGTGGTTGTTGAAAAACATAGCAATTAGCTTATATGCATTTATCAACAAAAAATAAAATATCTTTAAATAGTGCAAAATTAAGTGAAAATATTCTCAATTAATAGTTTGTTTTAAAAAAATTTCTTGCAGTCAATAATATGATTAAAAAATATCCCTATTGAATGTAAAAATATTTTAAAACTAAACTACTAACGGACAGAAATTTATTTAATTTCGCATAATTTTAAAATATTTATGATTCTTTTTTCATCTATAAAAAAAGAAATTACAAGTTGCATACTTTCAACATTTGTTTGCACCTTTTTAATAAAGAAAGATATGCAAGTTGCACCAATAGTATTGCCGGTATCACATCACCTCATTACTCTTTGTTGTGTTGTGGACTTTGAAAATATTTTAAGAAGCTTAATAATTAATTAATTGCAACTTGGAGTAGCAAGTGGATGCAGCACTCATTAGCGTCTTTTAATGATCCTCTTGCTTCTTGTCTCGAATAAAAAATGACTTCACACTACATTCCACTAGGAATTACGTATCTCTTTGTAGCGCTTTTTTGGGTTTTCATTAATTTTTTTTTTACAAAGAATAGGTTATATTTAGTTTAGTTACTGCAGTAATTTTTAGTAAAATAAATTTAGTTTAGGATAAATTTAAATTTGAATTTTAGTTTGATCATTTGAATTATTAAGATATTTTATCCTGTCAGAGCTATTTTCAACCAGTGCTTATTTATAACTTGAAATGAAAAGCAACAGTCTCTCCTTGAATGTTCCAAACATTTTTACTGGCAAGATTTATTAAATTTGTTTAGTGATAACAAAATTTCATTTTGAGACCTACGGTTTATGAGATATTGTGATGGAAGAAAAATCACCACAATTGTTGGACAGCAGTGTGAACAACAATTGGGCAGCCTTGTTAGGCAAATGTGAACATTGGACAATTGTGGGCAGCCAA
>JAOTQJ010000111.1:7212117-7231039 GCA_025642045.1 Solanum sejunctum | reverse complement strand
AGACCGATTCATCCTTCATATGATATAGGATTTTAATTGAGGATTCTTAATTGAGCATAGATGTTAAAGTCAATTTCTTAGTACGAGAATAGAAGTGGAGATGATATGAGGTTGTAGTTTTAATGTATGACTTTATAAAAAGTAGATCGACCAATGACTTGTAAGTTGTATATATGTGTTAGGATCAATTCCTAGGTATTTAAAGTATATTAGGTGTGATTTATATCCATAAGGGATCTTTTACATCAAGCCAAGTTCAAAGAATTTCTAACAACTAAATTTTTGTATGAGTCAATAGAAGGGTCAACTTCAAATGACCATATCTCCTAAAGTATAATGAGTTAGATGACCCATAATATATCAAATAAAAGATATTCAAATTAGCTTTTCAACGCATCTAATTTTGCATTAATCGGAGTTCAAAGTAAAACGTTATCACCATTTTAGTGGAAAGATGCAGAGCTATCCAAAAATTCGCGCATGGAACGCATTGCGGACCCTTACTAGATGAGTTAATGATGATTTTTCCTTATAATTTGTGCGTATTTTTATCCTAAAACCTTTAGGGTTTTATTTATGGTCTCCAAAATATATAAAACATCAGTTTTCATGATCAAAACCCTCTCCCTTCTCTCCTAAACGTAAACCCTCAAGAATCATCAAGAAAATCATCAAGTTAGGATTAGCTTCCAAGATTCCTCCTCAAGGTAAGTTATCCTTCATGAATCTCAATCTACCCAACCCAAATTTCTTCATCTATTCATGAAGTTCTAATAGGATTTTAAATCATAACCTAGGGTTTCAAAAAAACAAATTCAAGAATTCCAAGAGAGGATTTCTTGACTCTTCTTCTTCTTCAAAAATTATGATTCTTCATGAAGAACTCTAAAGAATTTAAGTCAAGATTTCAAGAATAAAAAATAACTCTTTCAATCAATGTCCTTCTAAGTTCTTTCACTTTAAAAGAATTGCAAAAATTGGGGATTTTCTCCAAGAAAGAGAAGAGAAGATCACAAACTTTTCCCAAATTTTAACCAAAGATTTCTCTCTCAATTTTGATTAGATTTGAGCAATTTAAAAGGCTAAATTTTATATTTTCCGAGGCGAATACACTCAAAACTTTAGAAATTGAGTTTGTTGCTTTGTTCGAGGTAAAATCTGTAGATCTTGCTGCTGCATTGTTAATGTATTTTGAAAACTTTAACATGCTATCTCTTCCTCGTATTATCTCCATTTTTTAAATAGTTTTCGTTGTTGAATTCCTTATCACTTGGGGAATATTTCCATGTATAAATTTTCAGATTCCAATGATATTTTTTGATGATGAAATTTTTGGACCATTTTATATTTTTCACTGAATTAATTGATTTTAGTGTCGTTAGATTCATAATATAATTATGGTACTATATTTGAATAAATTTTTGTGAATTGGAGTGTCATAGAAAGGGAAAAAACTTCAGAATTGACGTGATTTGAGACTTTATATAAGGCAAGTGGATTTATTAACCTTTGTTAAGTATATAGAATCTTGTACTTCTTATGTGAGGTATTAAGAATGATTTATGTAGGATTTGATGGAAATATTTTGAATTAAGTAGTTATCCTATGGTGATAGTCGACTTGTAGACTAATGATAGAGGGTTATTATATGTGAAATAGTGATTACTTGTTATTGATGTCGAGGTGATACTTACTTTTAGATGTGAATGTTGTTAAGGTTGTGATGGTGTTGAGATGGAGTACATTGCAACATTTATGTTATTGAGCTATCCATTCTTGATTTTGAGATATATGAATTTGTATGGGCATCTTGCATATTTTGTTTCCATGAACATGATTATTGTGCATTTACTATATGATTGCTAGATGTCCCAATAAAAGAAATGAAAAGCCGATGGAAAATGATTTGCTAGGTTGTGTCACACGCTGTGACAGTTACTATGATTCGCTGGGTTAGGTCACACGCCGTGACAGTTACTATGATTCGCTGGGTCGGATCACACGCCGTGACAGTTACTATGATTCGCTAGGTCGGATTATACGTCGTGACAATTACTATGATTCGCTGGGATGGGTCGCACACCACGACAGATGCATAGACTAGTAGTCCCCCATGGGTCCTAGGTTGTGTTACAACTAGTGTGTATCAATAGGACAGACATGCATCATTCTACGTGATATTACATTGCATTGCATTATATCTCACGACATGCATCTTCATCCCATAATGCTCTGGCTTGTTATGATTATATGGAGTGCTATTGAGATTGGTTATTCATTATATCATTGCCTTGTTTATGTCTTTACATGATTAGTTTCGATATTGATTTGATGACACTTGATGAATTAGCGAGAACTTGATAAATTATAAAATTTTTCCTTATGACTTGAAAGTAGGATAAATGAGAATTATACTATCATAGGCTTTGATCATAGAACTTTCGGCTAGTGTAATTGTGAAGGTTATGACCTAGGTTGTAGTTGTGGGGGTTTTAGTTGGAGTGTTGGGGGTATCGATATTCTATATTACTTAATTTTGTGTTTATTAGTTCACTTGTTGAGTACCGTGTGTTTGTTACTCACCCCCTTACTATAATAGTTTTGTAGGTTGCGAGCTCGGATTGTCATGATACTCTTCACTCTTCCTTGCCTGAGACTTTCTGTAGAGATTGTGAAAGGTAGTTGTTTGTTATCCCAGCAGACTTCATACTCCTACTTATAATTTTATTCTATTCTAGAGATAATATTATTTGACACTTGTAATTTCTTTCGAATCCATTGTAATACATTAGAAGCTTGTGTACGTGACAACCAGGTTTTGGAGAATTTTTATTAAGTTGACTTATTGTGTGTAATTGAACTTTTATTTTTATTATAATTCTGAAATTTTTAATGTTATAGTTGGGTTGTAGGCTGACTTGTCTTGGTGGAATAAGACAAGTGCCATCACGCCTGAATTTTGGGTCGTCACAAAATAATCTTCAAGCACAAATAACAGAAGCAGAAATTGGGAAGGAACAACTTACACAAGCAAAAATTGAGAAGGAAGAACTTTTTAAAATTGTAGCAACTAAAGTAAATGTAAGTGTTGATGATAGATTGCCTTAAGTTTATGCAATGATTTTCTTTTTAGCCTACTAAGTAAGTTGCTTAGATTTAGGATGATTTGACTTTTAATCTTTATTAGGTCGTTTTAATTTGTCCAATATTTTAGATATTTGAATTTTGAATTATGCAAATTTTTTGTTGTAAGTTAGCTATTTAAAACCCTCATATGCTTAACAAAAATATTGAAAGACATTTTTTAAATTAATATTTCAATTTTTTTGTTGCCCATCTTTTAAGAAACAATAGTCATGACGGCATTGCGCCTGGTCAACTAAAACTTTTTCAATGTTGAGAATGGTCATTGAGTCAACTTTTGTATAACGATCTCCTTCACCGTAGTCATTATACAGATGATGATATAGCATTCCCATGTGTTTGAGATGCACCTAAGTAGCATCTCAACTGTTGAAGCCAAGGGAACAATAAGGCATTGGTAAACACGAATTTGAGAGAAAAATTTCTTCTATTACTCACAAGAATAGATTACAAAATAACTCTCAAACTCACACTTTACTACACTCTTGTCTTGGTGTTTTTGATGTGTTTAATGAAGGAGCTCAGCAGCTCCTTTTATATGGGTATCTGCAGGTTTAATTGTCAAAAGTTAGCCAAAAGTTCGTGGCCAACTTTAAAACAATATTGAAAAAATTTGCACAACCTTCATTTGAACAGTTATTAAAATAGGTTGTGCAACAATTGTTGAAAATTGTCATATGAATTGGACTTCTTCAATTCTCCCCCTCCAGCCATATCCAGAACAAGCATCCTAGCTATATCCTTACATAGCTCTAACTTCTCTCGAGTCGTCACTTTCGTCAACATGTCAGTTGGATTCTCCTTTGTAGGGATCTTCACTATTTTAAACAGTTGTCGATGTATCACCTCGCGTATCCAATGATACTGAATATCAATATATTTTTTACGAGAGTGGTACATGGAGTTTTTTGGTCAAATCCAGAGCACTCTGACTATCACAATGTACCGTATGTTCCTTTTGCTTGATTCCAAATTCTTGGAGATAGCATTTTAACCACAACATCTCTTTTTCAGCTTCCACGGTAGTAATGTATTCTTCTTCGGTTATGATAAAGCAACACACTTTTGTAGTCTTGACTGCCAGGAAACAGTTCCCCCTACAAAAGTGTAAATCAATCCTGAAGTAGATTTCCTATTATCAAGGTCTCCGGCCATATCTGCATCTGTATAGACTTTCAAGATTGGATCAAATCCTCCGTAGCAAAGACATAATTTCATTATACCCTTAAGGTACCTAAGAATCCACTTTACTGCCTCTCAATGCTCTTTCCTGGGTTGGAGAGAAAACGACTCACCCTTCCCACTGCGTGAGCAATATCTGGCCTCATGCACACTATCACATACATCAAACTTCCGATTGCTGAAGAATATAGTACTGATGACATCTCCCCAATCTCTTCCTTGGATGAGGGATACGATCTCTTGCTCAACTTGAAATGGTTAGCTAATGGAATGCTAACTGGTTTGGCATTGTGCATGTTGAACCGTGCAAGCACTTGTTCAATATACTTTTCCTGAGATAGCTATAACCTCTGGTTCTTCCTATCTTGGATGATCTGCATTGCTAATATTTGTTGATCCAGTCCTAAGTCTTTCATGTTAAAAGACTTAGAGAGTTCCTTCTTCAGCTGGTTGATCTTCGTTGCGTCTTTCCCCACGATCAGAATATCATCTACATATAGTAGAAGAGCAATTAAATTTTCATCATAAAACCTCTGAATGTAGACACATTCATCTGTTGAAGTTTTCTTGTACCCTTGACTCACCATGCATGAGTCAAACTTCTTGTACCACTGCCTAGGTGCCTATTTCAGACCGTACAAGCTTTTCTTCAACTTGCATACGAGGTTATCTCCCGAAACCTCAAAACCTTCCGGTTGCTCCATGTAGATTTCTTCCTCTAGTCTCCATGAAGAAAAGTTGTCTTTACATCCATCTATTCAAGCTCCAGGTTCCTACTTGCGACCATTCCAAGTATGACTCTAATTGAAGTCATCTTGACTACTGGTGAAAATATCTCGCCAAAGTTGATCCCCTTCTTTTGTTGGAATCCTTTGACTACAAGCCATGCTTTGTATTTCACCACTTTTCTGCTGCCATCCTGTTTCAGGGAGAACACCCATTTATTTTTCAGTGCCTTCTTCCCTCGTGTAAGTTCTACGATCTCATAAGTCTGATATTTCTGCAGAGACTCCATTTCATCCTGCATTGCGAGAAATCACTTTTCTTTGACCTTATGAGATACTGCTCATGGAAACTCTTCGGTTCTCCATCTTCAGTAAGTAGAAGGTACTCGAATTCTGGATATCTTCTCGATGGAATCCAACCTCATTTAGATCTACGAACTTCTAGAATAATCTGAGGAGATCCACTATCATCTTGGCCTTGTGATGGTCTTAGAACGTCTACCAGATGGAGTGGTGGCTCCCTCTGCTCAGCACCGTCACTTTTCTCATTATCTTCTACTTCTGGCATATCTTCTGGGACAACATCACTATTTCTCATAAATAGTTCTATTGCTGCTTCTAGCATCTGATCTACAACATTTGTCTTCTGAGACACTGTAGGTTTTTTAATGTCATCAATTGTCTGACTTTCATGGAAAACCATGTCCCTACATCTGATTACCTTTTTCTCCTTTGGATCCCTATAACCTGTATCCAAATTATTCATCTCCATATCCAATGAAAATGCATGGAGTGGTCCTTGCATCTAGCTTCTGCATGAGCTCCTTGGATACATGTGCATACTCCAAACACCAAAATACTCTCAAGTGAGAGTATGATGGATCCTTTCCAGACTAAAATTTCTCCGGAACTTCAAAATCCAATGGTACTGATAGAGATCAGTTGATCAAGTAACAGGCGGCTCTGACTACTTCTCCACAGAATAGCTTTGGCAGTTTACCCATACTGAGAGTGCTCCGAACATATTCCATGATTGTTCGGTTCATTCTTTTATCTACACTATTGTGTTGATGGGTAAGTGGGACCGTCTTCTCATGTCGGATGTCATATGATCTGCAATAGGCATCGAACTGCCTAGAAGAGTATTCACCTCTATTGTTGGATTGAAAACACTTCAACTTCTTTCCTATCTCATGTTCTACCATGACATGGAATAGTTTGAAGTAATCAAACACCTGATCCTTCATCCGCAAGAAATACACCCATACCTTTCGAGAAGCATCATCGATGAACGTTAGAACGTATCGGTTGCTGCCTAGTGATTCAACCTCCAAGGGACCACAAACATCAAAGTGTACTAGACTGAGTAACTTTAATCTTCTCATTGAAGAGAAATTAAATGAGACTCTATGATGCTTTCCAAACAAACAATAATTGCAAGGATCTAGTGCAGCATCCTTGTCCACATAGATAAGCTCCTTCTTCATCAGGGTAGATAACCCTTTTCTTACTCATGTGGCCAAGTCTCTGGTGCATAAATTTTGAGAAGCCTCCTTTTTCACTATATTGAGGCTGTTTGTGAATATTTTCATATGAGTCTTATATAACATGCCACAAATATGTCCTCAAGCGACTGTCATAGCCCTCTTGATAACTTCCATATGCCTTTACTGAAATAACTATCATAGCCTGTTTGTCAAGAGCTATACCTGAAAAAAGATTTAGCCAAAGATCTGGCACATGGCAGACATCCTTCAAAATGATTGTACTCCCGAAACTTGTCTTTATCTGGAAATCACCAATTCCTACAATCCCAGAGGAACTGGAATTCCCTATCTCTATAGCTCAAAGTATCCAACTTTATACATTGTGAAGTATTCCTTATGTGGAGTAACGTGGTAGGACACTGTAGTATCTACCACCCATTCCGTATCTTCTCTTGAGTGAAGGCATGTCTCATCATGGGTTGAACAATAAGCTACATCTCCAATAATAGTAACTAATATTTCTCCACCCTTGTTCTTCGGCTGCGAACTGCTCTGGGCTTGCTCCGCTCTCCATTTGTAGCAGTTCTTCTTCATATGTCCTTCAACTCCACAATGATGGCACTTATATGTTACTTTCCTGCCATCAGTGTATCTGCCTCTACTCTTGCTTCTGCCTCTCCATTTGCCTTTGCTACTCTTTTGTTGCCTCCCCTGGTTCTCTATGACAAGGGCATGGATTTGATCTGTGCCTATGTCCTTTCTCCTTGCCTCTTCACTAAATAGAGCATCCTTGACCATTTGGGCCTAAGTTGCTGAGTGATACCACTAGCGTTTCCCAACTATCGGGAAGGGATTTGAGTAGTAGCAATGCCTGAACTTCATCGCCAAGTGGCATCTCTATAGACAGCAACTAGTTGACCAAGCTCTGGAACTCACTATATGCTCGGCAACTGAAGTTCCATTTTTAAGCTTCATGTTGACTAAATGCCTCATCAATAGAGCTTTATTCCGAGAGGTCTTGGCCTGGTACATGTCCTCCAACTTCTTCCAGAGGATATATGCGTCTGTCTCTTGTGCAATATGGTGGAAGACACTATGATCAATCCATTGATGGATTTGACTTATAGTTTTTCGGTTTGATTTCTTCCATTCTGACTCTTTGGCCGGATCAGGATTTTCACCTTTCAATTCAATAGGATCGAATAAATCTTTATAGCTTAGGAGATCTTCCATCCGAGGTCTCCACAACGTGTAGTTAGTGGCAGTGAGCATAATCATGGCTCCAAAAGATGATGTTGACTCTTTTATGGTCATTATCACCTTGCAATAGCTTAATTCACCAAAATAAGGTTGGATCTTGAAAAATGGAGCTCACCGTTATGTCCGAAACGATCAAAAAAGTGAAATTGATACTTTGGGGCTAAAATTCCACTATTAGGGTAGAATAATAATTTCAAAAGTTTTGGGGATCAAACTATAATTTTAGAAAGATCAGAGGTCAAACTACAATTTTAGAATGATCAGGGGCTAATATGATATTTCCTAAAAGTTAAGAGACCAAACTAAAATTTTAGAAAACTTGAGGGGTCAATTCATAATTTTTAAAACCATTGCAGATTGCAGTTATGAACAGTATTTTTGGTCATCTTCTCCGTTGTTCTCTGATGAACAATGTCGTCGTCTTCCGCAGAACTCCGGTGAACAGTATCTCCGTCATTGACAAAATTTTGTTAGAGTTGATCAAACTTTGACTACGATTTTTGGGCTTGTTTGAACTCCGATAAGGTCGCCGTTTGGTGCGTTGGACTTACTATACGATCCAATGGTGTAGTTAGAATTAGATTTCGAACAAAACTCAAAAAACTTGGTGAATAGTATCCCGTAGAACTCTGGTGAACAGTATCCCTGTCACCAAAAAAAACTCGACCAAAGCTTCTAACTTGGGATACCACTTGTTGAAGCTAAGGGAACAATAAGGCGTTGGTAAATACGAATTTGAGAGAAAAATTTCTTCTATTACTCACAAGAGTAGATTACAAAACAACTCTCAAACTCACACTTTACTACACTCTTATCATGGTGTTTGTGGTGTGTTTAATGAAGGAGTTCAGCAGCTCCTTTTATAGGGGTGTCTGCAGGTTTAATTGTCAAAGGCCAAAAATTGGTGGCCAACTTTAAAACAATATTGAAGAAATTTGCACAGCCTTCATTTGAACAGTTATTCAAATGGGTTGTGCAACAATTGTTGAAAATTGTTCATATGAGCTGGACTTCTTCAATTCTCCCCCTCCAGCCATATCCGGAACAAGCATCCTAGTTATATCTTTGCATAGCTCTAACTTCTCTCGAGTCACCACTTTCGTCAACATGTCAGCTGGATTCTCCTTCGTATGGATCTTCACTAGTCTCAACAGTTGTCGATCCATCACCTCACGTATCCAATGATACCGAATATCAATATGTTTGATACAAAAATGGTACATGGAGTTTTTGCTCAAATCCAGAGCACTCTAACTATCACAATGTACCTTATATCAACCTCAATGAATAAAGGAAAAGAAGTAATCACCAAACAGTCAGGTGTCCCTTGACCAAGTATCTTGAAAAAGATATTCTGGACGCCCAGTTTGAATTTTACACAACTTCAGCGTCACCAAAAATCCCCATAAGAACAACATCCCTGTTTAAAATGATGAAACCTGTAATTATCCCTTATTAGGATTTCTCGATTTGCAATCGTTGAGATATGGCAGTCCAAAGAGATCTAATGTTCTTGAATGCACGTATAGTGGTTCCCTTAGGTAAGTTCAATAACCCAAAGCAAACTGCTAACCGTTCACTGTGAAATAAGCATCTCTTTTATAACATTACCTACTTCTCGAATTGTTTTGGTCTGAATCTTTTGTATAACATTTTCCAATCTCCAAAATACTTTTGGAATATCTATGTCTTGTATCACGAGAAAAGAATCTATGAATCTTTGCATTCACCTCCAACCAGCTACAACCGGGTTCCTCTGGACTGACTTATACTTCATCAGCTCTCTTTGTTTGAGTCCATCCTTTGTCTTGTTCGAGAGGGTGACATAAACTGATGCATCACTAGGGACATCTTCTAATATTTTACCGGCCGCCATCTCTGCCATTTCAAGGCAACCATAAAATTTGCAACCTGCTAGAAAAGGTCTCTAGATTGGAGCCTTGAGTTCAATTGGCATCTTGTATATGAATTTGAGAGCAATCTCTTAATTGCCCTGATCCACTCAGCAGGTCAACCATGCAGCTATAGTGATTCTCTTCAGGAGGGAAATCTGTAATCTCTAGTTCATAGACTCAAACAACTCTTTTCCTTATTGAACTAAAACCACATTGGCTAGCATCGAGGAAAGTGAAACTTCTTGGTAATATCCCTTCCTCCACCATCTTTTCAAACAAGAATAAGCTTTAATCATTGCATTAGATGTCACATCATCTGGTGCACATGTTACACAGGAAACCTTCTCAGTATCCTCTAAATTGCCGCATTGTGTATATGCTTCTATTAATCAGCTTGCCACATGCAATTTCGGCCCAAACATCCCCTCAATTAAGAATGCACCTGCCTGCAGATTGCTAGGGAAGAAAGTAACCAGCAGACCTTCAGAGTAACTGAACATGTATATTCATCACAGGAAATATCATTGTTTAGTATCTTATGGAACATATCCAATCCAGAAGCAACCTCACCATTGTGAACAAGACCGGTTATCACTGCATTCCATGATGCAAGATGTTGTGTGTCCCATCACAAGCTGTTTTCTAGCATTATCTCTATGATAACAGTCCCAAGAAATAATGTTGAGATCTAATTACCAGAGCATGAAGTGTGCAACCATAATCATGATATTCTGCAGAAGCTGCACATGAAAGGGCCACAGAGAAATTAGGTTCAGTATTGCTCTTTCTCATCAAAAAGAATTGTGTAAATGGCCTTAAAGAAGGTTTTTTGACGGTAAAGTCCAGATATAAATGCACTCCAAGTTATATGGTTCTCATGAGCAAGTCCTTGGAACAAATTCTCAGCCTCCTCAATCGTTCCGAAGTTGATGTACATTGTCAGAGCTGAATTCCCCGCAACCATAAGCGACATAAATTCCAGTTTTACAATTTGAGCATGCAACTGTTTTCCTACTTAAACAGACCGACAAGCAGATAACAATATGTGTAGTGGTTTGACACGATAACTAGAATATCATCCATCTTGACAAAGATAGCAAAGGCGTCAGACTCCATTTCCATTGCTTTCATACCCACATATCATGTAATTGCTAGCAAAATCGAACATGGACTCTCCTAATAACTCATCAGTAGCATTGGAATTCCCACTGCTTTCCGTAACCATTTTGGTTCTATCTGTACATTCAGCGACCTAAATCTACAACTGAACCCCTTGTTCTTTTAGCAATTTCATCAAACAGTTGGCGTGCATCAGCTAATTTGAGAACAGACGCGCCATTCACGGTGAAAAGCAAGGAACTACTCATTTCTTGCTTCAAATTTAGCTCAAACACAGCCTGCCAGCCATAAAAAAACATTAAATTGGAGTGTATAGGATGGGTGGTTTGGTAAATTACCACATCCATTGATAATGATAGGGATGAATTTTCAGCCGTCCATTTATATGTTGGTTAAAGATCACAGAAGCAGAAGGGTGCAATCAAGAACGCGGATGGATTTTGCATCTGCTTTATCTCGAAAGCCAGGTAACAATTTCTATTTTCTTCAAACCCAGAGAGAGGTAACTTCAAGGCCCGTTTGTAGAATCGGGTATGGCACCGCTGTGATGCCTAGACGAATGTCCCTCTCACATAGTCCAGGTAACTACTATAAGAAGAAGAGGAAAAAATACAAACATACATTGGTTAAAGCAAGTCGAAAAGAGTCTCCTTATGAAGTTTTGGGGGTGTCTTCATCAGCGACCGCCGACGAAATCAAAAGGGCCTATCGCAAACTTGCTCTGAAGTATCATCCTGATGTTAACAAAGAGGTAATCCCTTTCAATGAGCCAGTGAAGCGCTATCTCCCTCTCTGTTTCTTGTGTATAGTTTGTAATTCATTCTTCTCTCGATCATTTCGTGGTCTTTACAGGTTGATCTTGTAACAACTAATGTGGATTAGAACATTCTAGGCACGCCATTTATGATGATAAAATCCACACTTTCATGATGTCTAAAGTTCTGTCATAAGTTTTGTTATTTCAGATTCTTGCCAAAGAAATTTTTACCAGATTAAACTGTGTTCAGTATTCTGTATCTATTGAGCATAAATACAGTGAAGCAAAGATAGGTCAAAATGTGCGGCAATTGACACATATTCATGAAAAGAGAAGTGTACATCTAGATTCACTAATTATCAAAATTCATGATTGAGCTTGAAAGCCGAACTTTAGTGACTCTCTAAACTGCTTTGAAAGTGATTTTTGTATGTTCTCTAAGAGTATGAAAAGGGATACGACGACATTATCCCAATGCCTCAAAGGCTCCCGCCTATTGCGGGGTAAGGGGAGTTCGGATGTACGCAGTCTGACCCCTATGTTTAAAAACATAGCGCAATTGTTTCCGAAAAGAGTATGAAAAGGGAGAAATGTGAAAATAGACTGGTACATTATCGTGTGATTGTTTGTCGCTGAACTATTCACTGATTGATAAAATCTATAGTTTGCGTAGGCTTAAAGCTATACTTCTAATGGATCAAATTCCATCCGTCTTTGCTATATATATCACTCAAATATTTGCACAAGTGGTGGTGGCGAAAATATCTGAGGTTGTTTGGATGTGTTGGTATGTGACTTAACACTGTTTACTGTTTGAAACAAGAAAATAAGAAAGATGGTGATGATTAGGGACCGGGGTCTTGAATGTGGCTTCTTCTCAACTTCTATACGAGTGGTTGTCTTTGTGCATGTCCTTTTTCCTGTTTTTGGCAGTTAAGGGTTGAATTAATTAGAAGTTACTTCTTCACTGCTTTATTTTGCTCCACAAGTTAAACTTTTATCCCTATTGGGGTGAGGCCGAGTTTTTCTGGGTACTTCCTGTTGGTAGTGCTATGTCAGCTCTTACCTTGTGACAATTAATTAAATGAAGAAAGCTAAGACTCTTCAACCTTAACTAAATTGTCGTAACAAAGATGACATTTTGTCATTGTTTCTTACAGCTGTAGTGGCTCATCAGTTATAAACATTCAATGCTTGTTTTTTATTTCTCTTGACCACCCAGGGCCAGGAGTAGCTCTAGAAATAACAGAATATGTTAATCTGGCAATAGAAATTCAATCTATAATCCAACACAATTTATTTTACTTTTAGGAAATCAAGGCATCATATGTTAAATTACGTTTTTCTCTTTACACTTTGTTTGCGTAATTCTTCTTGACGACATGAAAACAAAAGAAAAACATATTCCCTCAAGTTGAAATGGGGATAAGAACTAGAACTTTTCTTCCTTTTGAACGAACAAAACCTGTTTTTATTCAAGTACTTCTCCAGATTCGTTTGATGTCTTTCTATATAGCACAATGCTCAAGAAAAGTTTATGAGGATTAAGCATGCATACAACACACTATTGAACTCCAAAACCAGGAAGAGATATGATTCAAGAAGTGACACCTCAAGTTATTCATATTATAGTGGAGCAGAACAAAATAGAGGTGCTGCAGATGAAGAAGACTTTTATAGTTTTGGTAAAACATCTTTGCTAATTGTGATATTTGCTCCTGATCTGTTCTTACGCTTTGTTAGCATGTGTCGAGACAAATTAAAACTAGTCTTACAAATAGTCCTTGGCAAAGCCTCATGGTTAAGCAAAAGTGGTTTTACCTGACCATCTCAAAGTCAGGAGATGGTTCGAAACCTCTATCATTTCTGTCTTCAGAATGTACTAGATAACTCTTATAAGAATTATAACATGAAGGGTTAAAGCATCCGTCATCCATCAATTAGTCAACTAGTGTGTGTAATCTGATATACCTCCAGTTTCTTGATTGAATTGAATAAAAGCATTTAGGTTTTGACTTCTGGGGAATACATTTAACTTCGTAGGCACCAGCTCAACAAACATCTTACTTTATGAGGATAGAGGTCTAACTTTTACCATGTCAGCTCTTCAGGCATCCCCCACTCCCCAGACTTCTATAGACAAACAGCAGGGATTTGGGGCGTGGGGGTGGGGGTGGGGGGTTGTGGATATCTAATCCACCAAAGAACCTGATCACCTGATTATGTAATAGAGTTAGATGTTTGAACCTACTGCTGAATATTGTTTGTAATACCTCAAAATAGTTACATGGCACTAGTATCTTTGAATGTAGCATTACTTCCATCATACGACATTCAAGTATAAGGTCATTAATTTCAGCGTTCCAGAGGTTTCACCAACAATATTTACACTGACAAACTGTATGTTTTAACTAAACAAAAAGAAAGCTCAAAAATAAAAACAAAAAACAAAAGCAAGAAAACCAAAACAGAAGTATACGCTAGTCTGTTCAGTAAGGCAGTTTTTCTTTTTGATATTTTGCTTTACATTCTTATGTTTAACCCCTTCATGCTGCAGGTAGCTTTTACAGGGATGTTCAAATAACCATAGGTAGATTGCAGTTAAAGATACAGTATCCATTATTGTCAACTGTGTGGATATTTTTCATATATAGCTTGCCTTGCAGTTGAAAGAGTCATGTGCTCAAGTCTAATTTCTTTCTGCAGCGGATTTCTTTAAGGATCTCCAAGAAGAATTTCGGAATTGGGAGGCAAATGTTGCTTCAGCAGGAAAACCAAAGAGCTTGTGGGAAGAATTGGCAGTAAGACTTTGATAAATTCAACTCATGAGAAAGAAAAACATAATTGAGAAATGTAGAAATGATGAATTTTTTTTCTTCTTTTCTACTTTCGATCATTTGCCTCTTACCACCCTCTAGGTATTATCCTATATTTTCCCTGTGAGGTGTCCTTGGTTTATTTACCCATGGGTCCATGGGTTGAGCAAGATTCCTTGGATGTGAAAATCATTTAACTATTAGAGTCGGAAGACACTGTGGTACTTTTACTTTCCACGCGATCAAGAAAGAATTATAGTTTACAATTTGATTGTTGACAGGAAATTGGAGAAGAATTTGTCGAGTTTTTAGAGAAGGAGCTTAACACAACCGATGCGGAGGTAGAAGACGAAAGCAACAATGAGAGACCCCAGAAGACCAATGCACAATCTGGAACTGGTAACGAAAAACAAAAGAGAACAGATAAAGATAGCAGCATTGAAGAAAATATTGATGAGATTGAAGCAGCCCTTGCCCAGCTGAAAAAGGAATTAGGACTCTGATGCATTGCTCCTTGCAAAGAAGTTCGATGAAATATTTAACATCTTTTTGGTTGTCTCTGGCTGCAACTAAAATGGTTCACCTTCTTTAAACATGTCCCAACTGAAAATCACAAAGGGTTTGCTTTCTTTTTTCTTGAACACGTGTTGTGATTGACCCCCAGACCCGACTTATGGAATCACATTGGGTATGTTATTGTTATTGTTGCTACTGATACGCCCAAATTTACACTCCAAATGGAATAGTAAAGCTGTTGTTGATCAAATATAGAACTCAACCAGAGTTGAGGTCGATCCCATAGGGAATGCGTGAGAATATATCTATTAGCACCATTTTCAGATGTAATGTCTTTCTCGAAACAAAAGTGCATAAAGTAAATATGGGGTTTTTTGATTTTTTCAAACTAATTTACTAAAGTAAACAATAAATGAGTGCAAGAAACAGTAGATTTCAAACAATTTATGCGAGGCTAGGATTGTGTTCCCCATGCATAACATCTAATGCAATAGTCGAATCTAGTGGTAAATTCGTTCATAATTACGTATATAGGATCTAACAAGTTATATAACATTTAATTCACCTCTTGGCCCTCTTAAATGCATATCATTCATCACCTTTCGGTTTTAGAATGTCTACGTACTAACCCTCATTGTTAATCTCGGAATACTCTCACCTTTCGGTCCCAAGTACTTAGACTAGGTTAACAACCTCGAATTTCCGTCATAGAACTCTTTTCCTAATCAAAACATCCCTTTTTTGCATATAATGAATAAAGGCTTACCCTAATGCGTCGCCTCATCAAGGAAGAAATTATAATGAATTACAACAACATATACGCTAATCAAACCCAAAATTTACCCCATATTCATCTATCTTATTAATTTGTCATGGTTCTCAGAACCTTAGTTGTGGGTTTAGCCTAACATATTCAAGGAATAAAACTCGCAACGATACACATAATTCATAATAAATGATTTACTATTGAAGAATCGATGAATCCACAAGTTACAAGCTTGAATTCGATAAGCAAAATCCAAAAATCTTGTGAAATCTCTAAGAAAATAATATTTTTCAATGTTTTCTAGCTCTAGCCTTCCAAGATTGCCTAAAAAAACAAAATAACTATTTATATATAAAGAAACATAATCCTAATTAAAATAGGAAAAATCTGTCGGCATGGACACGGCCCGTGTGACGATAGACGAACCGTCAAACGGTCTATGTGGCTGTCCTTGGCCTCAAAATTTTCTCCATGTCACGTGCCACTAGACGCTCAGAACAGGCCATATGGGTTTGAACAGTCTGTGAAACGGACCGTCTGATGCGCCTTAGTAAATTTCTCACTTACGTCTTCACCACGCCTCAATGTCACGGACCGTGGTTGGTCACACGGTCCGTGAAATGCTCCGTTTGAACACCCTTAGCTCATTTTGCTTATTTTTCAACGGTGTCACCTTCATGTCACCCACACGGGACTTGGGACGGCCCGCCATACTCCCAACAGCCCGTGAGACGTGTCGTCTCGTGCCACTTGACCAAAATCTTTCAACTTTTGACAGGTTACTACTTCATGTCACTTTGACAAGCTTCATGACGACCCGTTTGTCGTCCCACAATCCGTGACACGTGACGTGGGACTTGCCTTCGCCAAATAGCCACTACCATCAGCCAAATGTGAGGTCATGATGGGCCTCACGGTTTGTGTGGATGTACACGAGCCGTGTAGGCCCCCGTATGCCCACACTTGGCTCTATTTTGGCTCCTTTTTGCACTTCTTTTTCATTCTTTTTCTTTCGTATTCTCATTTCTTCATGCCTTAGTTTTTTTCCTGAAAAACAACAAAAACAAACATCAAAATAACAAGTTTGCTTGAAAACGCGCAAAAATTCTTTGTTTAACGCGTTATACAAGTCGTATTTCTACGACTCATCAACACCCTCAACTTAGAATGATTGTTTGTTCTCAAGCAATAACAACTCAACCAAATAACGCATAAACACAAGTGGTCACTTAAACTATGGATCGCCCCATAATTTTTCAACGCATATGCCCCACTAACAAGTTCAAAAATGTGCTCACAGCCCAAACGGACCCACAAAGATTAAGGCAAACATTATGCATGCATGGTCAGTCTACATATGATCAAGAATAAAGAGACCCCAGTTAAGTTAGCAATCAATTAATGCAAAGATAGTGCCCTCACTACAAAGAAGTCTCACACTCAGGGTAAGCACGTAGAACAGAGATTGGAATGTAGTCACTCACTCTCAGAAATAATAGTGATGGAGATTATTTGTCGACTCGATCGTGGCTTTCCTCTTCTTAGCCACTAAGTCTTTCATGAACTTAGCGTAGCCCGACATCTCCTCAAGTGCCTCCACTAGAGGAATGTTCACTGAAATCTCTCTTAGCGTGGACATGAACTTCTGAAACTTGCCATCTTCAACCTTTTTCTGCAACCTCTGTGGAAACAGTGGTGGCTTAGGAATGGCTGGCAGAGGTTGGGTCACTATTGGTATCATCTCAGGCTCTTTCATAACCTTAGGCTCTACTGGTGTTACCTCCGCCTCTTCGCTCAACTCATCAACATGCTCCTCCATGGGGTTAGCCATCTTGCCTTTATCTTTATCCAAAATTGCATTACTGGGCACAACACGGTCAGAAAGTACCTTATTGCTCCTCGTGGTTACTACCATGAAATGACCGTCATTCTTTATGTTTTGAATAGTGTTGCTTTGCAGTGACCTAGCTTTTTCCTGGTTTATGACTGCTGACAATTGCCCCAACTACTACTCTAGTTGCTTGATTAAGGTGGAATGTGAGTCGACCAACTATCGAATATTGGACATCTCCCCTTTTATATCTCGCATCCCTACCTCCGTGGACTCAACTTTGTCAAGCACCTTTTCCATCATCTTTTATAACTTTGAGTTTCCACTACTATCATTCTGATGCTCATGATTCCTATAGCCATCTCTGTTTTGCCAGTTTCCTTGATAATTTTAATCATAACCATAGCTCTGAACTTGATTACCGGCATTGAATGGCCAGTAACCCCCCTGGCTGCCTAATACGTTTGCCTCTTCATCATAGTTGCAGCCTTGATCATCATACCTAGGCATTGTGGCTATAACTTTTACCTTTTTTGCACCTCCTTCTAAGAACAGCTTTGCCAGCAAGTCCAGTTGGTCTTCATGTGTGCCACGTCTTAATCCCATTCCTCCTTCTTTCATCGCTGCTCCACAGTCATCTCAAATACGAACCACGAACAATCTCCATCTCTAGTGTACTACGCCCTATTGTTCTTGGCTACCTGATATAAGATCACTACTATGTCTGGGAAAGTCCTAGCCATATGTGACCCCCCACAAGTGGCATCAATGATCAACTTTGTCACAAAATTGCAGGACCTATAGAAGACTTTCTTCAAATGCTCATATGTGAGGAGATGATCGGGGCACTGGTTAAGCTTCTGCCCGAATCTCTCCCAAGTCTCATATAGTGCTTCATTCAGCAGTTGCTTGTGAGAGCCAATGTCATTTGTGATTGTGAACTGTCTTGATGCAGGGAAGAACCTCTCCAAAAATGCCTTCTTTAACTCTCCCCAAGTGCGGATAGAATCATGTAGAAGCTTATTAAGCCACTTAGTTGCCACACTAGAAAGAGACAATGAATAACTGCAAGCTAATTTCTTGCTGACTGACCCCAGGAATCTCAGACGATTGGCATGTTGCCAGAAAGTTAAGGACATGCTAATTTGCATCCTCTGTTACCGCTCCGTTGAACAACCCTTTCAACTGTAGCATTCATAGCATAGTACTACTGATAGTGAAGTTAACACTTGCAGGCAGTGGGGGAAGTACAATTGCCCCAATGGTCCAGCGCCCTCACCATCATCGTTCACTTCTTGGGGCTGCCTACACACTTGGTATCTAACACCGGGCAGCGGCACCTGTCTAAGTGGTACTGTCGGTGGTACCTCATTTCTAGCATTGTCATCGTTACCCAAACCATTGTTTCTCACAGCTACAGGGTT
>JAOTQJ010000111.1:7189891-7212017 GCA_025642045.1 Solanum sejunctum | reverse complement strand
TATATATATACATCTATATATATATATATATATATATATATATATATATATAAGTGGGAGTTGCCTCTTTGTTGCTATCAAAATCAATGAGAATTCTCCAAAGCAGGCAACTCGTCGTCGACATGATTGCTTGAGTTATCTGCTTCTATTCCTTCATCATATGCGGCCCATAAAAATATTTTGCCACCTCCAAATTAAATCAATCAAAATCCTCTAAAGTAGGTAGCTCTCCATTAACATGCTTGTTTGAGTTGCCTGCTTCTATTCCTTTATCATGTGGGGATCATAAAAATATTTTGTGAACTTGTTGATTAAATTGTTTTGACGGCTGCTTATTGACGTGTCCAGGTACGACCACCAAACCAATCAAAATTTTCATGTTGTGTCTGCTTGAGCTGTCTGCTTTTACTCCTTTAATATATAGGGCCCATAAAAATATTTCGTATACTTTTTAATTAAATCTTTTTTGTAGCTACTTATTGACGTGTCCAGGTACGACCACCAAATCAATCAAAATCTTCCATGTCATGCTTGTTTGAGCTGCTTGCTTCGGAGTACTTGACTTGCCTGCTTTATCATATGGGGCCTACAAAAATATTTCACCACCTCCAAATCAATCAGAATCCTCCAAAGCAAGTAGCTTCTCGTCGATGTACTTACTTGAGTTGCTTGCTTCTATTCCTTTATCATATGGTGCCATAAAAATATTTTACCACTTCCAAATTAAACCAATCAGAATCCTCCAAAGCAGGCAACTCACCGTCAATGTTCTTGCTTGAGTTGCCTGCTCCTATTCCTTTATCATATGGGGCCTATAAAAATATTTTGTGAACTTTTTAATTAAATCTTTTTAATAGCTGCTTATTAACGAGTCCAAGCCTGCTTCTACTCTTTTATCACATAGTGGTTCCTTACCACCAAAGCAATCACAAGCTTCTAAAGCAGGTAACTCTTCATTGACTTGCCTGCCTCTGCTCTTTTATCATCTAGGGTCTACAAAAATATTTTGTGAATTTTTTAATTATTTTTTTATGATAGCTGCTTATTTTTTGCTTCAGCTGATTGATTATATTTCTTTAGCTGTCTCGACTATAATTTTTACAATGTTACCTCTAGTAAGATATTTTTTATAGGTGGTGGTTCCTTATTACCACCAAACCAATCATAACCTTCTAAAGTAGACAACTCTTCGTCAACCTACCTACTTGAGTTATCTGCTTCTGCTCCTTTAGTAACATGTCCTGTGAAAAGTTAAATTTTAAAAGTTCCAAAAAAAAGATAGAGAAAGAGACATTCTTTTTGAGATAAACAAAAAAAAGGGACAAACAAATTAAAACAAATAAGATACCATATTTTAAATTCAAATTTAATGATACAAATAAAAGTGTAAAAACAATCAAACATATTTAGTAAGCCCGGGCACTTTTACTAGTATATATATAAAATTGTGTTGGATTCCAAAAAGTATATTAACATAAACTTTTGAAAATTCAATTTATTTAATTTGAAGTTAAATTTCAAAAAATTTCAGGAATAATTATTAAAAATCGTTTTCATCCAAATTACTCACCTAAATTCAAGAGTCGCTCTAATTTTCAAAATATCAGTGTTTTCTTTAAAAACGGAACTAATTTTTTTTTCAAATACTGATAATCTCTATTGTCAGGTAGATTGGAATGAAATTGCAATAATTGGGGTGCAACTCCTCTCTAGACGCTAAAGATAAACCTATTTTAACAACTGTCGAATTTATTTATTCTTGTTAAAAATGTATATTTTACTGAAATGATACAACAAATCCCTACGTTTTTTTTAAAGGAGAATTAAAGAAAAAAGTAGATGCAGGTAGATAGTTGACCCGTTACACATGATTCATGAACTTCATTAATTCTCTTTATACGCACGTACTTTCCATGTACGGCAGATAGTTACTCCTATATTTGTATATTCCCAAGGAGTGGATTAGGACAAGGATATTACTCCTTCCGTTCTTAAACATTGATTATCTTCAAAAAGACAGATGAGCTACGATGCTTGTCATGTTAATAAATCAAGATTCAATTGAATACTCCCTTTTGTCCTATTTTAATAATTATCAGATAAATTAAAAATAGTAATTAATTTAAATAATAAAAAAAGAATTAATTATCTTTTTATTTGTAGGAGTAATTATTTATGATAATCAAAAGAGAATTATTTATGCCAAATTTTATCATGACAATTAAAATAGAATTATATACTTTTCCATTTTACCTGCTGGAGTAATTATTCATGGAAGTAATTAAGCGATCCAAATCTAGGAACGAAGAGAGTAATAAAGAAACTTAATTACGGCCAAGGGAGCCTTAACTTCATCACTAATCTGGATTTAGAGATATTAACCACTCCCCACCTAATATGCCATCCAAATCGTTCATTCATTAACAAATCAATAATAGAATCATGGTAGACGACCAAGCTAATTTATTTTTATATACCTAAAACATACCTCTAATTTTAGTACTAATTAATTATCCTGTTATGTTCCAAAATTTATCTTATCCAGAACATTATAAATTACCTTTTACCCTATCTTAAACCAAAATAGTTGAGTGCAGTCTTCCCCCTACCTCAAACCCAACATGGCGTCTAACACCTTTGAAATAAAAGTAAGAGCTTAATTATGTCTCTAACATGTGAAAAAAAAGGTGACACTATATCTTATCTTTTGGTAAATAAAAGGAATTTTAATGATCCAAAAATAATACTATCTTCGTCCATATTATAATGACATTTTTCATTTTACACGATTATTAAGAAATCATTAATATATTAGTCGATTTTATCATTTTACTCTTCATTTATATCAATATATATTAAATTAAGTTAGGAAAAAAATTTAATACACTAATTAATGGTTGGGGTAAAATGGAAAAAAAATAATTAATTCTATCATAATTTAGTAAGTATCCTTATGATATGGGATGAATATTTTAATAACCCATAATTTAATGGGAATCTTAGTCGTCAACACTTAGGTAGAGGAGTTAGTCCTATGTAACTTGCCACATCACTGAAAATTTGAGTTATTAACTCGTGAAGGTATTTGTTATCTTTTGAAGTAACAACGTAGTAATATTTTTTTTAATCTAAAATGTAATAGGAGATATAAATGATGTATTTCACATAATTCAAAGAGAAATTTTAATCTTTTTTCATATAATTAAAAAACTCAGGTGCTTTTTGGCTAAGAATAGGAATCCTTGTGTTGCCATTAATGTATAGTTGTACTTGGAATTCTGGAAAACACTTCAAGGTATGTTTTCACTTTTTCCATTTCACTTTTTATTATCACTATACTTTTACATATTACCCCAACTTTTTGTTTTACAATAAACATCCCATTTATTTTGTTCTAAAAAAATGCAAGCTACAGTTTGGAATTAAAGTAGTGTATGTCGATTCGCACTGATATGTTAGCATTTGATTTTCCATATTAAATTTTGTAGCTTGATGAAAATTCTGTTTTTAGCTTGTTTCAAATTTCAATAGTGAAAAAGATTATGATTTATTGACGACGTTATAGGAGACGGGAACATGACTCCATGTGGTTGCTTTCAATGTTCAATAATAATGTTGTTTACTCTTTGTATTACAGCTCAGTTGTAAAAGGTTTGATTGAGTAATTCACCAAAAATAGATGTACAATCAAATATAATAGTATACATTTCAAAATAGTCACATAATATCATAGATAAGATTGCATATATGAATTACTACATACTTTTATAAATATTTTTTAATTTATTTGAAATCTTTGAAGTTAAAGATTGAATTGTGTAAGGTTATAGTTCTTATAAATAATATTTTTTTCTAAGAAAAATAAAATATAATGTAAACATAAAAGTATAATTGAATATAATTTTTGACGACCATCTTTGTATCGATCGAAGCATTTGCTATTAAGAACTTCTTATAAGAAAAATAAAATATAATGTAAATATAAAGTATAATTGAATATGATTATGAATAAACCATCTTTGCATCGAAGCATTCGCTATTAATATTTGATGATGCCACTTTTCATGTTTTAAGATTAGCTTTTTGTTGCTATGATGAAACTTCCAAAACAAGGAACCAAATAATTCTATATATGGAAATAAAATATACTCGAGATATCTTAAAACAGAAGATGTTTGGAAGTTTTAGGATATTCCTTCTTTTTTCTTTTTGGATAAGCGTGAGGATTCCTTTAATTTTAATGCATATATTCTTTCTTTGTTGCCAAAAATTGTATATTCGTTATATCTCATTTGAATTGATACACTTTTACTTTTATTTAATTAGAAAAATAGATTTTTATATTTAATAAATAATTTATTTTTAAAATATTTATTTTATATTTGATGGAATATTTTACAATCATACAAATATTTATAACTTATTTAAATCACATATTTCACAATATTTTAATTTTTTCTTAAATTCTTTGTCAAATCAAACTAAATAATCCAGTTTTTTTTGTTTTTTTGCTTTTCTTCTTTGTACGCCCGAAATAATTGAGCTAATCACTTAGTTTGATTGGAAGAAGCAACCTTGATCACCCTTTTTTCCTTTTATACTAACTATATATTATGTATTCCATATTTAAATATTATACATCCCTTGATAATATCTTCAAATAATGAATTTTTAATCTAATGGAGTAATTTACATGGGCAATTTAGTAAATTTGGCAAAAGCATGACTTTGAAGTAACTTGACCATCTTGCTTTAGCTGAACTACCAAGAATGTAGTTCCACTTACTCCAAATATCCCAATCGTTCATCATTTAACAAACCTTGAAAGTTGTTTCTCACCAAACGCACTTTGCTAATCCTCAAAAAAATAATAGTTTTACTATAGAGCATAAAAACCACCAATGAACTTAGACTTCTCCACCACAATATTGAAGAAAAAAAATTAGTAACTTCATGGCTAAAAGTCATCAATTACTAGTTTCTGTTCCAGCAGGAAGTGCTCCCATTTGGGATATCAAATGTAGCTTTCATTCCCTTATTCTTCTTTTGATCGTCTCCCTCGTAGCCGGAGTAGTTTACTTGACCGGAGAGAGTGGACAGTTATTGTTTGAAGATAATAGTAGTAGTAATTCGGGTAGAGGAAAGGAAAATGAGGAGTCATTAACATTGTTATCTTCAAATAATAAGTGTAATTTGTTTACTGGGAGGTGGGTTTTTGATAACAAGTCGTATCCTCTATACAAGGAACAAGATTGCAAGTTCATGTCTGATCAATTAGCTTGCCAAAAGTTTGGAAGAAAGGACTTGGACTACCAACATTGGAGGTGGCAACCTCATCAGTGTCATATCCCAAGGTTTTTTTTCCCTTCATATCTTTTAATTATATGCATAATAAAAAGAGACTTACTTTTTCCATGTTATTACATAATTCACCTAAAGAAAAATAAAAGGGGGTTTGAGTGAGATTTTGAGAAGAATTGCTTTTTGAATCGATTGCACACAATACGATGAAAGTTATAAATTATGTGCGGAAAGAGTTATTGTCTATTAATCTGGGGACCTAAGAGGTGATCGGTTATCCTGTGGCGGATGTCAATGGTTATGATTGATTGAAAAATTAAAATAAAATTAAAGTACATTAATTATGAAGGGGGAATCATATAATCAATTCAATCCTAGTAGTAATATTTTGTATAAAGAATATTTCTAGGTTATACCAGGCAATTTGTCTTATTATCCAGGTTACTACTTATGTTCTTTAATTTATTCTTCCACTAGTTATCTTTTAGGACTTGATAGTGTAAAAGTTCTTATGCATATTTTTAGTGCGTGGATAAAAGTAATAAATAGTTACGAAGTAGGGAAAGCACACACATGGGAGTGGCACTAAGAACTTAACAATGAAATAAAAGACTGTGTGAAATGGAGGAGCTATAGTTTTATTTTTATGTTCGGTTTTATCTCTTTTAACCATAAAAGGCAGTGACCATGATATGTATTCCTTTTGGGAATTTTGTTGATCAGATTCATCTGATAGTATATATACATGAACTATACACTATTATACATGGTTTATATATGTATACTAAAACGTGTTGGCTATTTAAGTTTACATAGTTTGGTGAGAAACTATTTATATAGGTTAATTCTTGTTCTTTTTCCTGTTTGGTATTTTTGGATATAGTATATTTGAGCTTTGGGTGGAATGTTTTTCGTCTTAAAAAAGGTTCAATGCGACGGCATTGTTGGAGAAATTGAGGAATAAAAGACTTGTGTTCGTGGGAGATTCACTTAACAGAGGCCAGTGGGTTTCCATGGTTTGCTTGATAGATACAGCTGTTCAATCTTCCCTTCACTCCATGCACTACAGATACAATGCTTCCTTGATCATTTTCAAGGTTAAAGTAAGTCCAATAAAAAATTTCATTCTTCTCAACTACTCCCTAATGTATATTATTAATTTTCTTTTTATTCAATTCACAAATCTGCTTATTTTACCAAAAATAAATTATTTATATTCACATGAAAATATGTGAGATTGCAAATTTTAAAAATTGCTTTTTCTTTTAAATTTTTGTATCAAGCCAGAAGTGGCAAGTTTCACTTTGTTGTTAGGTTAATAACTCATAGTATGTTTGGTACTAGGTAGATGATCAATAACATCCTTTTTGCTGTCGGGAGTCAACATCCTAGTTCAACCAGGGACAAAAGTTGAAATTTATTAGGCCATTAGATAAATGAACTTAATGTTTAGTCCCAATTAGAAAAAAACAAGCTTAAGAGTAATACTTAATTCGTTTGTCTTACGTCTCACACATGTTAAACTTGTTGATCTGACAATTTCTGTTAGAGCAATAATTAACCTTAATTTTTCAAAGTAAAGAATATTAAAGCTCATTGTCCTATCAAATGATTTATAGTTTGTGTTCCAGAAGACAGAGATACCATCAAAGTAGTTTAATAGTCAGAGGTCTTACTTGGTTTGGCTGCAAAGTAAACTTGAAATATCTGAAATTATATAATAAAGAACTGTTGTATACGTGTCTGCAAGTTTTGACCGTAACTTTTACATTAGCTTTCATTTCCTCCATTTCAACTTATTTTTCTTATTTATTATTTTAGTTTGTTTTAACAGAAAATATTTTTTTTTGTAATATTTTAACTATAGCTTCCACATAAGATATTTAAAATTATAAAATTAAAAATATTTTTATGTATTCAACATATATTTAATTTAACATTACATTTTTTTTACTAAATTAAAATTTTAGACAAATAAATTAAAAGAGAAGAATTCAATTATTTCTTACATTGTCAGAACAGAGAAAAGATAACTCACACAATTGTTAAGAATAATTAACTTAGTAATCATCCAATTCATTACACATGAGTTGGATATCTGACTTTATTATTATCGCAATGCCTCAAAGGCTCCCGCCCATTGCAGGGTAAAGGGGGGTCGAATGTACGCAGCCTTATCACTATGTTTAAAAAAATAGAGCGGCTGTTTTTGGATGACCCATGATGAGCATCGAAAGTTGCATTGACTAACTGCTAGAGCTATTTTGCTTTATTCCATCATATCTCAAAGCCAAAAAATAGTGAATCTTTGGCTCCATTCAAGATTGATGGAAAGAGTTGAATATCTGACTTTAAAAGTGTATTTGTCTGCGTATCTTTTTTTTTTTCATGAGATTTTGTTTTCTCAGAGTTTAAGATTATTTTATTTTTTCAGCTTGTGTTTTTATTTGATTATTTTTGGAATCATAGATAATATGGATATTCATATTAAAAATAGTTGAATTTGAGTATCTTTTTGTTTAACATATTTATATTTGACAAAGGTAAAACCAACCACAATAATTGAGATTAGTACTCCAATATAAGTTTACCTAAACAGTAAATAATATTGATTTACATTGTCGGGGTATGTAAGTGAAACCTTTTATATGAAGGGTGCATGTAACGGAAATGCAGGATTATAATGCAACAATAGAGTTCTACTGGGAGCCATTGTTAGTGGAATCAAACTCAGATGACCCTGTGCACCACCGTCTCCCTGAGCGAATTGTAAGAGCCAATTCCATTGAAAAGCATGGTAGCCGTTGGACTAATGCTGATTTTATTGTCTTCAATACTTACCTTTGGTGGAGACGCCCCCATATCAAAGTCTTGTGAGTAGTTAACACTTTGCTAAAGGAAATAGTTTGATTTTTATTATTATTTAATGGCTCAAAAATACTTCTATTTTTATCCTAATTTATGTTGGCACTTTTCATTTTTTGAGAGTGAAACAATTTAAGTTTGACCAAGAATTTTTCCAAGGGATTTTTGAATTTTTTGAAATGAAATATATATATTTCTAAATTACGTAAAAAGTACTATAATCTTAATAATTGACAATTCAAAATATTTAAAAAAAATTTATGATCAAAGAAAAATTTAGAATAGAGAAAATAATATTTAAATTTTTTTATATTTTATTATTCCTAATAAAAATATTACTATTAAAGAACTCAATTCTTGTTCCTTTTTCTTTTAAAATCAGTTTAACTGACAAATAAGTCAAAGTAAACTTTCTTTCTTCGTAATCTTATTTAAACAATCAAAATAGAATAACTTTATATACCTTTTTAACTGATAACACAGATTATGTATATAAGATCATAATAACCTCGCTCATTATTTTTATTTAGATAACGATAAAAAATTTCATAAACTAGACAATATTTTTATTTCCTAATCTATTTCGAATAAAAGTAGTATAAACATTTTCTAATTTAAAAAAATCACCATTAGAAAAAAATGTTTACAAAGAAAAAAAATATATACTAATTTGAAGAAAAAAATTCTTTGACCCATTAAGTAATAATAAAAACATCTTAAAATTAAATTATTAACTGAGGATATTTTTTTTTTAATTTTACATAATTAGAGGACAATTTAGACCATTTTTGATAATAATGCAAATGTTATTTTATCAAGTAATCCGTAATAAAAATTTAGCAGTCCATGATAAAAACTTACTAACTTTTTTTTTAAATAATAATCTATTATTATTCATCTTAGATGGGGTTCATTTGAGAAGTCTGATGGAATTTACAAAGAAGTAAAAATGTTACGGAGCTACGAAATGGCTTTAAAGGCTTGGGCTGATTGGTTGGAAATCCATGTCAATCGCACCAAAACCCAATTGTTCTTTATGAGCATGTCACCAGTTCATGAAAGGTGTACACTCCCTCTGCAATTTCTTTTTCTTTTCCTTTTTCTTTCTATATAGTGAAACACAATTAGTTACAAATCCCAAGTATGAAATCACAACTTTTATTAGTCCCATTATCTCAATTGATGGGACATCATTCTTTTTTATTCGTCCCAAAAAGTCATTTTACTATAATAATAAATATTTTAATTTTAAAATTATTTTTAATGAAATTATTTATAATCATACAAATATTTATGAACCTTGTCTTCCTCTTAAAAATTATGCCAAGTTAAATGATATATAGTCCAAGGTGCATGGCTAATTGAACATCTTTAGTTGAAAAAGCTATACTATATATGAAATATTGTATTGAAATATATGAGTAAAAATTTATTTATTATACACGTATATTAAATCTTGTACATTCTTAGTAAAATTTTTGACTTCAGTACCACATAAAGTAAAGTGAAAAGAGTAATTTTATATCAAGTTGATTCTCATATGGTCAATAATTTAATAATTATTATTATTTTAAAAAAATTCTTTCTTGATTTCAATTTCCTTAATAATAAAATGGATTTTTGAAATATTAACTATTTAGTTGACTGATAGATGAGAAATCAACTTGTTTTTGTATCTAAGAATGTTCAATTGAGACTTGTGGTCCTCATTTAATGTTGCTACGCTCCGATTCATTATATTTTTCTTATGTTCTTATTTTCTCTATTTCAAAAAAAAGAAAAAATCTTTTCCATTATTGACAATTAATTATTTAATTTTTTATGAGATATGTTTATGATCATAAAATTAAAATATATTTGGATATATTGTACATATTTTAAGTTTAAAATCATAAAATTTATTTTTTTTCTTAAATTTTATGTCAAATCAAAATCGATCAAATAAACTAAAATCAAGAAAATATAAAAGTAAAAGGTATAGTATGTATAAGCTGACATATAATAAACCCTCAGAGATGAAAGGGTCGTTCATTCACCCTACCAACGTTGAATCAACATGGTCAATCCTTTTCTCATATGACAGGGCTAAAGAATGGGGCAAAGCAAAAGGAGAAAATTGTTATAGTGAAAAAGAGTTGATACAAGAAGAGGGATACCAAGGAAATGGATCAGATCCAAAGATGATGAAAATAGTGGAATCAACTATGGATGAACTCAAACATAGAGGATTGAATGTTCACTTACTCAACATAACACAACTATCAGAGTATAGAAAAGAAGGTCACCCTTCTATCTATAGGAAACAGTGGGACTCTCTTACTGAACAACAAATTGCAAATCCAAGTAGTTATGCAGATTGTATACATTGGTGCCTTCCTGGAGTCCCTGATGTTTGGAATGAGATTCTTTATGCATATATCTTTAATAACTACTGAGTGTTAAAACAAATTCTGGATTTGTATAGTTTTTTTCATTAATTTAGCCAATAGCCCCATATGACTTGAACATGGGGCCGACCTTCTCTTCTTTAATCTCTGTGTCATTTTGTTGAAATCCAAAATTGTAAGTGGTCTATTTCGCAATTGTATATAAGCGACAAACTGACCATTGTTATAAGATTTTTTGACTTTCATCAAGAAAATGCATGATGTAATCTAATTCATTTACTTAGGTTTTAATTTCGATTTTATGGTCGACCTCTTGTATATACTTCATATTTAACTCTTGATTCTGTCTTATTTATTTAGTGAATTTAATTAAGAATACAAAGAGAAAAAAATATGTTGCTAACAAAGGTAGAATTGAAAACACAATCTCAAGCAATTTTTGTAACCTCTTAATCATTATAGTAACCCTTCAACTTATGTCAATACGTATTAACACTTATATATATATATATATATATATTATATTAATTTTTGACCTATATATATAATATAATTTCTGGCGAACGGGTGTTGCTTGACCTCCCTTGAGCAAGGGTAGCTCCGGCCATGGACACCCACACTAACCCCTCAGTGGGAGAATCAGTACTACTAAACAATTAAGGCAATTAACACAAAATAGCCAATTAAAATGTGAAAACAAATTAAATTAACAACTCAAATATTAAATTTTCATAAACTCAAATAAAATAATCTAAAGGAATGCAAAAAATAACCAGATAAACTTGAAAGTCATTTTACCAAAAATCTATCTAACAATCAAAATATGAGAATGCAACCCAAGAAAAAGCATAAGTAAACAATGTATGAAATGTATGTCAACAACCATGATTGCTCTGTATTCAACATAGAGAGAGCAAGTGTAGTATATGTTAACACCCAATTTTGGTCTAACTTTTTTAAAAAAATTCATACTTGTATGTTTTTATTTTTTAAATAATTTAAAATACTTTTTCTGCAATTTTAGAATAATTTATCGATAATTATCCTTATTTTAAAATATTAGAATTTTAATTAATTTATTTTAAATTTTAATTGATTTTAATTTTTAATATTTTATCATAGTCTGAAATATTCATTTAGTTTTATTAAATCATCATTTTGTATTAAATCACATTTTTTATATATCAAATTTGTTCATATTATTGTAGTACTTTTAACATAGTCTAATAGTTTATTTTTTGCACAGATAAAAAAATTATGTGCAAAAATTTAATTGGCCCATGATTTTAGTCCCTTAATTTTTAGGTTGTCTATATAACTTTTTACATGGTCACAATAATAAAGAGTTGTAGATGTTTTTAGATTTAGGAGAAATAATTTGTAAATTGGGTAAAACCTAACATTTCTCTTTCATCATCATTTTTCTCGGCTATTAGCCATCACCTCCAATACGACATCTATAGCTCCACTATTTCCTCCCATCGAACAATTCTCCAAAATCACCTAAAAATTCTATCACAGAACAGCCCACCAAACAAAACTCCTTCATCCCTCACCCTTACTGTTCTCCGACGAATCTCATTATTTTCCAACAAACAGCCCCCTCCCCACCAACCACAAACAACCATCTGCAGTACAAGCTCCTCCACCCTAGTCCACCCCAAATAATTATAAAATATCAAACTAATAACTCCCAAACCAACACTAGCAAAAACAATAACCAATCCCTCTTATTCGTCTCCCATCGCAGCTTCGCCAGAGTTGAAGAACCACAAACCACAATCTCCTTTGCTTTTTGTGTTCCTATCCCCTCCTCTTATTTCATTTTTATGGTTATCGTATCGCCATAGGTGACCTTTTCTGTCACAACTCAGACTTAGGGCCTAGTTGTGGCACGGCGAATGTGACACCCGAATGCATCCCACCGAAGCCTCGTGCTCATATCATAAGTATTCATAAGGTAAAATAAGCATACATAAGAGAATCACCAGCAAAAATTAATCAAAATCAAAGTCATAATTCCCATAAGGAATATACATCAATCCATTAAGGTTCAACTCATGCCTCTACATCATAGATCTTGGCGGGGGCTAGCACATAACTCACTAGCTCACCCTCAATACATATATCAAAAGAATTTTAATGATAAAGTCTCAACATAAAGAAAAAACATCATAAGGCTTGTTCACGAAGCATGAGAACTCAACAATAAGTCTTCAATTTAAAGATCCAAATCTAGCCACAAAATAGAATGGTTGCCTCGTTATCCGTCCCTACATGGTTAAATCATATAGGCAAAGAAGTATGTGTTCGTACATTCGTAATGGGAATACGATCATGACCGACATATAAGACCACAAGAACTATTACATGGAACCTTGATGTTCACTCTATATCAAGCTGAGAGGAGTCTACTTTCCTTAGGTAAACTTGATCCTCACCCTATAGGCTCTATCCTAGAATGGTGATAACTATCATTTGACCCCACCCTTTAGACTCTATCCTAGCATGGTTAGTGTCCATCATATAAGCTAATTGGATCCAATATCACACCTTTAAGGCATAAAACATGAACATCATTCCTATGAGGCACATAGTTATAAGACTTGAGGATTTATATAAAGATCCTTTGAGATAGTCCCTCTCATACAAGTTCACTCGGTGCTAAGTCATATCCCATAGAATACATAAATCATGCATATCGATAGTTTTCAATATGATTCATACTTTATTAAAAAATCATACTTTCATAGCTTTCAAAATAATTATCATAGTTCTTCACTAAATATCATGACATAAGAATAGTCCATCTACTTGCTTTTATTTCATGATAGTGTGAGTAGACATTCCCACCTTAACATCAACATAAACATTATGGTTCTCATTACCCTCTTTATCATAGCATTATCATTTTAATAACATCATCATTTTCACAATATTATCATTATCATTATTTAAAATATGCTTTTCATACTTGCGATCATAGGCATAGAAACTCATGGCTTTATCATAGGAGACTAGGGCTAAGTGTGGGTTCATGGACATTTGAGTCAAAATCATGCAATTGAGTAGGATTCATAGATAAAATATGCAATTAAAATTAAATTATATCATTAACAAAGGAACCTACGTTAAATCATTAAGCCCTAATCATGCATACTTTGAAATCATATACTTTTGCTAGAAAATCATATACATGCTGAAATTCATCATAATTCATGCATAATTAGTCATAATCATCATATAGAAATCATAATCCACACATTAGGAATCATAGCTTAAAAACCCATAAGAATTCATCATGAAATTTTGATAAAAGAACGTTTTGGATTGGGCTTCATTAATGAAACTAATCCATAAATGAAACCCTACATACTCAAATAGAATCTTTATAATTAAAGGAGGAAATTTGGAAAATCCTTAAGTAAACCTTCTGTCACGACCAAAAATGTACTATGAGTGGCACCCATACCTAACCTCCTAAGTAGGTGAACTAATGATACAAATCCCAACCTATATTAGTAGTTCAACTTATGAAATGCAGTGACAATGCAGAAGCTCAAATATATAAAAGAAAAATAACAAATCACTAACTCTATTACACAGTGTTTCCTTAAAATCTAAAAGCCATCACATCAAGGACATCTAGCCTCAAATACTAAGTCTAAGAGTAGCAACACCAATATAGATAAATAAGATATTTTATATCCTAACTAAGGACATCATGTTATAACTAATAGAATCCAACACGCGCTAAAAGGATAGCTCATCCTGAGATCTCAAATACCAACGATCGGCTAGAGTTGATGGCAAGTCAAGATCGATGAAACACTCGTTCCACTCCATAAAAGCAAAACAAAGAAAAATACAAGTAGGAGTCAGTACAAGCCACATGTACTAAGTAGGTATCATCAGTCGACTCCAAATAGAAACTAATATGCATAAGTAATATCAGAAAACTAACCATAACACTTAATAAGTGACAAGAAACAAGCAATAATTATAAGCAACAAAATCATAAAACAAGTATGAAATCGAGCAACAAAATCAAGAATAAATATGAGGACTCAGGCTAAAATGACCCTAAAAAGATCCCGAAAATATGCCTCAAAAGTATCTAAAATCGTAATTTTATATACTCAAATTTCGTGCATGATATAAAAAATTTGACTTAATATTCTTGATCAGGGGGTCAATTGAGGAGAAAATGGGTCTAACCCCGATTTATGAGTAATCGTATCAAAATTTGGAATTTGCAAAATGCGATTTCCAGAGAGGTTTTCACGCCCCTGGCGAGCCTCTGTGCATTTTTTGTCCAATTTTTCAAGTCCGGACCAAGGCTTTTGAGTCTTGGACCTAAGTGTTCCCAAATATAAAAATACCTATACTTAGCCATTTTCACCCTTATATCATTCTAAACATACCCCAATACTCACTCAAACACTTAGACAAATATTTCACTTCTAAATAAAAGTCCTGAAACTCATCCGGATCTTGAGGTTCTTATTTAAGCTTTAAGTCTCTATCTCCAATCTTCATCAAGTTATTCTCCAAAGCTAAGGTATGTGAGTTTCTTTCTGAGTTCTTTTTACTTATGATGCCCAAGCTTCCTTTTAACTAAAATTGCATGATTTAAAGTAGATTTACATATAGGCCTTACTTATTATGAATTTCACTGCACACTATGTTGGAGTTCTTAAAATGGTGATTGTTTTAGCAAGTTTTGAGCTATGAATCTAAGATCTATTGTAAGATTTGATGAAGGAGTTTGATGTATATTGCTTAAGCTTGTTACCAAGTATCTATTGAAGGTTTTACATTGAATTTTCTAGCATGATTTCACTCTTGAATTTCATGGTTTTACACTAGTACTATACACTCTCTAAGTATTTGATAAAATATCCGGTTATGGTTTCTTGAGGAATTGAAGGCACAATGTATATCTTATGGGTTGAACAACTATATGATGATGAAATGAATGTATATATATATATGATATTCTTCTATATAGTGTTGGAATGTGACCATACCCTACTCGAGGGTTGCGCGTTGGGTAACCTTTTCATTGGGTTTATACCTTGATAACCTCATCGGGAGGTTTGTACTCTAGTCACCACGGGTGATAGGGTGCGGCTATTCATCAACCTTGTCGAGGGGTTTGTACCTTGATAACCTCATTGGGGGATTTATACTTTGGTCACCACGAGTGTTAGGGTGTTACTATTTACCAACCAATTGACGAAGTTTGTACCTTGATCACCAAGGGTGATAGGGTGCGATTATCCACCAATAGTGTAGTGGTCCTTTCTTACACATATATTATGTTCTATGTAAGCATATTTTACTTAAGCATTGATCATATATGCCATTGTTACTATGCTATCTATTTCTTATCTCTATGCATTTTGACTATGATACCTATCTCTTGGTGTATTACATCCTACATACTTAGTACATTCAACTTAGTACATTCAAATGTACTAATGCATATTCTATGCCTACATGATGTCACCGTATAGGAATCGGAGCACCGTTTGATCCTCCTCCTCCTTCACTTGGCTAGTATGATATCATTCAAGCTAGTTGGTGAGTCTTTCATTTTGGAGACACTGGTCTATGTTCTTATGCTATGTATTGTTACATATTTTCTCTATTGTATACTTTGACTATGAGGGTGAGCCCGGTTGCTTGTCTTAGCCCCCGCTATTATCTCAGTAGTAGAGGTGTTGTTGGATATGCTATATATCTATGTTATAAGCTTTGACTCTCTCTTCGATCTTGATGTTGATGTTATGAAGTTGTCCCTTAGCCCCTTTTATCCTTGTTTACAACTTCTTATGGTACTTTATTGCTTTCACGACCAAGGATATGTAATGATATGTTAGGAGGCTTGCTTAAGGTTCCTTCGGGTTACCCATGCGCATGTTACATCTAGGCACTAGGCTTGGGTTGTGACAAACTTGGTATCAAAGTATTAGGTTGTTAGATCCTCGAAGTCCAACACACTGCATTGATTAGAGTCTTATTCATAGTTGTGTTATGTACCACAACTATGAGTAAGAGGCTATGAGATATTTTATGAAATGTTTCCCTTCTTCATGTTCCAAGTCGTGCTATAGAGTTAAGGTAAGCTTTCCTCCCCTCAACGATTGTTCTTTGCTATGCTAGATTATGCCTAACATAGGATAAAAATGAGCCCATACACTCGGGGGCAATAGACCAATAGAGAGCTTTGGGATGCTCTCACCTTACTTGTACAAGTTGGCGCTAATCAAGACAATCAAGGGGTCCAAACCCCTCATGCTCCTACACCAGCTTCTTAGGTGAGAGACTTTATGAGGACGAATCCCCTAGAATTTCATGGGCCAAAGGTGGATGAGGACCCTCTAGAGTTCTTATTGAGCTCTATAAGATATTGACTATCATTGGTGTGAGGTCGAAAGATAAGGCAGAGTTAGCGGCCTACCAACTCAAAGAGGTGGGACAAATATGGTATAACCAATAGAAAAAAGATAAGGGAGTCAACAATGTGGTTCTATGGGAAGAGTTCATGGTGGCTTTTCTTAATAGGTTCTTCCCTCTTGAGCTTAGGGAAGCTAAATTGGTGGAGTTTGTGAAGTTGAAAGAAGAATCTATAAGTGTGAGAGAGTATGCCCTCAAATTCAACTAACTTTCAAAATATTCCCCACACTTGGCTGCTGACTCAAGGTCGAGAATGAATAAGTTAGTGATGGGTGTGTCTGATTTAGTGAGTGAGGAATACTAGTCTACTGTGTTTATTAGTGACATGGACTTGTCCAATTTGATAACTTATGCTAAACAAATGGAGGGGAAGCAGTTGAGGAAAAGAAGGTGTCATGAGGCCAAAAGGGCTCATTTCGAGGGTAAGTTCCAAAAGGCTGTCTGGTTCCACCAAGGCCAAGGGTCCTCTCATGCTTCTAATAAAGGCTTTGCTAATGACTTCCTAAGGACCCAAGGTGTTGGTGTTGTGGTTCCTAATGATGTGTGTTTTCAAGATGTGTTAAGGGTCATAAAGGCCCATGCTTGAGAGACACTAATGCATGTTTTGGTTGTGGGGAAGTGGGTCACAAAAAGGTGGATTGCCCTCGAAATCACAACAAGGGTAAGAAAGTTCGACCACAAGGTGCTAATGCGGTCCCTTTGGGGAGAGGTGCCCAACAAGATGATGCCTGAAGGCACAATCGATTTTATGCTCTACATGAGAGGCAAGGGGTTGATGAGGTTCCCAATGTTGTTATTGGTATGTTGAAAATCTTTAATTTTGATGTGTTTACGTTGATTGATCCGGGTGAAACTCTTTCTTTTGTTACCCCCCTTTGTTGCCAAAAAGTTCCATGTTGAGCCCAAATTGTTGCATGAGCCAGATGAGTTCTCTACTCCTATTGGTGCATCTATTATTGCTAAAACGTTCTATAGAAATTGTCCCATTTGCATTTTGCATAAATTATTGCCTTGTGATCATATAAAATTGGACATGGTTAATTTTGATGTTATTCTTGGGATGGATTGGTTGCATGTATACTATGGTTCTATTGATTGTACAACCTATAGGGTCAAGTTCCAATCACCAAATGAACCTATCCTTTAGTGGGAAAGTCATGTTGTAGTGGTCAAGGGTAGGTTTATCTCTTGCATTAAAGCCCATAAGTTGATCTGTAAGGGGTGTCTTTACCATCTTGTGGGGGTTAGGGATATAGAGTCCAAAGTCCTTCCCATAGAGTTGGTTCCAATTGTAAATGAGTTTCTTTATGTCTTCCCAAATGACCTTCTCAATGTTCCTCTTGAAAGGGAGATAGATTTTGGTATAGACCTCCTCCCCGATACTCAACCTATTTTCTATTCCCCCTTATCGTATGGCCCCAGCAGAGTTAAAAAAGTTGAAGGAACAATTGAGGGACTTGTTGGAGAAGGATTTTGTTATGCCTAGTCAATCACCTTGGGGTACATTGGTGTTGTTTGTGAAAAAGAAGGATGGATCCCTTAAAATGTGTATTGACTACCGGCAACTCAATAGGGTTACCATCAAGAATAGGTACCCTCTTCCAAGAATTTATGATTTGTTTGACCAATTGCAAGGGGCTAGCCACTTCTCTAAGATTGATCATCAGTACGGATATCATCAAGTGAAGGTGACGTAGTGTGATATTTCCATGATGACCTTTCAGACTAGGTATAGGCATTATGAATTTGTGATTATGTCTTTTCTGCTAACCAATGCACTAGCTATCTTCATGGACCATATGAATAGGGTCTTCAGGAGGAACATGTAGGTTATTTGAGAGTTGTGTTGCAAAGATTGAGGGAGGAGAAATTATATGTTAAATATGAAAAGTGTGAATTTAGGTTGAAGGAGGTTACCTTCCTAGGTCATGTGGTGTCGGGAGATGGTATTAAGGTGGATCCTAAGAAGATCAATGTGATTAGAAATTGGCCTAGACCATTGACCCCGTTGGACATTAAGAGCTTGTTGGGTTTAGTGGGTTACTATCGTAGGTTTTTGAATGGATTCTCTTCCATTACTTCTCCCATGACAAAATTGACTCAAAAGAAGGCCAAGTTTGTGTGGACTGATGAGTGTGAAAGGAGCTTCCAAACATTGAAAGATAAACTTGTGTTTGCTCTTATATTGTCACTACCGAAAGGGCTAGAAGGTTTTGTTGTGTATTCGGATACTTCTAGAGTTGGTTTAGGATGCGTGCTAATGCAAAATGGTAAGGTGATAGCCTATTCTTCTAGACAACTCAAAGTGCATGAAAAGAACTACTCTACTCATGATCTTGAATTGGCCGCCATAGTATTTGCTTTTAAAGTTTGGCGACATTATTTGTATAGGGTATATGTTGATATGTTCATCGATCATAAGAACATGTCTTCACTCAAAAAGTTCTCAACTTAAGGCAAAGAATGTGGTTAGAACTTCTTAAGGATTATGATATGGGTGTACATTATCATCTTGGTAAGGCTAATGTTGTGGTGGATGCTTTGAGCAGGGAGTCTATAGGTAGCCTAGCTCATGTTGATGATGGTGATAAGGAGATGGCTAGGGAGGTGCATCAGTTGGCTAGATTGTGAGTTAGGTTGGAAGAGGTTGGTAATGAGGGTGTTGTTGTTATTGATAGTTCTAAGTCTTCCTTGGATGATGAAGTGAAAACAAAGCAAGATCTTAATTCCCCCTTGTTAGAATTGAAGGCCTTGGTAAAAGAGGGCAAGGTGGAGGTTTTCTCCCAAGGGGGAGATGGTGCCCTTAGGTACCAAAGTAGGTCGTGTGTGCCTTGTGTTGATGGTTTGAGGGAGAAAATCCTTCATGAGGTCCATAATTCTTCTTATTCTATCCACCTGGGTTCCACCAAAATGTATAGAGATTTGAGGAATGTGTATTGGTGGGGATGCATGAAGAGGCACACTGCAAAATTCATTTTTGGTTGTCATAATTTTTCAACAAGTCAAAGCCAAACATCAACGGCCAGGTGGCCTAACCCAAAACATAGAGGTTCCTATTTGGAAGTGAGAAGAGATTAATATTGATTTTATGGTTGGGTTGCCCGAGACTAGAAAAAGTTTTGATTCCATTTGGGTTATGGTTGATAGGATGATAAAATTGGCTCACTTTCTACTGGTTAAGACTATATATGGGGCTGAAGATTACACAAGGTTATACATTTATGACTTGGTAAGGTTGCATGGGATTCCTTTTTCCATCATATCGGATCGTACTGCTTAATTTACTTCACATTTATGGAGGTCCTTTTAAAGGGGTCTTGGTACAAGGGTTAAACTTAGTACAACCTTTCACCCTCAAACAAATGGCCAAGCTGAAAGAACTATCCAAACACTTGAGAATATGCTTAGGGATTGTGTAGTGGATCTTAAGGCTAGTTGGCTTGATCATCTTCCATTGATTGTGTTTGCCTACAACAATATCTATCATTTTAGCATCGGTATGACTCCTTTTGAGGCTCTCTATTAGAGATATTGTAGATCATCGGTTGGTTGGTCTGAGGTTGGTGAGGTAGCTTTTTTGGTAACCGATCTAGTTATGGAGGCTCTTGAGAAGGTTAGTATGATTCGAGAAATGTTGAAGACGATCCAAAGTCGCCAAAAGTCCTATGCTGATGTGAGAAGAAAGAATCTTGAATTCCAAGTTAGTGATTAGGTTTATTTGAAGGTATCACCCATGAAGAGTGTAGTTCATTTTGGTAAGAAGGGTAAGTTGAGCTAAAGATATATGGGTCCTTATAAGGTAATAAGGAGAATTGGCAAGGTAGCTTACGAGTTGGAATTGCCTAGTGAGATGAATTTAGTTCATCTGGTCTTTTATATATCCATGTTGTGGAAATGTGTAGGAGACCCTAGTACTATTGTACCTCTTGATGATGTGGGTGTTATTGAAGATAATTTGACCTATGAAAAAGTTTTGATTCAGATTTTTGATAGGTAAGTGAAGAGGTTGAGAAACAAAGAGGTGGCTTCTGTTAAGGTCCATTGGAGGAATTAACAACTTGAAAGTGCTACTTGAAAAGCTGAAGTAGACATGCAAAATCAATATTCTTACCTTTTCTAGTCTGCTTAATCCTAAGGTATTAATCCAAGTCCTTTATATGATCTCAAGTCTTGAGTTTAACCCTCATGTCATTGCATACAATCATGTTTAAATTGACAACTTCATGATGACTTTACACTTATGTTGAGAATTTTTAAATAAAGTTTAAGTGCATCGTTGCATCTCTATGTGGACTAAAATTGTCATGTTTACATCTCTCATATACATTTTTTTGACATTCGAGGATGAATGTTCCCAAGTGGGAGATATTGATATGTCTCCAAAAGGTGCCCAAAAATATGCCTCGAAAGTGCTTGAAATCGTAATATTCAAATATCATAAAGTCTGTGTGTTATATAAAAAATCTAACTTCAAATTCTTTATCAAGGGGTCAAATTGAGTGGAAAATGGGTCTAACCCCGATTCATGAGCAACCGTATCAAAATTTGAAAATCGCAATTTGCGATTTCCCGAGAGGTTTTCAAGCCCCTGGCGCAATACGCCAAGGGCGCACCTCTGTGCATATTTTTGTCTAATTTTTCAAGTCTGGTCCAAGGATTTTGAGTCTTGGACCTAAGTGTTCCCAAATGTGAAATATCTATACTTAACCATTTTCACCCTTATATTATTCTACACATTCTCCAATATGCACTCAAACACTTAGCCAAATATTTCATTCCTAAATTCAAGTCCCAAAACTCATCTGGATCTTAAGGTTCTCATTCAAGCTTCAGGTCTCCATCTCCAATCTTCATCAAGTTATTCTCCAAATCTAAGTAATCTCTAATCTTCATCAAGTTATTCTCCAATGGATTTCTTTCATGAGTTCCTTTCACCTAGATGCCCAAGCTTTCTTTTACCTAAAATTGAATGATTTAAAGTTGATTTACAAATGGGTCTTACTTATTATGAATTTCACTGCACACTATGTTAGATGTTAGAACCCGAAAATTTGAACAATTGAAATGCTTGTGAAATGTGGACGAATATTGGAAATTTCGAGCAATTCGGG
>JAOTQJ010000111.1:7108218-7172037 GCA_025642045.1 Solanum sejunctum | reverse complement strand
ATGATTTTGAGCATTTTTTAGGGTCATTTTAATGCGGAGCAGATTAAAAAGGAGAAACTCAAGGTGAGGAGAGTGCCCGATCCTAAGAGGGCTCGATATAATGGTGGGTTTTCCAACTCCAAGGGTGGTGGTTTTGGCCGCTTCCAACTCAGCCAAGGTTCTAATGCTTGGGTTGCTAATGCTAGAGTACCTCCTCCTAGGACACTATTGGTGGTGGACCATGGTTTCCCTAGTGTGACAATTGTGGGAAAAATCATTTAGGTGCTTGTTAGAAGGAGTTGGGTGTATGCTTTGGTTGTGGTGACAAGAACCACAAGGTTGTTCACTGTCGTAAGAGTGCTCAGAGAGGCCAAGGTCAAGTGGCCCAAGGTTGGAAAGGCCAACAAAGAGCTCCACAAGGTGTTGCCCTGAGGAACAACAGGTCTATGCTCTTCATGCTTGCTAGGAGGTTGAGAAGGCTCTAGATGTTATGATTCGTATGTTAAAAGTCTTTGATTTTTGATGCTTATGCTTTGATTGACCCAGGTACAAATTTGTCTTTTGTGACATCTCTGTTGGCTGTTAAGTTTGGTTTGAGTCCTAAAATCTTGAGGGGTCCTTTTTTAGCTTATAGCCCCGTGGGTAAATCTGTTGTTACTCAAGAGTTTATCATGGTTGTCCTATTTCTGTGTTGCATAAAGTCTTTTCGTGTGATCTTGTGGAAGTTGAATTTTTAATTTTGATATGATTCTTTGGATGGATTGGTCGCATGCATCATATACCACTATAGAATGTAAAACCCGAAAGGTTATGTTCCAACTCTGGGTGAGCTAGTTCTTGAATGGAAGGGTGGTGACTCCGCTATTAAAGGTCGATTTATTTCCTACTGAAGGACCAAATGATGACCACCAATGGAAATATTTATCATATTGTAAGGGTCAAGGATGTGGAGTTTGAATCACCTACTCTAGAGCCAGTTCCAGTGGTAAATAAGATTTTGGATGTGTTCCCCGAAGACTTGCCCGGTATTCCTCCCAAAAGGTAAGTAGAATTTGGCATAGATCTTCTCCTGGATTGCAACCCATATCTATTCCTCTTTATCATATGGAACTAGCTGAATTGAAGTAATTGAAAGATGAATTGCAAGATTTATTATAGAAAGGCTTCATTAGACCAAGTATATCTTCATGGGGTGGTCCGATACTATTTGTAAGAAAGAAAGATAGATCTTTTCAGATGTGCACTAATTATAGGTAATTGAATAAGGTAACCATCAAAAATAACTATCCATTGCCTAGGATCTATTGCTTGTTTGATTAAATTTAAGGGGCCAACCATTTCTCAAAGATTGACCTCAATCTGCCCTATCATCAATTAAATGTTAGAGAGTGTGATATTTCCAAGATGGCTTTTCGGACTAGGTATAGGCACTTTGAATTTGTGGTGATGTTGTTTCACCTAACTAATGCTTTGGCCGTGTTTATGGATCTTATGAATTGGGTGTTTAAGCCATTAATTCATAGTTTTGTGGTTGTCTTCATTGAAGATATTCTCATTTATTCCCAAAGTAAGTGGGAGCATATGGATCGTTTGAGGTTGGTTCTTCAAACCTTGTGGGATAAGAAGTTGTATATCAAGTTTAGTAAATGTAAGTTTTGGTTGGGTGAAGTAGCTTTTCTTGGTCATGTGGTGTCTAGTGATGGTATTAAGGTTGACCCAAAGAAGAATGAGGCCATGAAGAATTTGGCTAGACCATTGACTCCTATAGATATTTAGAGTTTTCTTGGGTTGGTTTTCTATTATAGGAGGTTTATTGAAGGGTTCTCATCTATTGCATCTTCGTTGACTAAGTTGACCCAAAATAAGGTTAAGTTTGTGTGGTTAAAAGAATATGAGAAGAGTATTCACACTTTGAAGGATCGACTTACATTGGATCCTATTTTGACTTTACCAAATGGCTTGGATGGGTTTGTGGTGTATTATGATGCTTCTCGAATTGGGTTGGGTTATGTACTTATATATATGGTAAGGTGATAGCTTATGCATCAAGGCAATTGAAGGTGTATAAGTGTAATTACCAAACTCATGACCTTGCGTTAGAGATAATGGTATTTGCTTTGAAAATTTGGAGACACTATTTGTATGGGTTGCATGTTATGTTTTTACTAATCACAAGAGTTTGGAATATGTGTTCACTCAAAGGGATCTTAACTTAAGGCAAATAAGATGGTTGGAACTCTAAAAGAATTATGACATGAGTGTTCAGTATCATCCCGGCAAGACAAATGTTATAGCCGATGCTCTTAGTAGGCTATCTATGGGGAGTGTGGCTCATGTTGATGAAGGGAAAAAAGAGCTGGCAAGAGATTTTCAATGTTTGGCTAGGTTGGGTGTTAGGTTGACTTACTCTAATGATGGTGGTATTCATGTTCAGAATAGGGCTAAATCCTCAGTGGTTACTAATGTAAAGTCTACGAAAGATCTAGATTTATCATTGGTTGAGTTGAAGAAATTAGTCACTGAAAAGAAGATAGAGTTTTTATAAAAAGGGGAGATCCTGTACTTCGGTATCAAGATAAGTTATGTGTTCCAAACGTGGATGATCTTAAAAGGGTGATCATGGTGAAACACATAATTCTCATTATTCTATTCACCAGGATCTAATAAGATGTATCGAGATTTAAGAGAGGTGTATTGGTGGCATGGTACGAAGAAGCATATAGCTAATTTTTATTCGAATGCCCTAATTGCCAACAAGTAAAGGTAGAGCACCAAATATCCAATGGTTTGACTCAAGACATTGAGATTCCTACTTCGAAGTGTGAAGATGTGGACATGGATTTTGTGTTTGGTTTAGCTCATACTCAATGGCAATTTGACTTTATTCGGGATATCATTAAATAGATATCTAAGTTAGCTCATTTTCTACCAGTCAAGACTACTTTGGGTGACGAAGATTATGCAAGATTATACATCCAAGATTTGGTGAGGGTGCTAATTTACTTCTCCTTTTGCAGGTCATTTCAAAGAGGCTCGATACTAAAGTGAAGTTAAGCACTGCCTTTCATCCTCAAATCAATGAACAAGCTGAGAGAATAATCCAAACCATGGAGGAAATGTTGAGGGCTTGTGTGTTGGATTTCAAGGGTAATTGGGATGACCATCTTCCACACATCGAGTTTACTTATAATATCTTTCATTCTAGCTTTGGTATGACTCCATTTGGGGACTTATATAGTGGTAGGTGTAGGTCTTCAGTGGGATGGTTTGAGTAGGGAGAAAGATCTTTAATTGGCACAGATTTGGTGTTAGCGGCTCTAGAGAAGGTGAAGTAGATTATAGAGAGATTGTTGATGGCCCAAAGTTGCAAAAACTCCTATTTGGATGTTTGGAAGAGGGACCTTAGTTTCATGTTGGTGGTTGGGTATATATGAAGATCCTACCTGTAAAGTGCGTGATGTATTTTGGGAAGAAGGGAAAGTTAAGTCCCCGATATATAGGTCCTTATGAGATCATTGAGCAGATTGGGAATATAGCCTATAGATTGGAATTACCTCTGAATTTGAGTTCTATCCACCCAATCTTCCACGTGTCTATGAGATCATTGAGCAGATTGGGAATATATACTATAGATTGGAATTACCTTTGGATTTGTGTTCTATCCACCCAATCTTCAGTATCAAGATTAGTTATGTGTTCCAAATGTGGATGATCTTAGAGGGTGATCATGAGTGAAGCCCATAATTCTCATTATTCTATTCATCTTGGATCTACTAAGATGTATCGAGATTTAAGAGAGGTGTATTGGTGGCATGGTATGAAGAAGTATATAGCTAATTTTTTATTCAAATGCCCTAATTCCCAAAAAGTGAAGGTAGAGCACCAAAGGCCTAATGGTTTGACTCAAGACATTGAGATTCCTACTTGCAAGTGAGAAGATGTGGACATGGATTTTGTGTTTGGTTTGACTTCTAGGCTCTAGTCTTGGATTATGACAAAGATAGTATCAAAGCACTAGATTGTTAGATCCTTGGATTTCAACACACCACATTGATTAGAGTCCTATTCATGATTATGTTGTGCACCACAATTATGAGAAGGAGGCTATGAGACATTTTAGGAATTATTTCCCTTTTTCATGTTCTAAGTTGCGTTATAGAGTTGAAGTAAGCTTTCCTACCATAACACTTGTTCTTTGCTATGGTATATCATGCCTAGCACAAGAGGGAGACGACCCCTCATGCCCAAGAAGCAACTGGCCAGTGTAGAGCTGGGTCATGCCCAAGAAGCAACTGGCCAGTGGAGAGCTTAGGGATGCTCTCACCTTGCTTGCACAAGTAGTGGCTAATCAAGCCAATCAAGGGGCCCAAGCCCCTCATGCTCCTACACCAGCCTCTTGGGTGAGAGACTTCATGAGTATGAATCCCCCAGAATTCCATGGGTCAAAGGTAAATAAGGACCATCAATAGTTCATTGATGAAGTTTACAAAATATTGTTTATTATGGGTGTGAGGCCAGAGGATAAGGCAAAGTTGGTGCTTACCAACTCAGAGGGGTGGCACAAATATGCTACAACAAATGGAAGGAGGAAAAGGGAGTCAACTATGTGGTGCTTTGGGAGGAGTTCAAGGTGCTCTTCCTTAATTGGTTCTTACCCTTGAACTTAGAGAAGCTAAGTTGGTGGAACTTATGAATTTAAGACAATGTCCATGAGTGTGAGAGAATATGTCCTCAAGTTCACTCAACTTTCAATGTTTTCTCCTCACTTGATTGGCGACCCAAGGTCGAGAATAAGCAAACTTGTTATGAGTGTCTCTGACTTGGTAAATAAAGAATGTTGGTCTGCCAAGTTGATTAGTGACATGGACTTGCCACGTTTGATGACCTATGCCGAACAAATGGAAGAGGAGAAATTGAGGAAGAGAATGGGTCATGAGGCCAAGAGGGTCTGTTCTGAGGGTAAGTTCAAAAAGAGTGGCCGATTCCAACGAGGCTAAGGGTCTACTCCTAATACTCCTAATAGTTCATCTATTGCTGCTAGAAAAATTTATAGAAGTTGTCTTATTTGAATCTTGCATAAAATATTGCCTTGTAATCTTGTTGAGTTTGACATGGTTGATTTTGATATCATTCTTGGGATAGATTTGTTGCATGCCTACTATGCTTCTATTGATTGTAAAACCCGTAGGGTCAAATTCCAATTTCAAAATGAACCCATCCATGAGTGGGAGAGTCAAGATGTGGTGGTTAAGGGTAGATTCATCTCTTGCATTAAAGCTCGTAAGATGATCTCTAAGAGGTGTCTTTACCGTCTTGTAAGGGTTAGGGATGTGGAGGCTAAAGTCCTTCCCATAGAGTCAGTTTCGATTGTGAATGAGTTTTTTTATGTCTTCCTAAATGACCTTCCCAGTGTTCCTTCCAAAAGGGAAATAGACTTTGGTATAGACCTCCTCCCCGATACTCAACCCTTTTTTGTTCCCCCTTATCGTATGGCCCAGGTGGAGTTGAAAGAGTTGAAGGAGCAATTGAGGGAGTTGCTGGAGAAGGGGTTTGTTGGGCCTAGCCAATCACCTTGGGGTGCACCGGTGTTGTTTATGAAAAAGAATGATAGGTCCCTTAGAATGTGCATTGACTACTAGAAACTCAATAGAGTCACCATCAAGAATAGGTATCTTCTTCCAAGTATTGATGATTTGTTTGGCCAATTGCAAGTGGCTAGCAATTTCTATAAGAATGTTCTTCATTCTTTGTATCATCAAGTGAAGGTGAGTGAGTGTGATATTCCCAAGATGGCCTTCTGGACTAGATATGGACATTCTAAGTTTGTTGTGATGTATTTTTGGTTGACCAATGCATTGGCTATCTTCATAGACCTTATAAATAGGGTCTTCAAACCCTACCTTGGTTGCTTTGTTGTGGCCTTCATTGATGATATTTTGATCTATTCTCGTGATGACGTCGAGCGTAGGACTTATTTGAGGGTTGAGTTACAAATACTGAGGGATGAAACATTATATGCTAAATATGAAAAGTGTAAATTTTGGTTGAAGGAGGTTGCTTTCCTAGGGAATGTCGTGTCGGGGATGGTATAAAGGTGGATCCTAAAAAGACCGATATGATTAGAAATTGGCCTAGACCATTGATCCCGTCGGAAATTAGGAGTTTGTTGGGCTTAGCAGGGTATTAACGGAGGTTTGTGAATGGGTCCTCTTCTATTGCTTCTCCTATGAGGAAATTGACTCAAAAGAAGGCGAAGTTTGTGTGGACTGATTAATGTGAGAGGAGCTACCAAACCTTGAAAGATAAGCTTGTGTCCGCTCCTATATTGTCACTAACAGATGGGATTGAGGGATTTATTGTGTATTGTGATGCTTCTAGAGTTGGTTTGGGTTATGGTAAGGTGATAGCCTATGCTTCTAGGCAACTTAAAGTGCATGAAAAGAACTACCCTACTAATGATCTTGAATTTGCTGCCGTAGTACTTGCTATGAAAATTTGGCAACATTATTTGTATAGGGTGCATGTTGATGTGTTCACCGATCATAAGAGCCTCCAATATGTCTTCACTCAAAAAGATCTCAACTTGCAGCAAAAAAGGTGGCTAGAACTTCTTAAAGACCACGATATGAGTATGTATTATCATCTAGTTAAGGCAAATATGGTAAGGTGATAGCCTATGCTTCTAGGCAACTTAACGCGCATGAAAAGAACTACCCTACTAATGATCTTGAATTGGCCGCCGTAGTACTCACTATGAAAATTTGGCAACATTATTTGTACAGGGTGCATGTTGATGTGTTCACCGATCATAAGAGCCTCCAATATGTCTTCACTCAAAAAGATCTCAACTTGCAGCAAAAAAGGGTGGCTAGAACTTCTTAAAGACCATGATATGAGTTTGTTTTATCATCTAGGTAAGGCAAATGTGGTGGTACATGCATTGAGTAGGGTGTCCATAGGTAGCCTAGCTCATGTTGATAGTGGTGAGAAGCAAATAGCTATGGAAGTACATAGGTTGGCTAGGTTGGGGTTAGATTGGAGGAGGTTGGTAGTGGTGATATTGTTGTTGTGGATAGGTCTAGGTCTTCTTTGGTTGATCAGGTGATGGCAAAACAAGAGCTTGATCCTTCCTTGTTAGAGTTGAAGGCCTTGGTGAAAGAAGGCAAAGTAGAGGTTTTCTCCCAAGGGTGGTGCTCTCAGGTACCAAGGTAGGTTGTGTGTACTATGTTTTGATGTCCTGATAGAAAAGATCTTTGATAAGTCCCATAACTCTTCTTATTCTATCCATTCTAGTTCCACCAAAATGTATAGAGATTTAAGAAAGGTGTATTGGTGAGGAGGGATGAAAAGCTATATTGCCAAATTTATTTTTGGTTGTCATAGTTGTCAACAAGTCAAAATCGAACATCAACGGTCGGGTGGCATAACCCAAGACATAGTGATTCTGACTTGGAAGTTGGAAGTGATTAATGTGAATTTTTTTATTGGGTTGCGCAAGACTAGGAAAGGTTTTGATTCCATTTAGGTTGTGGTTGACAGGATAATGAAATCAGCTCACTTTCTACCAGTTAAGACCACATATGGTGCTGAAGATTATGCAAGGTTATACATTCATGACTTGGTGAGATTTTACGGGGTTCCTTTATCCATCATATCAGATCGTGGAGCTCAATTTAATTCTCATTTTTGGAGATCTTTCAAAAGAGGTCTTGGTACTAGAGTTAAGCTTTCTATGGCCTTCCACCCTCAAACAGATAACCAAGCTGAAAGAACCATCCAAACCTTTGAGAATATGCTTAGAGAATGTCTTTTGGAGCTTAAAGGTAGTTGGGACAATCATCTTCTATTGATTGATTTTGCTACAGCAATATCTATCATTATAGAATCGATATTGCTCCATTTAAGGATCTTTATTGTAGACATTGTAGATCACCAGTGGGGTGGTTTGAGGTTGGTGAGGTGGCATTTTTAGGACCAGATCTAGTTATAGAGTCTTTTGAGAAGGCTAGGATTATTAGAGAAAGGTTGAAGACGGCCCAAAGTTGCCAAAAGTCCTATATTGATGTGTGGAAACAGGATCTTGAATTCTGATTTGGTGATTGGGTTTATTTGAAGGTGTCACCCATGAAGGGTGTGGTCCACTTTGGTAATAAGGGAAAGTTGAGCACAAGATATGTGGGTCCTTATAGGGTGATGAGAAGGGTTGACAAGGTAGCTTATGAGTTGGAATTGCCTAGAGAAATGGATTTGGTTCATCCGGAATTTCATGTGTGTATATTGAGGAAGTGTGTAGGTGATCTAAATGCTATTGTGCCTCTTGATGTTGTGGGTCTGGTTGAATATAATTTGACATAAAGAGGTTCTGGTTTAGATTTTTGATAGGCAAGTAAAAAGGTTGAGAAGCAAAGAGGTGGCTTCTATTTAGGTTCTTTGGAAGAATCAATAAGTTGAGAGTGCTACTTGGGAGACCGAAGCGTACATGCAAAATAGATATACTTACCTTTTACAATTCCACACAAGCCTAAGGTATTGATCTAAGTACTTCACATGAGTTCAAGTCTTAAGTTCAGCCCTCATGTCATTGCATATGTTCACGCTTAAATTGACAAGTTCATGACGATTTTACACTTATGATGAGATTTTTGAAATGATGTTTAAGTGCATTGTTGCATCTCTATGTGGGCTGAAATTTTCATGTTTGTGTCTCTTATATATGTCTCTTTGGCATTCGGGGATGAATGTTCCCAAGGGGGATATATTGTAACAACCCCAAAATGTGCCCGAAAATGTGCCTAGGAAGTATCTAGAATCGTAATTTCAATATATCTCAAAATCCATGCGTAATATTGTAAATCTTACTTCATATTTTTGTTTAGGAGATAAAATTTAGGGGAAAGAATGTCTAACCCCAATTTTAGAGCAACCATATCAAAATTTTAAATCCTTAAATGCGATTTCCAGAGAGCTTTTCTCACCCCTGGTGCGATGCGCCAAGGTAGTACACCTGTGTCATTTTTATCTAGTTTTGACTTTGGTCAAAAAATTTTAAGTCTTACACCTAAGTTTTCTCAAACATGAAAATACCTACACTTAGCCATTTTTCACCCTCATATCGTTCTAAACATTCCCCAATATTCATTCAAACACTTTGCCATATATTTTACTCATAAACTCAAGTCATAAAACCATTTCCGAATTCATAAGGATTACACTAAAGCTTTAAGTCTCCATCTTCAATCTTCATCAAATTCATCTCCAAGCTAAGGTATGTGGGTTTCTTTCATGGGTTTCTTTCATCAATGATGCCCAAGCCTCCTTTATACTAATTTGCATGATTTAAAGATGATTTACTTGTGTGTCTTATTTATTATGAAAATCACTGTACACTATGTTTGGCTTATGAAATTGTGACTGTTTTACTATGTTTTGAGCTATGAATCAAAGATCTATTGTAAGATTTGACGAAGGGTTATGATGTATTTTCCTTAGGGTGTTACCAAGTTTCTATTGAAGGTTTTACAATGAATTTTCTTACATGATTTAACTCTTGAATTGCATGGTTTTACATTAGCACTACAAACCCTCTAAGTATTTAATAAAATGTCCGGTTCTGGTATCTTAAGGAATTAAAGGTCCTATGCATGTCTTATGAGTTGAATGACTATATGATGATGGAATGATGATAAAATGATGATGAGAAGGAGTGTATATATATATATATATGATATTATCACTATAGTTTTGGGGATGACCAACCTAACTCGGGGAGTTGTAGGCCAAGGTAACCTTGTTGAGGGGTTAGTACCTCGATCGCCTAATGTAGGGGGTGGTAGGCCTAGCTAAAACTGTTGGAGGTTTGTACGCTATCAACCCATTGGGGGGGGTTGTACTCCATCAACCTCTTGAAGGGGTTTGTACCTCATGCGCCTATCCAAGCGGGTGGTAGGCCTTGGCTTGCACTATAATGGTCACTCCTTACACTTGTATTATGTTCTATATAAGCATAACGTTACTTCAAACATCATTCATACATGTCATAGTGTTAGTATGCTATCTATTGCTTATGATTATGCCTTATTCCATTGATGCCTATCACTTGTTGCATTGCATCCTACATACTTAGTACATTCAAAACATACTAATGCATATTCTAAGCCTACATGATATCACCATGTAGGAAAAGGTGCACGTATTTATCCTCCTCCTCTCCTATGTGGCTAGTACGATTGTCGTACAAGCTTGTATGTGAGTCCTCCACTTTAGGGACATTGCTTATAAACTCTTGCTATGTATTAAGACTATCTTTCTTTTGGTTATGTATTGACTATGAGGGTGAGCTTGATTGCTTATCTTAGCCCTTGCTCTTATATATGTAGTAGAGATGTTGCTGAACATGTTATCTATCTATGTTATAAGTCTTAACTGTCTTGTTTCTTGATGTTATGTTATGAAGGTTTATCCTTAGTACCAATTTCCTTGCTTATGCTTATTTCTCAATTTCATTTGAATTACTTCCATGACCAAGGATGTGGTATGATATGTTATGAGGCTTGTTTGGGGTTCCCTTGGGTTCCCCATTCTCCAATCACGTCTAGACGCTAGGCTTGGGTTGTGACATATTGTGTGTGTAAAGCCAACCTCACGCACAAATTGACTTGATTTACTGAAGTTCTCAAGCAATAAGGAAACTTGACCAGATATCATTTAACACTTGGTCACTAGATAAATGATGCAATGGAATTCTTAGCCATTCAGCTGAATATGGAGTGAACTGACTAGGAGTTATGAAGGAGCACGACTTGAAGACTTTAAAGGATTCTTGGAAGAAGTTTGATTTTAACTTGCCTTGAGCCAGGGCTATCCCAAATGTTGGACAATTTTTTGAACTGTAAGGGAAAGATCTATATACTAGAAAATAGGACTGCATCCAAAGTTGTAAGATCCAAAAGAAACCCCCTTCAGTACCAAATCCTCTGGTAACTAAGTTTCTACATCCTTAAAACAAATGAAATAGTACAAAGGGAACCAAGGCAATCATCCTGCTCGAAGCAAGAGCAATGACTAATTTGTTGTTGGCTTCCCGCATGAAATATTTCTAATTATGGAATTATCGTCTTAGAACATTGTTGTGAAAGATTTTTTTAAGGAAGGTGGTACCGGCAATCATATGGGCCATGTGGCTGATATGCTGTCAAAATACAGCACATTTGATGTGTGAAACAAGGGATTTTGTGAGTTCTTAAAGCAACTTTTTAGTGTTTTGATGTGTTTGTATGTTAATCTTGCAGAAATGTTAGGTTGGCATGATAGAAAAGTTGTAGATTTTGCTAAAGCATAGGCCATACGAGCCCTCCTACGGGTCTTAGGTTATGTCATAGTAGGAATCAAATACTAAAAATTAAGAATCTGCCAAGTGAAGGTCACTCCTATGAGGACATCCTATGAGTCGTAAAATACACTATGACTTGTATAGGTGGACTCGCAGCAAGAATCAGAGAGCCAAAATGTTGGACCAAGAAAATTGAAGACCAAGACTATGAGACAAACATATGAGTCGTAGCTCAAGTAATGACTCATACCTATGGGTCGTACCTGATGATGCATTTGATTGGCTTACTGATCGTTCAGACACCCTCGGGAAGAGGCCCCTTAAGCATGTTGATCCGGAGCTGACCCCAAAAATGCCCGTACCTGAGGAGGTGGTGCAGGAGTCACTTTTGTTAGCTGCTAGTCAGAGAGAGAGAGCACACTTCACACCCCACCTGGAGAGGGTACTTCAGCAGAGGAGGAGAGGCAAACTCAGGACCCCATAGACTAGCCCGAGACTGGTGCATTAGCACCATGATGTTTGACCACTTTTGACCTGAACTCTTATTTGTTTTTATGAATACTTTGTCCTTTTGTTAGACAATATTACTTTTATTTTGGTTTTTGTTGATGTTTTTGTTGGATAATGTTTTTACTTTGGTTTTGGATACTGGTTTTGTTAACTGTTAGTTTTGTATATATATATATATATCTATGTTATGTTTTCGTATGTTTGTCTTTTCTTTGTGTCTTTACTTTGAGGATGAAGCACCATTCTTTGGTGGGGTGGTGGAAGTTATGGATTAAGGTGAAGTCTGAGTAGCCCTAAGTCCATAACGTCCCTTATTTTTGATCCTAAGATTTTCTTGCCGTGTTTCTTTTTTCTTGTGGATATTTAATTTTCTGTTGAACCGGCATGTGTTAAGAAGTACAGATAATTTGTAAATACATAGTAATGTTATCTTTTGGGATATATACAGTTCTTAGATTATCTTTAAACTTTTGATGCAAAATTGGTACCCTCAAAAAATTTTGAGGTTGTGCTTATTGATACATTCGTACATTTTTGAGGAAATAGAAATGTTTGTTCTAATATTGTGAGGGTAAGCTGAGACTGAAAGCATGACCTATGAGTCTATATTTGATTGTGGATGCAATTGTCATGTGTGTTATGAGCTTATTTTGATGCATTCATATATCATTGAATGGACTCAGAACTTGCCCTAGTACTCTAAGATTGGTTCGGTGAATTAGTTGATTTCGAAGTGATCTTAGGCCTTTGTTTTGATAGTAAGCCTACTTTTGCCTAAATTACTTATAAAATAAATAAGTTAATCCCTTGTTCCAAATATTTGAGGTTCTCATGTACTCAATTTTTTTGTTGACACCTTGCTAACTTTACCTCGTTTGATGAAATACCCTAATAGTGGCCTTGATCTATCCTTGAACATGTGAACCTTGATGAAGGCTAAAAGCCTAAGTCTAGGGTGGCTGCATTGGTGGTCCTGGTTTGAGGCATAGATATTGTGTACTTCACTTTAGGATAAAAGCCTAAGTTGAGGGTGGCCTTTATTATGGTAAAGTAACAAAAATGGGGTAGTTAGTTGAGGTAAAAATAAAGAAAATGAATAATCATGAGTCGAGTGAATAAAAAGAAAGAAAAGAGTGCCTTGAGTTGAAAAGATTAGCCAAAAATGTGTTCAAAATGAAGGCACAGCTGAAAAGTGAAAGAATAAGCCCGGGAAAAGCTTGAAATGGGGAAATAAGGGAGGAATTGGTGAAAGGGTTAGATTATGAAAACAAAAAATGTTGGTAAACATGGTTAAAGGATAGTTTTTAGTCACTATTTGCCTGAAATATCTACCAAAGCCCCTTGAGCCCATGTTACAAGCCAATACTATAAATAGTTTAAGTTAGGTTTTTTATGAAAGTTCGAATAATATACATTTCTCCATTACATTTTGAAGCTTCTCTTAGGTTTTTGAGTAGATTATTGTTCTCTTTGGGAAACTCATTTTGGGGATTGCAAATCTTGCTTTGTACTCATTGTTGATCAATCAAGATTGTAGGTTTGCAACTTGTGGTACTTATCTCCTCCATTTTTATTGGTGAAACTCTCAACTATGACTATTATGTGTATTTTTGTATGTTTTATCTTAGCCATGAATAGCTAAGCACCCCACTACTTGGGGTTTTGAGAATCATTGGTAGTTGACTTGAAATGACCTAGGTTTTGTGCATGTCCATAATTGGGGTGTTGCATGTATTATTTATTTCCCTTCATGACTAATGTTGTTTGGTGGTGGCCAATATGAAACCCCACCTACTATCACAATTCTGCCAAAGCTAGTGACGAATAGGAAAAGGGAGTAGATGACAGGATTCAGTTGATGTGTTCCCATCTAATCGACCAATCATGACCAAAGGGAGGTTGACTAGGGCAATAGGTAACGGTTAGTTGGAACGCCATGGTAGCCGACCAAGCGCCATAGTAAAATTTGACTTTCACCTTCACAAGAAGGCTGGAAGAACCTAAGTTACCATCTTGTATGCGATTCACCAATGATAGTTTTGTCATATAGTGTAATTGAGTCAACAAACCATGGGGAATACAATTCCCAAGTTGTCCCTAAAATTGAGTGTTTTTCCGAATTTTAATTAGCATTTGTTTTACGTTGTTTTTGAATCACCCCCCCTCCCGCTCGATTTAGATATTTTAGTTATATATACTAGGAATGATTAGTATAGAAATCTTATAGTCAAGCTCTGTATTCCCTGTAGATTTGACCCTAACCACAGTTTGGTTAATTACTGATAGCGACCGCTTACTTATTGAAGAGTGATCAGTGGCCTTATATGGGCTGTGTGGCCTTCCATGTAGATGATTTCATTGAACAATTCTAAGTATGTGATTACTGTTTTGGACCTATATGTAGTGAATTTTTTCCAAGTATTGGATCACGGACAAGTATACGGACTGCATAGCATGTCACGAACCGTATAGTCCTCCATGAGGCATCGTTTTTTCAACTTTTAAACTCATTTCATTAATGGTGTTTTCATAACTATGGATTATCCTAAGGCTGTTTAATGACTTGCTATTCTATCTAAAGACTTTCTAATGACCTAAACATTATTCATCTCATTCAAATTCATTTCTCACATTTAAAAATTCTCTCAAGTCTTTGTCAAAGAACTCTAGTGGGAAATAAGCTTGGGGATCAAGGAAGGGCTCTTTTTCCACCAAATTTCTTCTTGAATTTCCTTCATTAACTATGGTATTTGGGATTGATTCTTGGTCCCTTTCAACCAAAAAGACCCAAATTCTTTTCAAGTGATTTTCATGAATTTTAGCTACATTAAATTTGGGTTTTTATTATTATTATTTATTAAATTTAATTGAAGTATGAGTTATTCTTATTCTATGATTTTAAGTTGATTGAAGCCCTAATATGATAAACTACATTGAAGTTATGAAGTTATGAATGTGCATGTCCCCGTTAAAGCTTGATTTGTGCATGGATAATCTTGATTATGATTTAAATGAGAATTTTATTTATGTCTCTACTTGAATTTCATAATATATTGTTGATTTAAGCTTAATTTTATATTACCCGTGCTAATCTCATCTCATTCATAGAATATGCACTCATAAGCATAGGATTTTATGAAAATTATGAAGTGGGTTAAGTCCAATTATGTTTATGTATACGATTTTGATTTGATATTGATTATGAAAAGAATGTGATCACATAAATGTCTATTGTTATGGCTCTTTGAGAATTTTAGGTTCTTACACCACCTTGTATATATGAATGAGTTATTCATATGCATGATTATCATGATTATGAATTATGATTTGACTTTCGAGACTAAATATGCATGTAAAGAATTTGAAATAACTATTACCTCTTTTGAAAACATATATATGCATACATATTATTGTGGGATATTTTGACTTAGCACCGATGGATTGGTGGTGTCAGGGCTATTCCTAAGGGTCCTCTCTCTTTTCTTGAACTATGTGCCAACATAAAAATGGTAACTATTATCGAAAAGACTGAGTTGTAAGGAATGGTTACACATTTGAAATGATATAATATGCTCTGAAAAATCCTTCTAAAAAGATTGGGTCGTAAGGAATGTGTTCATCCACTGAAAAGACTGGGTTATAAGGTATGATGTAGATTACCATTGGCAATTAATCTTCTCCACCAATGAGAGGTCTTCATCTAACTAATTCATGTAATAGCTTGCATGAGTTTGATTTGTGGGTTATAGTCCACCCTAACTATATATAAGTATTTGTGCATTTCATCCATCATTGGTTTGATAGCATATTGTATATTATATCTCCTACAATATATCTCTTTCTATATTTTGTTCCTTTATAATCTAATATTGAATATAGGTTTCATAAGTCATATACATTGTATGTACGCATACTTAGTACATTCAAATGAACTAACGCATACTTTTATGTACATGATCTAACCATGTAGGGACCAAGGACTACAGTCATCCACCATACGACGTCTAGTTTGGATCTTCAGGTTTGGTTGTTGTGGTGAGTCTTATCTTCCAAGGACAAAACACCAGTACTCTACCTATGGTGTTTTATTTATGTTATTTACTTTGAGGGTGATGGGTATGTCTTGGCCCCCATCCTATCTTATGACTAGAGTCATTATTGGATATCTTGTAAACTCCTTTTCGGTCATATGCTAAGTGTTATTATTGGAGATCATGCCTATGGTATTTGCTATGTATTAGATATTGTTATCTGGTTTGTCTATGAGAATTATGATATGTTGCTCTGTTAGGAGGTAAAAGTTCCTAAGTCTCGAATTACCCCTATAGTGTGACTTTTACTTTCCGATTCCTTAGAACTATGTGTTAATTATTCGTTTACACTTTCGAACTGATAATGTGAATATGGATACTTTGGGGCTTATTTGGGGATTCTTAGGTTCCCATTTGCCATGTCACTCCTAGGCCGTAGGTTCGGGTCATTATAATCTTGGTATCCGAGCACTAGGTTTGTAAATAATCTTTAGAGTCTAACATGTCGTATCAAGTAGAGTCTTATTCATGGGTATGAAGTGCACTATGCTTCTGAGTTTGAGGCTATGATGATGTTATAATAATTGTCTCACTTTTTATGTCTTATGTCATGCTATGGATTGTATGTTTGATTTCCTTGTCTTGATGGTGTCCTTGCTCTATTACAGAAGACGCCTCTAGAAAGAGCTCCCCTACCAAGACCGGCACCAGCCAATGAGGGTCAAGCACCTCAAGGACATATGGAAGAGCCTATATCCAATGGTAAATTTTGTACACCTTTGCTATGCTTACCTAGGTGGTGACTTCTTAGACTAGGTAGGTTAATCTTCCTCAGGATCCCACCCTGGCTTCTAGGGTGAGAGATTTCACCCGGATGAATCCTTCATAGTTCTATGGGTCAAAGGCTGACCAGGATACTCAAGAGTTCATTGATGTACTTACTAAGGTGTTGATTGTTATGGGTGTCACCTTTAAGGAGAAAGCTGAGTTTGTTGCTTATCAGTTGAATGATATAGCCCAAGTGTGGTATACCCAATGGTCAATTGAGAAGGTTTGTGGTAATGTTATTAATCGGGATAATTTCAAGTATTCCTCTTTGGATAATTTCTTTCCAATTGAGCTTTGGGAAGCCAAGAATACTGAGTTTATCAACCTCAAATATAATGCTATGAGTGTGAGGGACTATGCCTTCAAGTTTACTAAGCTCTTAAAGCATACTCCTATAATTGTGGCTAACCCCCACGCAAGAATGCACAAATTCATTTCTAGTGTCTCTGATTTGGTTGTGAAGGAATGTCCTACGACTATTCTTATTTGGGATATGGACATCTCCAGGCTTATGGTATATGCAAAATAGATTAAAGGGTAAAAACTCAAGAAGAAGGGAGTGTACGATCCTAATAAGGCCCATTATGATGGTGGGTTCTCCAACTCCTAGGGTGGTGGTTTTGGTCGATTCCAATAGGCCAAGGTTGTCATTCTCGAGTTGCTAATACTAGAGTACCTTCAACTAAGTCATCGATTGGTGGTGGATGAATATATCCCTGGTCGATTCCAATAGGCCAAGGTGGTGCTTGTTGGAAGGACTTGGGTGCATGGTATGGGTGTGGCGATAAGAATCACAAGGTTATGGATTGTCCTAGGAATGCTTAGAGGGGTTATGGTCAAGTAGCTTAAGGTGCTTAAGGCCAGAAAAGAGATCCATAAGGTGTTGTCCCCAGGAATAATAAGTTCTATGCTCTTTATACACGTTATGAGGTTGAAGAGGGTCCAGATGTTGTGACAGTTACATTAAAAGCCTTTGATTTTGATGTTTATGCTTTTCTTAACTCGGGTGCAAATTTGTCTTTTGTGATTCCTTTTGGCTGTTAAGTTTGGTTTGTGTCCCAAAATTTTGAGGGACCCCTTTTCAGTTTATATCCCCATGGGTGAATCTGTTATTCCTCATAGAGTTTATCGAGATTGTCCTATTTCTGTATTGCATAAAGTCTTTCTGTGTGATCTTGTGGAACTTGACATGTTTGATTTTGATGTGATTCTCAAGATAGATTGGTTGCATGTATCACATGCCTTCATAGATTGTAGAACTCGGAAGGTCAAGTTCCAACTTCTAGATGAGGCCATTCTTGGATGGAAGGGTAGTGACTCAGCTATTAAAGTCTTGTCTATTTCCTACCTTAAGGCCTAGAAAATGATCTCCAAGGGGTGTATTTATCATATTGTGAGGGTCAAGGATGTGGACTACGAGTCACCTACTCTTGAATCGATCACGGTAGTGAATAAGTTTATGGATGTGTTCCCCGAAGGCTTGCCCGATATTCCTCCAAAAAGGGAAGTAGACTTTAGCATAGATCTTCTCCTAGATACTCAACCTATCATTATTCCTCCTTATCGTATGGCACTGTCTGAGTTGAAGGAGTTGAAGGATTTGTTCGAGAAAAGTTTCATTATGCCAAGGATATCTCCATGGGGTGCTCCATTGTTATTTGTAAGAAAAAAAGATGGATCTCTTCGGATGTGCATTGATTATAGGCAGTTGAATAAGGTAACCATCAAGAATAAGTATATATTGCCTAGAATCAATGACTTGCTTGATCAAATTCAGGGGCTACTAATTTCTCAAAGATTTACTTTCATTTCAGTTATGATCAGTTGAAGGTTAGAGAGTGTGATATTCACAAGATAACTTTTCGGACTAGGTATGGGCACTTTAAATTTGTGGTGATGTTTTTTGATTTAACTAATGCTCCAACCATGTTTATGGATCTTATGAATTAGGTATATAAGCTATTCCTTGATAGTTTTAATTTTTGTTTCATTGATGAAATTCTCATTTATTCCCGAAGTGAGCGGGAGCATATGGATCATTTGAGTTTGGTTCTTCAAACTTTGAGAGAGAAGAAGTTATACGCTAAGTTTAACAAATGCGAGTTTTGGTTGGGTGAAGTATCTTTTCTTAGTCATATGGTGTCCGGTGATGGTAATAAGGTTGACCTAAAGAATTAGCCTACAACATTGACTCCTTCAGATATTTAGAGTTTTCTTAGGTTGGCTAGCTATTATAGGAGGTATGTTGAAGGATTCTTATCTATGACATATCCATTGACTAAGTTGACTCAAAAAAAGGTTAAGTTGGTGTTGTCAGAGGACTACGAGAAGAGTTTTCAGAACTTGAAGGATTGGCTTACATCGGCCCCTATTTTGACTTTACCAAATAGATTAGCTGGGTTTGTGTTGTATTGTAATGCCTCTCAGATTGGGTTGGGTTGTGTACTTATGCAACATTGTAAGGTGATATCTTATGCATCAAGACAATTAAAGGTGCATAAGAATAATTACTTGACTCATGATCTTGAGTTGGCGGCTGCGGTATTTGCTTTGAAAATTTGGAGACACATTTGTGTGGGGGGCGTGTTGATATCTTCACTCATCACAAGATCATGTAATATGTTTTCACTCAAAGGGATCTAACTTGAGATAAAGGAGATGGTTAAAACTCCTTAAGGACTACAACATAAGTGTACAATATCCTCCCAATGTGGTAGCCCATGCTCTTAATAGGTTATCTTTAGGAAGTATGGTCATGTTGAGGAAGGAAAGAAGGAGATAGCAAAGGACATTCACTCTTTGGCTAGGTTGGTGTTAGTTTTGCTGACTCTAATGATGGTGGTCTTCATGTTCTAAATGGGGCTGCATTTTCAATTGTTGTTGATGTAAAGGATAATCAAGATCTAAATTCATCATTGGTTGAATTGAAGAAATTGGTTATCGAAAAAAATAGAGGTGTTCGCCCAAGGGGTAAATTGTGTGCTTCAGTATCAAGACTGATTATTTATTCCAAATATGGATGATCTTAGGAGGGTAATCATGAGTGAAGCCCACAACTCTCAGTATTCTATTCATTCAGGATCAACAAAAATCTATCAAAATTTGAGGGAAGTGTATTGGTGGCATGATATGAAGTAGGGTATACCCAAGTTTGTATCCTAATACCCTAATTGTTAACAAGTGAAGGTAAAACACCAAAGGCCCGATAGTTTGACTCAAGATATTGAGATTCCTACTTGGAAGTAGGAAGATGTGAGCATGGATTTCGTGGTTGGTTTGCCTTAGACCCAAAGGAAATTTGACTCTATTTGGGTTATAATTGACTTGATAACTAAGTTGTCTCATTCCCTATAGGTCAAGATTACTTTTGGAGCCGAAGATTATGTAAGGTTGTACATCCAAGAGTTGGTGAGTTTGCATAGTATGCCTAGGTCTATTATATCAGATTGTGGTACACAATTTACTTCTAACTTTTGGAGCTCATTTCAAGGAGGACTTGGTACTAAGTTGAAGTTGAGCACCGCCTTTCATCCTCAAACCAATGGACAAGCCAAGAGGATAATTCAAACCTTGGAAGACATGTCGAGGGCTTATTTGTTGGAGTTCAAGGGTAATTGGGATGACCATCTTCCACTCATTGGGTTTACTTATAATAACAACATTCATGCTAGCATTGGTTGGTATCGTTTGAGGCTTTATATGGTAGGTGATATAGATCTTCGGTAGGGTGGTTTGAGTTAGGAGAGATGACTTTGATTGGCCTGAATTTAATATTGGAGTCCATGGAGAAGGTAAAGTTTATTAGAGAAAGGTTAAAGATGACCCAAAGTCGCCAGAAGTCCTATTTGGATGCTAGGAAGAGGGACCTTGAGTTTCATATTTGTGATTGGGTGTTTGTGAAGGTCTCACCTATGAAGGGTGTGATGGATTTTGGCAACAAGGGCAAGCTAAGTCTGCAGTATGTAGGCCCTTTTGAGATTGTTAAGCGAATTAGGTGGTTTCATTGAAACATTCTAAATATGGGATTACAGTTTCGGACCTTCCTCAAGTGAATATTTCCCAAGTGTTTGATCACAGACAAGTTACGGTTTCTATAACATGTCAAGGACCGTATAGTCCTCCATGAGGCATCATTTTTTAATTTTTCTGCTCGTTTCATTAATGGCGTTCTCATAATTATGGATGATCCTTTGGGTCTTTTATGACTTCCTAATGACCTAAACTTTTTCCCTCTCATTCAAATTCATTCCTCAAATTTAAAAATTTTCTCAAGTCTCTCTCAAAGAACTCTAGCGGGAATTAAGTTTGGGATCAAGGAAGGGCTTAAATTTGGGTTTTTAATATTACTATTTATTAAATTTAATTAAAGCATGATCTATGCTTATTTGATGATTTTAAGTTGGTTTAAGCCCTATTATGATGAATTACATTGAAGTTATGAAGTTATAAATGTGCATGTCCCCTTTAAAGCTTGTTTTGTACATGGGTAATCTATATTATGATTTAAATGAGAATTTTACTTATGTCTCTACATTAATTTCACAATGTATTGTTGATTTAAGCTTGAATCCATATTAACCATGCTATTCTCATATCATTTATAGCATATTCACGAATATCAAATTTTATGAAAATTTTGAGGTGGGTTAAGCCCAATTATGTTTATGTACACAATTTTGATATGATATTGGTTATGATAAGAATGTGATCGCACAAATGTTTACCATAATCAAAATGCATACAATAGGCCATGGGTATAATATATTAATATGTCATGTATGATCAATGTATAAGTAAAACTTGCTAAAGTAACTAATATTCATATAGGATATCATATTTATAGAAGAGACTAAGCTAGATTTCCAAAGTACCAACCCCTTGGTTGGTTAGTGATGATTTTACCTATCACCCGAGTGTATAAGGTACAAACCCCTCATATAGGTTAGTGATGATCGCTCCTATCACCCTGGTGTCTGAGGTACTAACCCCTCATCTAGTCCAGTGATAATCGCACCCATCACCCTAGTGTGTGAGGTACAAACCCCTCATCTAGGTTAGTGGCAATCTCACCTACCACCCTAGTGTTTGAGATGTTAAACCCTCAACTGGGTTACCTGAATCGGGCATGGTATACTGCAACACTTTATTATAGTGTATATCATATTCATAAGCTTATTTCATCATCATATAGTCAATCATATCATATATTATGCTTTAGACCTTCAACTCCTCAAGAAACCACATTCAGACATTTTATCAAAACACTTAGAGGGTGTGTAATTCTACTATATAACCATAAAATATAGAGATGAAATCATGCAACAAAATCCATTGTAAAACTACTAATCAATATCTTGCAACACCCTCAAGCAACATACATGAAAATGCCTCCTCAAATATTATAGTAGATCAAAGATTTATAGCTCAAAACATAGCAAAACAACCATAATTTCACATAGCTTTAACATAGTGTGAAGTGAATTTCATAATAAGAAAGACCCATTTATAAATCAACTTTAAATCTTAAAATTGGTGAAAAGGATGCTTGGGTATCATGGGTGAAAGGAACTCATGAAAGAAACCCACATACCTTAGACTTTAAGTAGCTTGAAATTGAGTTGATAAAGAATGAAAGCTTGGAAGTGGGTCTTGGAATCCAAACTTGTTCTTGAATTTCCTTGAAATTGGTGTTGGGTCTTGGTGGAGGCTCTTGAGAGAATTGAAAGTGTATTTGAGATGAGAGTAATGTGTTTGATCCTTCGGCATAGTGTTTAGGTCTTTTAGGAAGATTAAGATAGCATTGGAAGTCTAAGGCATTAGAGTATTAAAATTTATGAAGATGCCATTAGGGAATGGATGGAAAAATTAGCAAAGTGTCATCTCATTGGAGACTTCACTGGTTGTGTGGCACTCCATGGGTTGTGTGGAGTACCCATGTGAAGTGCTTTAGAAAAAAATGGAAGTTGGTAAACTTGGAAAAATTGATGTCTCGTCACTTTGACGGACCACCTCACGGGTCATGTGATGCTTTACGGTCTGTTTGATGGTCCAATGCACTACACTTGGTTGCAAAACTGAGGTTAGATCACCTCATTCCCAGGTCACACGAGTTGTCCCCCTTCAAAATGGCCCATCAAGGATGCCCGTGGCACCACCCTTAGCCACATTTTTCACATGCCCAACAAGCCTTCTTGACACTCTTTGTGACCCTTGCACATGGCCAGTGGCAAGCCACCCGGCGTGTGCTACTGGTCTTATCACCTTCCTTAGGCCAAAAATGTCCCTTTCCTACCCCAAGTAACCTGGGTAGCCCATCCAAGGGCACACTTGCCATCAAGTTGCCCGTGTGATAACACTGCATGGGAGGGCCTCATGAACGGACATAACTCCTTCATCCGACCTTGAAATGAGGTGAAACTAAGTGTGTTGAAAAGCTAACTCAAAGGGATTTCACATGACATTCATGAGCCACCCAGTTCCAAATGTGCTAAAAGTTATGCTAGTTTAAAGGTGACCCTGCATGAATCATCACCCAAAACTCAACTTTTAGGGAAGTTTTGAACTCGTTTAGGTGTTAGGAGTCTCCTATGAACCTACCCAAATGAAACTTGAAACTTCGATATATAAGAGCATAAAGTTAAGGGGTGCCATAATATATCCAAATTGGGAACATTCATCCCCAAATGTCAAAGAAACTTCCACAAGGAAGGTAACTATGAGGATTTTAACCTAACATGGATGCAACAAATGTATCTAAACATGATTTTAAAAAACTCAACATGAACATCAAAATTACCATAGAACCTTTCCCATATAAACATGAATGTATGCAATGTCTTAAGGCCAAAACTTAAGACCTGATATCATATAGGGGACTTAGAATTAGTACCTTAGGCTTGAGTATAGTGGAAAACACAGGGATGCCGCTTTTGCATGTCCACTTTCAACTCCCATGTAGCACTTTCGACTTGTTGATTCCTCCAAAGGACCTTAATGGATGTCACCTCCTTGTTCCTCAATCTCTTCACTTGCCTATCAAAAATCTAAACCAAAACCTCCTCATAATTAAAGTTATCCTCAACAACACCCACCACATCAAGAGGCACAACAGCATTAGCATCACCAACACATTTCCTCAATATAGAGACATCGAACACCGAATGAACCAAATTCACTTCACTAGGCAACTTTAACTAATAAACTACCTTGCCAACCCTCTTCATAACTTCATACGGACCAACATATCTTGGACTTAACTTCCCCATTTTACCAAAAGGGACCACACCTTTCATTGGAGAAACTTTTAAATAGACCCAATCACCAACTTTGAACTCAACGTCTCTTCTCCTAACATTGGCATAGGATTTTTGATGACTTTTGGCTGTTTTCAACCTCTCCCTAATCATCCTAAACTTCTCAAAAGCCTCCATAACTAGATTAAGTCCCAATAAAGCCACTTCTCTAACCTCAAACCAACGCACTGGTGATCTACAATGCCTCCCATAAAGAGCCTCAAAAGCAGCAATATCGATGCTGGAGTCATAGCTATTGCTGTAGGCAAACTCAATCAATGGAAGATGATCATCCCAACTACACTTAAGCTCCAACACACAAGCCCTAAGCATATCCTCAAGTGTTTGAATGGTTCTTTCGGCTTGGCAATCCATTTGAGGGTGAAAGGTCGTACTAAGGTGAACTTTTGCACCAAGACCCCTTTGAAAAGACCTCCAAAAGTGTGAAGTAAATTGAGCATCACAATCTGATATGATGGACAAAGAAACCCCATATAACCTCACTATGTCATGGATATATAACCTTGTATACTCTTTATCCCCATATATAGTCTTAAAATGTCAAAAGTAAGCTGATTTTGTCATCCTATCAACCATAACCCAAATGGAATCAAAATCCCTTCTAGTTTTGGGCAACCTAACCACAAAATCCATATTAATCTCCTCTGACTTTCGAGTAGGAATCTCTATGTCTTAGGTTAGGCTACCTGACCTTTGATGTTCGACTTTGACTTGTTGACAACTATGGCAATCTGAAATAAATTTGGCAATGTCCCTCTTCATGACTCCTCACCAATATACATCCCTCAAGTCTCTATACATTTTGGTGGAACCAGGGTGGATAGAATCTGAAGAATTATAGGCCTCATCAAGAATTTACTCCCTTAAACCATCAATACAATGTACACACAACCTACCTTAGTAATTAATGGCACCATCTCCCCCTTGTGAGAAACCTCTACTTTGCCCTCTTTCACCAATGCCTTTAATTCAAGCAAGGAGAAGTCAAGATATTGTTTTGCTATCACCTCATCAACCAAAGAAGATTTGGAACCATCAATAATAACGACACCATTACATACTTCTTCCAACCTAACCCCTAATCTAGCAAATCGATGTACCTCCCTAGCTATCTTTCTATCACTACCATTAACATGAGATAAGCTACCCATAGACACCAGACTCAAAGCATCCGCCACAACATTTGCCTTCTCGGTATGGTATGCACACTCATGTCATAGTCCTTATAAAGTTCTAGTCACCTTTTCTGTCTCAAGCTGAGATCTTTTTAAGTGAAGACTTATTGGAGGATCTTATGATCGATGAACACATCAACATGCACCCCATACAAATAATGATGCCAAATCATTAATGCAAACACCAGAATGGCCAATTAAGGATCATGGGTAGGGTAGTTCCTTTCATGCACCTTGAGTTGCCTACAAGCATAGGCATGACCTTACCATTTTGCATTAGCACACAACCCAAATCCACTCTAGAATCATCACAATAAACAACAAATCCCCTAAGCCCATCCAGTAGTGACAATATAGAAGTAGACACAAATTTATCTTTCAATGTTTGGAAGCTTCTCTCACATTCATCTGTCCGCACAAACTGAACATTCTTTTGAGTCAATTTTGTCATAGGAGAAGCAATAGAGAAGAACCCATTCAAAAACCTTTTATAGTAACCCGCAAGTCCTAAGAAACTTCTAATGTTCGACAGTGTCAATGGTCTAGGACAATTTCTAATCATATTGTTCTTCTTAGGATCCACCTCAATATCATCCCCTCACACCACATGACCCAAGAATGCAACCTCCTTCAACCAAAATTCACACTTTACATATTTAGCATATAATTTCCCTTCCCACAACCTTTGCAACATAACCCTCAAATGACCCATATACTCCTCCCTACTATGCGAATAGATCAAAACATCATCCATGAAGACCACAACAAAGGAATCAAGGTAGGGTTTGAAGACCCTATTCATTATGTCCATGAAGAAGGCTGATGCATTAATCAACCCAAAATACATCACCACAAATTAATAATGTCCATATCTAGTCCGGAAGGCCGTCTTGGAAATATCACACTCCCTCACCCTCACTTGATGATACTCAGATCAAAGATCAATCTTAGAGAAAAAGATAGCCCCTTGCAATTGGTCAAACAAGTCTTCCTTATTCTTTCCAAACAACACCGGTGCACCCTAAGGTGATTGGTTAGGCCTAATATTGAGTTGGAAGAAGATACCTGTTCGTTATAGTGACCATATTGAGTTGCCAGTAGTCAATTCACATTCTAAGTGAGCCATCCTTGTTCTTTCCAAACAACACTGGTGCACCCTAAGGTGATTGGTTAGGTCTAATAAATCCTTTCTCCAACAAATCTTTCAAATGCTCCTTTAACTCTTTCAACTCCGTCGAAGCCATACATTAATGGGGAATGGAGATAGGTTGAGTATCAGGAAGGAGATCTATACCAAAATCTATCTCTCTATTTGGAGGGACACCGCGAAGATCATTTGGGAATACATCAACAAACTCATTTACAATCGGAACTAACTCTTTAGAAGGGACTTTGTACTCCTTATCTTTAACCCTCACAAGATGATACAAATGCCCCTTCGAGATCAACTTATGGGCTCTGGTGCAAGAGATAAACCTACCCTTTAGAACCACATCATGACTCTCCCACTAAAGGATGGGTTCATTTTGGAAGTGAAACTTGACCCTATGGGTTTCACAATCAATAGAAGTATAGTAGGCATACAACAAGTCCATCCTTAGAATGACATCAAAATCTACCATTTCTAATTCAACAAGATCACAAGGCATCAACTTATGCAAAACACAAATAGGACAACTTCAATAAACTTTCCTAGAAACAATAAAGGAACCAATGGGAGTAGGCATTCCATATGACTCATGCAACAACTTGGGGTCAACATGGAACTTTATAGCAACAAAAGGGGTAACAAAGGTAAGAGTGGCACCCAGATCAATCAAAGCATATACATCAAAGTCAAAGATTTTCAACATACCTATAAGAACACAGGAACCTCACTAACCCTTTGCCTCCTATGAATAGCATAAAATTGATTGTGCCTTAGGGCACCACCTTGAGGACTACCTATACCTAATGGAACCACATTTGCACTCCAGCCTTTGCCACGGTTTCTTGGATAATCCATATTCTTGTGACCAAGCTCCCCATATTCATAGCATGCATTAGAACCCTTCAGACATAGGCCCCTATGAGCCTATCCGCATTTATGACACACACCATTAGGAGCCACACCACCAACACCTTGACGCCTAGGGAGGTCATTGGCAAACCCCTATTAGTAGCATGATGAGACCTTGGTCTTGATGAAATCAAGTAATCTTTTGGAACGTACCCTCAAATTGAGCCCTTTGGCCTCATGCCCCTTTTTCTTCCTCAACTTTTCTTGCTCCATTTGCTCGGCATATGTCATCAATCGAGATAAGTCCATGTCAGTAATTAGAATGGAGTATCGATATTCTTCACACCAAGTCAAAGACCCACATCACAAAATTCTTCATCCTATATCTAGGATCGGCTAACAAATGAGGAGCATTTTAAAGTTGAATAAACTTGATGGCATACTCCCACACTCATAGAACCTTGTTTCAAGTTCATACACTCCACCAACTTAGCTTTCTTAAGCTCAAGAGCAAAAAACCAATTTAAGGAAAGCCAATTTAAACTCCTCCCAAAGCACCACATTACCAATTCCCTTCTCACCCTTCCATTGATATATTTGGGCTACCCCTTTGAGTTGGTACACTGCCAACTCTGCCTTCTTATTCGCCTAACATCAATGATATTCAAGATCTTGTGGACCTCATCAATGAAATCTGATGGATCTTTATCCACCTTTGACCCATAGAACACTGGAGGATTCATTTATAAAGTCTCTTACCCTAGCTCCCAAGCCAATAGCATGAGAGGCCAGGGCCCTTTGGTTAACTTGGTTGGCCACAACTTCGGCAAGCATAGTAGGAGCATCCCATAGCTCACCATTGGTAGGTTACTCCTCAGGAGTTTGGACCCATCTTTCCTGAGTGTTAGGCAAGATCTAGTATAGCAGAGAATAATTGTTAGGAGGTAAAAACATACCATAACTCTATAGCATGACTTAGAACATGAAGAAGGAAAACATTGCATGCTTCATAGCCCTGAATAGGACTTTAATCAGCCAATGTGTTGGACTTCGATGATCTACCGAGCAAGTGCTCTAAACCGAAGTTTGTGACGACCCAAGCTTAGGACCTAGATGTGACATGGTGAATGGGGAACCTGAAGGAACCCCAAACAAGCCTCTTAACTTATTGTTGCACATCATTTGGACACTGAAGCATATAAAACACATAAGGGTAAGAATATGGGCAAAGGGGCTAAGAGTAGAAGTTACATATCATCATAAACAATAGATAAAGAGTCAAGATCATATCATAGATACATATCATGTCTAACAAACACCTCTAATACATAGATAAAAGTGGGGGATAAGACAAAGCAAACGGGCTCACCCTCATAGTCAAAATAGGATATAAAAAAGAATTTCTCAATATATAAAATAAACAACACAAACTAAGGTCCCTACGTAGAGGACCCACCAACTAGCTTGAGTAATGTCGAACTAGCCATGTGGATGAGGAGGATAATCAACTTGGGAAATGGTTCCAACATAGTGATATCATGTAGGTAAGTGTATGCTTTAGTATGTTTCAAAATACTAAATTTGTAGGATTCAATGCAACAAGAAATAGGCATCATAATCAAAATGCATACAATAAGCATAATATATCAATATGGCATGTATGATCAATACATAAGGAAAACATGCTTAAGTAACTCATGCTCATATAGGATATCAAATTTGTAGAAGAGACTAAGCTAGATTTCCAAAGTACAAACCCCTTGGTTGGTTAGTGATGATATCACCGATCACCCTAGTGCGTGCGGTACAAACTCCTCATCTATGTCAGTGATGATTGCACAAATCACCATGGTGTATGAGGAACTAATCCCGCATCTAGATTAGTGATGACCACACCCATCACCCTAGTGTGTGAGGTACAAACCCCTCATCTAGGTTAGTGGCAATCTCACCTACCATACTGTTGTTTGAGATAGTAAACCCTCAACTAGGTTACCCAGATCGGGCATGGTCTAATGCAACACTTTATATAGATTATATCATACACATAAACTCATTTCATCATCATATAGTCAATTATATCTTATATCATGCTTTAGACCTTCAACTCCTCAGAAACCACATTCGGATATTTTATCAAACACTTAAGGGTGTGTAATGCTAGTATAAAATCATAAAATATAGAGATGAAATCATGCAAGAAAATCCACTATAAAACCACCAATAAAAAACTTGCAACACCCTCAAGAAAAATACATCAAAATCCCTCCTCAAATCATATAATAGATTAAAGATTTCTAGCTAACATAGCAAAACAGTCATAATTTCACATAACTTCAACACATTGTGCATTAAATTTTAAAATAAGCAAGACCCATTTGTAAATCAATATTAAATTATGCAATTTGAGAAAAAGGAAGATTGAATATCATGGATGAAAGAAACCTATATACCTTAGACTTTAAGTTCCCTAAAATTGAGCTTAGAAAAAATGGAAGCTTGGAAGTGGGTCTTCGAAGCCAAACTTGTCCTTGAGTTTCCTTGAAATTGGTGTCAAGGTCTTGCTGGAGGCTCTCAAGAGAATTAAGAGTGTATTTGAGATGAGAGTAATGAGTTTGATCTTTTGGATTAGTGTTTAGGAAGGGTAAGATACCATTGGAAGTCTAAAAAGAGCATTAGAGTAATTAAAATTGAATGGATGAAAAAATTTGCAAAGTGTCATCTCACTGGAGACTTCACTGGTCATGTGGCACTCCACAAGTCGTATAGGATGCCAATGTGAAGTGCCTTAGAAAAAAATGAAAGTTGGGAAACTTGGAAAAATTGACATCTCGTCACTTTGACGGACAACCTCATGGGCTGTGTGATGCTTAACGGTCTGTTTGATGGTCTGTTGCAAGACACTTGGTTGAAAACATGAGGCAAAGCTACCTCACTCCCAGGACAAATGATTCATCCCCCTTTAAAGGGCCCATCAAGGGTACCCATGGCACAACCCTTCGCCACATTTTTCCCATGCCCAACAAGCCTCCTTGACACACCTTGTGACTCCTCCACACTGTTAGTGGCAAGCCGCAAGGTCCATCCCACTAGCTGTCTCACCATCCGCAGTCCAAAAATGGCTCTTTCTAACCCCAACTGACACAAACGGCCCATCCAATGGCACACTGGCCGTCAAGCTGCCCGTATGACAACACTACATAGGAGGGCCTCATGAAAATGTTCATACCTCCTTCATATGACCTTATAATGAGATGAAACCAAGTTTGTTGCATAGTTAACTCAAAGGGCTTTCATTATACTCATCGTGGGACACCTAGTTCTAAATGTACTGAAAGTTATGCTAGTGTAAAGTTGACTTTTGCATGAACCATCACCCATAACTCAACTTTTCTGGAAGTCTTGAACTCGTTTAGGTACAAGGAGTATCCCATGAACATAATATACCCCAACCTAATGAAATGAGGCCTAAAACACTAATATATAAGAGCATAAAATTATGGATGTCATACGTGGTCTTTGAAATTCTCTAAATGAGTTATGTACCCTCTACAGTTCATTCAATGGGGACACTGAATTTTTTTGGTGTGTGTGTAAGGCGGGGAGTAGGAGGGGTATTTTATTTTTGTGATAAGAGTCTAGAATTTTGGTGATGAATGTGGAAACTAATTTATGTTGATGTGATCCTTTTGTTCTTGTCTTGTGGCTAGTTCGGTATTGATGGAGTTTAAATTTGGCATATGAGTTGTTAATTTTAACATGGAAAAATAGAGTGATTGAAGTTGTTGATTCATGTTGTTGTGTTAATGTTCAATTTTTGGCTCATTGTTCACTATGTAGTGTTCAAGGCTAGATGTAATGACCTTGTAAGTTCATGTGCTGTTGTGTTTCAATTAAACTTCCAATACATATTCTGCTTGAGTTTAGAACGGCCCATGTGTGGTAACCTTCTTTGTTGAATTCTTTTGTCTCTATATTGCTCTAGAACTTGTTCGAAGTATGATTCAAGGAGAAATCCTTGGTAGTACTTGGTTTGAAAAATGATTTTTAGGCTTTCCTCAAAACACTGGAAATTTCAATGGTTACCTTAGTCAACTACTTTGAGCCATTAAGCCTTTTCATTTCATAATCACCTTCTGGAGCACTTCAAGTTATAACTTAGGTTAAAAACCCAAGGTTTTGGAGAGATGAAGGGAACAATGTAGTGTAAAAGTTGATAGGAAAAAGAGAGTAGATACAGAAAAAGAGAAGTATGAATCAATCAAGTTTTTTGTGAAAAAAGGAAAATAAAGCATCGAAAAAAAAGATTAAAAGATGTGAAGTAAGAGGGTGCCAAGAAGAAAAATGAGGAATTTCAAAATGGAAAGAAATTTGAGCTGTTAAATTGTAGTGATTAGGAACTTCATTGTCACTCATCACCCATATTCATATCATATCTCCAATGAAAAAACATGCATTACATTCATGCAAGTCCTAAATGTTTGAGCTAAGTTCACCTATGATAGTGTCGATTTACATAAAGGGCAAACATATGAGACCATTTTTTAGCTCTTGACATCGTTGTCAGAAAGAACGTTAATTCTTCCTATTTTATTATCCCAACTTTTTCTTGAAATGCATATGGTATGAGTAGGATTCTCTTTGATTATGAGGACACGTAAAACTTCTTTGTGGGAGGTTTTGAAGGATTTTGAATAGTGTCAAGTTTTTCCTCCTTAATTATGTGTTTCTTTTTGAAAAGACAACTGTCTTTATTCCACTAGTAAACCTGGTTCAGTTAGAAGTACCAGATAGTAAGTTCAAAGTAGTAAAAAATACAACTAACTTATAGTGGAAAAACTATTTGCTAAAAAGAGAAACAACCACTACCTACACTAGTAGGATTTCAACTAACTCAAACAGTGTCAACTTACAACTCACACTTTACGCCACACAACTATTGAAAGTAAAACCCACTCTCAAACAACAATTCACTCAAAGATAACAACTTCTTACAATATTTGCACTTAAACAAAGATTCTAAGAATATTGCCAAATAGACTTGAACAATTAAAAAAATCTAACTGTAGATCTTGGTTGAATGCTCTCGTTAAGTGCTCGTGCTCTTGCTTGACTGGAAACATTCCATGTAGAACACTTTTCTAGGTTTAATGATTGCATTTATATTGAACCCTGGAAACATTCCATGTAGAACACTTTTCTTGATTATGGTATGCAATTCATTTCCTTAAAGGAGTCCTTTTCCTAAGTTGTGCCTTTACTGAATCCTATTCTAATTCGGTTTCCTTAAACAGCAATCCTTCTCCAACTGGGATTCTGCTTTGCATCTCCTGGTACGATTGTGCTAAACCAGGTTCCATTTGTCATTATCAATGCTACATAAGCATACCTACAATAATCCTAACAGTTTTTCTTTCATCTTGTGTTCTTTATTTCTATCATAAGTAACTTCTTTCCATCTCTTCTTCTTAGACTTTTCTATTTCTTTCTATCAAGTCCCCCTTAGTTGCTTTGGAGACACGCATGAAAGTCTCTCTTAACACCAATAGATCAGAAGACTTTTTCTCCATATATTTCTTTCTAAAAAATCTCATCTAAATACTGTTGCAACCTAATTAATTAAGCTTAGCATCCACGACATTAGAAATAAGAGATTTCATATCTTTAATGGAAGAAGAAGTAGTAATATTATTTTTTAGCCCACTGACAATATCACTAGTAATATCATGAGGAAAAGCTTTGATAGTCGATGATTTATAATGCCAGTTAACTGTATTGCTACTATACTTGGCAAAAATAGTAGCAAGTATTGGAGCACTATTCACTACAATAATGCTACATGCTTGGTGTTGTTTATCCAAGTACAAGTGAGCAGTGCTCTTCTATTTACTGCCATTTTTGACAAATATAATGACATTATCATCAATTATCCTTATGAATCACATCCTGCCAAAGTTTCTTTCTTGATGTTATTATTGAGATTGTTAGGTGGTTGAAAACTAGTTATGCGACTTTTTCTTTCATTAAAGTTTTGAATTCTTTGTCTCTGAAATTGTGGATGTCAAGCTTAATGTAATTAGGTTGCGATAATATTTGTATGAGGTTTTGGACAAGGAAGAAATGGAGAAAAAGACTTCCCATCTAATAGAGTTAAGAAAACTACCATGCTTGTATCTAAAGCAACTAAGAAGGACTTGGTAAAAAAGAATAGATATATTTTAGCAGCATATAAATGACTCAAAAAGGTTAAAAGATGCTTGTAAAAGGCTCAACGTCAAGTAGGAAAGATGAAAAATCCTATCAAAGTATTTGAAATATTAGGTGAATAAATTTAGCATGACATCATCATATCTAAACATCAAGCACAATGTTAGCTGAGTTGGTTGCATGAGCTTCTGTAGCTCACAATTATTTTATTACTACTACTTTTTCTTAACATTATGGAAAGTATCTTGATATGGCTTGTATATGTGAAAACATTTTGAAAATTATGAATGATCATCATCACGAAGCTGACAAGAGGGCATATGGTTGAACTTGTTTATACATGATGGGGACATTTTACTCTTGAAACGATGACTATACCTATCACACGATTGAACTAGGTTCCATAATCAGATCAGATACAACAACAAAATGTAGAGGAACATGAGATATATATAGGAAAAACTCCATGATCAAGGTAGAAATAATCACTACCTGCACTAGTAAGATTTTGTCAACTTCACTAGATCAGAACTCAATATCACGTCCCAAGCTTAGGGCCTAGACATGACAGTACACACGAGGAACTTGAAGGGACCCTGAGAAAACCTCTTAACATATTATTACACATCATTGGTCGAGAAAGCAATTAAACAATATAATAAGATTAGCAATAAGGAGAAAGGGCTAAAGAAATACGTTAATAACATAAGCACCAAACAAGAGAGTCAAGGATCAATACATAATATATCTAATAACACCTCTACTACATAGATAAGAGTGGGGTCCAAGACAAGCTATCGGGATCACCCTCATAGTCAATAAATACATAAAAGAAAGGTAGTCTTAGAACATAGGATGATATCATAAACATCATCCCCAGAATTGAGGACTCACCAACAAGCTTAGGAGAAATCATACTAGCCACGTAGAGGAGGATGCTCAAGTGAGGCTCCAGTTCCTACATGGTGACATCATGTAGGCATAGAGTATGTGTTAGTACATTTGAATATACTAAGTATGTAGGATGCAATGCAACAAGAGATAAATAACATAATTGAAATGCATAAGCATAGGTAGTGAGTAGCATATAATAGTATGGCATGCATGAAGATGCTTGTAGTAAGCCATTCTTACATAGAGCATAATACATATGTAAGGAGTGACAATTATTAGTGAATATCCAAGGCCTACTACCCCCTTGGAGAGGTGAATGAGGTACAAAGCCCTCAATTAGTTGATGAGGTACAAACCCCTCAAAATGGTTGATGAGGTATAAATCCCCCAACATAGTTATCAAGCTACAAACCCCTCGAGATAGTTGCATGGGCCTAACACCTCCTGAGCGAGGCGATCGAGCTACAAATACCTCAACATGGTTATCCGGGCCTACAACCTCACGAGTTAGGCTTGGTAAATTCCTAACACTATAAAGATAATATTCTATACATACATTCCTTTCATCATCATATAGACATTCAACTCATAAAACATGCATTGGACCTTCAATTCATGGAGAAATTATAACCGGATATTTTATCAAATACTTGGCGGGTGTGCAGTGCTAATGTAAAACTATGCAATTAAAAAGTGGAATCATGCTACAAAATTTAGTATAAAATCATCAATAGATACTTGGTAACACTCTCAAACAATATATATCAAAATCCTTCATCAAAAATCACAATAGATCTAAGATTCATAGCTCAAAATATGCTAAAACAATCACAACTTCATGAAATCCCAAAGTAATGTGTAGTGAAATTTATAGTAAGTAAGACCATGAGCAAATCAATTTTTTTAAATCATGCAATTTTAGGTAAAAGAAAGCTGGGACATCATGGGTGAAAGGAACCCACATACCTTAGCTTTGAAGAATTTATTGAAGAAGATTTGAAATGGAGACTTGAAGCTTGAGTGAAATCCTTAAGATTCGGATGAGTTTTGGGAGTTGAATTTAGGGTGAAATATTTGTCTAAGTATTTGAATGAGTATTAGGGAATGTCTTGTGCTATATGGGGGTGAAATATGGCTAAGTATTGATATTTTTATGCATGGGAACACTTAGACCCAAGACTCAAAGTCTTGGACTGGATTAAAAAAAACTAGACAGAAAATATGTTAGTCTGCGTCACTCTAAGAGTGTTGACTACTCACTGGAAATTGCATTTTGCGATTTTTAAATTGTGGGCATTTTGAAAGTATTGGAAAAGAGCACATAATTGCATTAAAAAGAGAGATTAAACTTTGGAAGAATAGGGTAAAATTGATAAAATTTAACTACTTATAATGTGAAAGCACAGGCCATATTGATGGCCAAATTTTGACCAAAGTTTTTGGCAAAAAATATTTTCCCAATGTATGTTTATACAATAAAGAGAAATCAATATTGATTGTGTTTATAGGAAATATGACATATGCAAACATTTTTAAAGTATTGGAAAAGAGCACATAATTGCATTAATAAATGATATTAAATTTTGGAAGAAAAGGGTAGACTTATCTCCCACTCAATTTGACCCCTTGATTAAGAATATGAAGTCAGATTTTCGATATCACGCACGGATTTTGAGATATGCACTTTCGAGGCATATTTTCGGGCACTTTTGGGGTCATTTCAATATCTTCGCCTTGGGAACATTCATCCCCGAATATCAAAGAAATGTATATCAGAGATGTAACCATGACAATTTTAACCTACATAAGGATGCAACAATGCACTTAAGAATCATTTCAAAATCCTCAATATAAGTGTATAATCATCATAAACTTGTCAATTTAAATGTTAATGTATGCAATGATATGAGGGATGAACTTAAGACTTGAGATCATCTAGAGGGCTTTGATAGTACCTTAGGCTTGAGTACCGTGGAAAGGTAAGGATATCACTTTTGCATGTACGCTTCAGCCTCCTAAGTAGCACTTTCAACTTGTTGATTCCTCCGAAGGACCTTAATGGAAGCTACGTCCTTGTTCCTCAACCTCTTCACTTGTCTATCAAAAAGCTAAACCAGAACCTCTTCACCGATCAAATTATCTTTAACAACACCCACAACATTAAGAGGCACGATACCATTGGGTCCCCCACACATTTCCTCAACATAGATACATGAAAGACGGGACGAACAAAATCCATCTCACTAGGAAATTTCAACTCATAAGCTACCTTGCCACCCCTCATCATTATCCTATAATGACCCATATATCTTGGGCTCAACTTTCCCTTTATGGGTGACACCTTCAAATAAACCCACTCACCAACTTTGAATTGAAGATCCCTTCTCCTCACATTGACAGACCTTTGGTGACTTTGGGACGTCTTCAACCTTTCTCTAATCATTCTAACCTGATCAAGAGCCTCTATAACCAGATCTGGTCCCAACAAAGCCACCTCACCAACCTCAAACAAGCCAAATGGTGTTCTACAACATCTACCATAGAGAGCCTCAAAAGGAGCCAAACCGATGCTAGAATGATCGCTATTGTTATTGGCAAACTCAATCAATGAAACATGATCATCCAAACTACCCTTAAGCTCTAATATACAAGCCCTAAAAATATCCTCAAGTGCTTGGATATTTCTTTTTTCTTGGCCATCTATTTGACAGTGAAAGGTCATACTAAGTTTAAATCTTGTACCAAGACCCCTTTGAAAGGACCTCCAAAATTGTAAAGTGAATTGTGCACCCCGATCCAATATTATGGACAAAGGAACCCCATGCAATCTCACCAAGTCATAAGTTTATAATATAGCATAATCTTTAGCCCCATATGTAGTCTTAACTGATAAAAATTGAGCCAACTTTGTCATCCTATCAACCAGAACCCAAATGGAATCAAAACTCTTTCTAGTCTTAGGCAACACAACCATAAAATCCATATTAATCTCCTCCCACTTTCAAGTAGGAAACTCTATGTCTTAGGTTAGGCCACTTGGCCTTTGATGTTCGACTTTGGCTTATTAGTAACTATGATAATCGAAAACAAAATTTGGCAATGTCCCTCTTCATACCTCCCTACTAATACACCTGTCTCTAATCCATGTACATCTTGGTAGAACCGGGGTGGATAGAATAGAAAGAGTTATGAGCCTCATCAAGAATCTTTTCTATCAATCCATCAACACAAAGTACATACAACCTACCTTGATACCTAAGGGCACCATCTCCCAATTGGAAAAAAACATCTTGCCCTTTTTTATCAAGGCCTTCAATTCTAACAAGGAGGGATCAAAATCTTGCTTTTATTTTACCTCATCAACCAAGGAAGACTTTGAACCGTCAACAACCACAACATCACAATTATTAACATCCTTCAACCTAACCACTAATGTAGCCAACCGATGGACCTCCCCAGCTACTTCTTTGCCACTACCATCAACGTGAGTTAGGCTACCCATAGACACCCTACTCAAAGCATCTGCCAAAACATTAGCCTTACTAGGATGACAATGCACACTAACATCATAGTCCTTAAAAATTTCTAACCACCTTATTTGCCTTAAGTGAAGATCTTTTTGACTGAACACATATTGGAGACTCTTATGATCGATAAACGCATCAACATGCACTCCATACAAATAATGATGCCAAATTTTTAAAGCAAATACCACAATGGACAATTCAAGATCATGAGTAGGATAATTCTCTTCATGCATTTTGAGTTGCCTAGAAGCATAGACTATGACCTTACCATTTTGCCTTAGAACACAACACAAACCAACTCTAGAAGCATCATAATACACAACAAACCCCTCTAGCCCTTCAGGTAGTTTCAATATAGGAGCGGACACAATCTTATCTGCCAAGGTTTTGAATCTCCTTTCACACTCATTGGTCCACACAAACTTAGCCTTCGTTTGAGTCAATTTAGCCATGAGAGAAGCAATAGAAAAGAACCCATTCACAAATCTCCAGTAGTAACCTACTATGCCCAATAAACTTCTAATGCCCGATAGGATTAATGGTTTGGACCAAGTTCTAATCATATCCATCTTTTTAGGATTCACCTTAATACAATCCCCCAACACCACATGATCTAGGAAGGCAATCTCGTTTAACCAAAATTCACATTTTACATACTTGGTATACAACTTCTCTTCCCTCAATCTCTGTAGTACCACCCTCAAATGACCTTTTTGCTCCTCCTCACTATGTGAATAGATCAAAATATCATCAATGAAGACCACAACAAATGACTCAAGGTAGGGTTTAAAGACCCTATTCATAAGATCCATGAAGATAGTTGGTGCATTGGTCAACCCAAAAGACATCATAACAAACTCATAATGCCCATATCTAGTCCAAAAGACCATCTTGGGAATATCACACTCCCTCACCTTCACTTGGTGATACCCGGACCGAAGATCAATCTTAGAGAAGTGGCTAGCCCCTTGAAATTGGTCAAAAAAACCACCAATTCTTTGAAGAGGATACCTATTCTTGATAGTATTACTGTTAAGTTGCCAGTAGTCAATGCATATTCTAAGAGACCCATCCTTCGTTTTCACAAATAATACAGATACACCCCAAGGTCATTAGCTAGGCCTAATAAAACCCTTCTCCAACAAGTCCCCTAATTGCTCCTTCAACTCCTTTAACTCCACCGGGGCCATACGGTAAGGGGGAATAGAGATGGATTGAGTATCGAGGAGGAGGTCTATACCAAAATCTATTTCCCTTTCAGGAGGAACATCGAGAAGGTCATTTGAAAAGACATTAAGAAACCTGTTTGCAATTTGAACCGACTCTATTGGAAGGACATTGGACTCCACATCCCTAACCCTCACAAGATGACAAAGACACCCCTTAGAGATCAACTTACGGCTTTAATGCAAGAGATGAACCTACTTTTGTTCATCACGTCATGACTCTCTCTCTCAAGGATGGATTCATTTGGGAATTAGAATTTGACCCTATAGGTTTTACAATCAATAGAGGCATAATATGCATGCAACCAATGCATCCCAAGAATAACATCAAAATCAACCATATCCACCTCAACTAGATCACAAGGCAATATTATATGCAAGACGAAAATGGGTCAATTTCTATAGATCTTTCTAGCAATAATAAATGCACCAATAGTAGTAGACACCTCATATGACTCACATAATATTTTGGGCTCAACATGGAAATTTTTGGCAACAACGGGGGTAAAAAAAATAAAGTGTGGCACCCGTATCAATCAATGCATATATATCAAAATCAAAGATTTTTAACATCCCAATGATGACATCGGGTACCTCATCAACCTCTTGCCTCCCATGAAAAGCATAAAACCAATTGTACCTTGAGGCACCACCTTGTTGACCACCTCTCCCAAAAGGAACCACATTAGCACCTTGTGGATGAACCTCCTTTCCCTTGTTATGATTTTGAGGGCAATCCAATATGTTATGCCCAACTTCTCCACAATAATAACAAGTATTAGCATCCCTCAAGCCCGAGTGACTATGACCTTTACCACATTTCGGACACCCACCATTAGGAACCACACCCCCAATACCTCGGGCCCTTGGAAAATCATTAGCAACCCTCTTATAAAATGCATGAGAAGACCATTAGCCTTGATGGAACTAGCTACCCTTTCGACTTTGGAATTTACCATCAAAATGGGACCTCGTGGCCTCATGACTCCTTCTCTTTCTCAACTTTTCCTCCTCTATTTGTTTGACGTAAGTCATCAAACAGGACAAATCCATATCACTAATCAACATAGCAGACCGACATTCCTCACTTACCAAATTAGAAATATCCATCACAAATTTATTCATCCTTGACCTTGAGTTAGCAACCAAGTGTAGGGTACACTTTGAGAGTTGGTTGAACTTGAGGAATATTCCTTCACACTCATAGACCCTTGTTTCAAATTCATAAATTCCACCAATTTTACTTCCCTAAGATCAAGAGGAAAGAACTAATTAATTAAGAAAAGCTGCCTTGAACTCCTCCTAAAGAAACACATTATTCATTCCCTTCTCCTCCTTCCATTGATTTACCATATTTGAGCTACCCCTTTTAGTTGGTAGGTTGCCAACTCCGCCTTCTCCTCTGACTTAACATCCATAAAAGCCAACACTTTGTAGACCTCATCAATGAACTCTTCAGTGTTTTTATCTACCTTAGATGCATAGAATTCTGGGGGATTCATCCTCATCAAGTCTCTTACCCGAGATGCCAGAGTAGGAGCATAAGGGGCTTAGGCCCTTTGGTTGGCTTGGTTAGCCACAACTTGTACAAGCAACTTGAGACCATCCCGAAGCTCTCCATGGGCCAGTTGCTCCTCAAGTGTGCGGGCTCTTCTTCCTCTTATGTTATGCATATTCTAGAATAGAAAAGAACAATCATTAGGGGGGAGGGGAACTTAATTTAACTCAATAGCGCGACTTAGAATATGAAGAAGGGAAACATTTCCTAAACACATTATAGCCTCTTGTTGATAGTTGTGGTGCACAACATAACAATGAACAAGACTCTAATCGATGCGGTATGTTAGATGTCGAGGACCATTAACAACCTAGTGCTTTGATACCAAGTTTGTCACGACCAAAGCCTAGGGCCTAGACATGACAAGATGCATGGGGAACCCGAAGGAACCCCAAGCAAGCCTCTTAACATATCATTACACATCATTGGTCGCAAAAGAAATTAAACAACATAATAAGACTAACAATAAGGAAAAAAAGGGATAAAGGAATACTTTCATAATATAAGCAACAAACACGAGAGTTAAAGCTCAATACATAACATGTCCAACAACACCTCTACTACATAGATAAGAGCGGGGGTAGAGATAGCAACCGGGCTCACCCTCATAGTCAATACATACATAAAAGAAAGGCAGTCTTATAATATAGCATAAGATCATAAACATCACCCCCATAATGAAGGATTCACCAACACGCTTAGGAGAAATCGTTTTAGCCACGTGGAGGAAGATGCTCAAGTGGGACTCCAGTTTCTATATGGTGACATTATATAGGTATAGAGTATGCATTAGTAAATTTGAATGTATTAAGTATATAGGATGCAATGCAACAAGAGATAAGTAACATCATCGAAATATATAAACATAGGAAATGAGTAGCATATAACAATATGGCATGCAATAAGATGCTTGTAGTAAACCATACTTATATAGAAAATAATATGTGTAAGGAGTGATCCTTAATAGTGAATATCAAAGGCCTAACCCCTTTAGAGAGGTGAATGAGCTACAAACCCCTAAATTGGTTTATGAGGTACAAACCCCTCAATATGTTTGATGGGGCACTAACCTCCCAACATAGTTATGAAGGTACACATACCTTGACATGGTTGCATGGGTCTACCACCTCCCGAGCGAGGCGATCGAGGTACAAATGCATCAACATGGTTACTCGAGCCTACAACCTCCCGAGGGAGGCTTGGTCAATTCCCAACACCATAATGTTAACATCATATATATACATTGCTTTCATTATCATATAGCCACTCAACTCATAAAACATGCATTGGACCTTTAATTCCTCGAGAAATCATGACCGAATATTTTATCAAACACTTGGAGGGTTTGTAGTGCTAAAGTAAAACATGCAATTCAAGAGTGGAATCATGCTAGAAAATTCAGTGTAAAACAACCAATAGATACTTGGTAACACCCTCAAAAAACATACATCAAAATCCTTCGTCAAATCTCACAATAGGTCTTAGATTCATAGCTCAAAATATGCTAAAATAATTACAATTTCATGAAACCCCAACATAGTGTGTAGTAAAATTCATAATAAGTAAGACCCATGAGTAAATCAATTTTAAATCATGAAATTTTAGGTATAAGGAAGCTTCGCCATCAAGGGTGAAAGGGATCCATAAAATGAACCCACATACCTTAGCTTTGGAGAATTGCTTGAAGAAGATTTGAAATTGAGTCTTGAAGCTTGAGTGAAATCCTTAAGATTTGGATGAGTTTTGGGACATGAATTTAGGGTAAAATATTTGTCTAAGTATTTGAATTAGTATCGGGGAATGTCTTGTGTGATACGATGGTGAATATGGTGAAGTATAGTATTTTCACGCATGGGATAGGCCTAAGACTCATAGTCTTGGACTATATTAAAAAAATTGGATAGAAAATATACCAGTCCATGCCACGCAAAGAGCGTGAACTGCTCATTGGAAATCGACCTTTGCAATTTTCAAATTTTGATACCGTTGCTCTTAAATTTGGGTTATACCCATTTCACACTCAATTTGTCCCCCTTATCAACAATATGATATCGAATTTTAGATATCACACACTAATTTTGAGATATATGGAAATTACAATTTTGGGAACTTTTCTAGCACATTTTCAGGCACTTTTGGGGTCGTTTCACTAAGAAATGTTAAGGGTTACCAACTTTCAACACTTAACAGACCAATCTTCTGACATAATCTTGCAACAAATTGAGAGTCAAACCTACTCTCAACTCACATTCTCCCAAAGAACAACCCCTTACAATAATTCTCTCAACAATAATTCTAAGAAGATTGCTAACACTTGAACAAACAAGAAAACTAAACTCTAGATCTTCCTAATGTCAATTGCTCTTGCATGATGAATTGTCATTTTCACAATTGCAAAAGTGTGACTCTTCTAGGGATGTTGATTACCTTTTATATTTTGCCCTAGAAGATTCCTTTTCTAATACTCCTTCGTAAGTATGGTACCTACAACTTTTCCTTGTATGAGTTATGTTCTGATTCTGCTTCCTTACTTAGTGCACCTTCTCCTAATTAGATTCCACTTCCTTTGTCATGGCCTTCATCCTAGTACTGGTTCCGTTTGTCATCATCAAAACATTTACAAGAGATTAGATCCTGCTAAATCCTAACAACTATTTTTGAGAACATTCATATTTTGTGAATTGTCAAGTTTGTCATATATCAAAAACTAGATTGGATTTTTTGTATATAATGTTATAACATCTTGAACTATTGTGTCAAGTGTTTTTTGCCTTTTTTTGTTTTTGCTTAAGGTAAAAAAATTCTCATTCAATGATAAAAAAGTACAAAATTCAACATAGAAGTTTTGACCTTTTCTTCTTATAAACCTACCATCGCCCTATGAGCATCACTGAAAGTTTAATTTAAAGGAGAAATCTTGAGTAACCTATTGTTCATTCTACCATTATTTCTTAATTTCTTATGTTTGGGAAGTGTTGGGGTACTTTAATTTTGAGATTTGAGTAGGAGTAAGTGGTGCTCACTGGCTATTTGTCAAAATGTGCTAATAGATTCAAGTAGAGGTATTGGCAATCTTTTGTTACACCTATTGTTTATCCTTCTATTTGTCTTGATGGAACATAACTGTGAAGGGATTTTAAATGCTTCATATGCTTTATTTCCTAAAGGTTGGAGAGGTGAAGATGTTTTGATTTTTGGAGTTAGAAGGAATACAAGTTGTGCATTATAAAATGAACAGGAATGAACTTTTCAAGCTTCAATAGTGTTGAGTAATTGGTGATGTGGTATTCTAGAATTATCTTGTGTTTTGTTCTGACATTTCCCAAATATGATATTCGCTTTCTTGGTATGCTCTTTAATAGTTAAATCATGAAAATTTTAAAGCTGAAATATATGTTAATAACAATCTGTCCCAAGTCAATCCGAAGAGCCCGGGGAATTAGAATTCCTAGAATGAATTACGCACGCTCTCTAATTCATTCAATGGGGACAATGAACATTTCATTTTGTGTGTGCAGGGGGAGCACTTTATTTTTGTGATAGACTCTAGAATTTTGGTCATGAATGTGGAAAGTAATTGCTGTCAATGTGATCTTCTTTTTTTTTATGTCATGTGGCTTGTTCAGTATTGATGATGTTTAAATTTGACATATGAGTTTTTGATTTTGACATGGAAAAAGGAAATGGTTGAAGTTGTTGATTCATGTTGTGATTTTAAGGTTTAATTTTTGGCTCTTTATTCACTAAGTAGTCTTCTAGGCTAAATTTGACCTTTTAAATTCATGTGATGTTGTGCTTCAATTAAAGTTTCAATACATATTCTACTTGAGTTTTGCATGCCCCATATGTGGTAAGCTTCTTTGTTGAGTTCTTTTGTGTCTCTTTTTCTCTAGAACTTGTTCTAAATGTGCTTTTAGGAGAAATCCTAGGTTGTATTTTATTTGACACATGATTTTAGGATTTTCTCAGAACACTTGAAATTTTAATATTACCCTAATCAACTCCTTTGATCACTTTAGATTTTTCATTTCATAGCCACCTTCTGGAGCACTTGAAGTCACATCTGTAAAAACCCAAGTTTTTGGAGAAGTGATGGTACCAATGTATTGTAAGAGTTGATAGAAAAAAGAGAATAGATACTGAAAAGAAGAAAGTGAGGCTACATTGACACCTTAGAAATCTTTTGAAGAAGTTGTGGAGGTGAAGAGGTCATGAGATTCGCCATCTTGGTGGGACATCTATTAGATGACAGACAGGGGAACCATACTAGTAAGACCTGATGAGTGTATTGCTTAGAGTACACAATCCATAATTGCATGTAGATCCCATCATGATAATGAAAAGAATTTTCCACATTGTTACAGGAGTTGATTACATCTGACAACATCTTTTATGAAACTTTTACCCCATAATGTATCGTAGGCTCGACATTCCTTCTCTGAAAATAAGTTTTGAGTACTTTGCTTTTGGTTGGCTCGAGTTACCCAGTACCTATGCTTGCAGGTACTTGTTGGAACAATTATGGTGGAGCAAGATTTCGGACACCATCAAAAGAACTACCTTTATAATAATAACAAAAAACCAGTTGTGTTGGTAACCTTCATTTATTTAAGTTCTTGTAGTCATAGTGCATTGTATTTTGTCCTCAATTAGAAGTGCATTGTACTCTGGTCTCAATTAGAAGTACATTGTATTTTATATATTCATAATTTCATGAGGCAGACGAAATTCAATAAATACTTTTACAATCTTATAATAAACATTGAAGGAACAGTAAACTATTTCTGAAGGCTAATTCAACTCTTGACGTAGTAATTTAATTTTTCATTTTGGAGTTTTCCATCTTTAATATGTACTAGTATTTCGCAATGTGTGTTGCACGTTTATTCCTACATTAATACTTGATACAATTTTTGAAAATATATATCTCCTAAAATTAACTAATTAAGCTTATTTCTTGCACTTGCTTTTCCGATGAAGTTTAAAGGTAAAATTCTTTATTGATTATCCCATAAATGATATTGAACTCCATCATATGATCAATCCAATGTACTTGACAATTATATGAGTCTGGTTTCAACTTCAAGACGTGAATATTTTGAAACATAAAAAAATAACAATGGGAGATGATTGTAATAAAAATATATAATTTTTTATTCTCATATCAAACAATAAAAATTAAGAAATACAAAAGAACAATAAGTTATCGAATGTTATGCTATAAGTACCTAAAACTGAAGGTGATGTAAAGAAGTTGAGAAGATTATATTGAACAAAGAGTTAAATAACCGATAAGAAAAATAAGAAACAAATGACAAATCAATGGAAGAAAAAAATATGAGATATTTAAGAAAATATCTCATATTAAGAAAATAAGAAACCTGTATCCATGTGCTTTCTATATATATTACAAGGGATTTCTCAATTCAATATGCCTTTAAGAAAATAAGCAGTAATAACAAGTCAAAAGGAAATGCATATGGCTAAGCCGTTGGGGCCACGTTGTCTAAATTATGAGACATAATCACACTTTAATTTACATAGTCTATGAAGCCTCTAGATAAGGAAAAGTGTCTGATAAGGGTCGGGACAAACCCTACCTCGACTAACTATATAATATAAAAATATAAGCTCTAGACATACAAAGCTCCAAAGCAACCTCGAGCTTGGTAACAACAGCTAGATACCCTATACTTCCACTGGGGAGATCTACTAGCACCTCTACCTGCAGCATGAAATGCATGCCCCCTGTAAGGGATGTCAGAATGAATATACTGAATATATAAGCTAGAAAATACTGTGTATAAAGTAACAACTCAAATAAAACTATGCACTAGTGTATCATAAGAGACTACCTGTAGTTATACTGTGGGATCCTGTACTTTATGTTCCATTTATTACTTTACCTTTATTGTAAATCTGTGCACAACATGTAATACAAATGACCAGCTAACCAGTGGTAAATTTATATCGGGATCGGCCCTGGCTAGGCTTTTCCTTTCACCACTTGGGCTACCTCCCGTGATAGGATCGACCTTGGCTAGGTGATTCATTCTACCCCTCGGGTTACCACCCATCAATAAGCAATATATTTTATCTTTCAATTACTTTTGAGATGATTCTTTTCTTGGTCATAATATTGCAGTTGTAAGATTTTGTATGTAGCATGTGACATTCAAATAATCATACAAAACAATATGACAATGAAAAAAGTATATTAAACAATTAATGAAATGCGTACGAGATGAAACAACTCATGAACTTTATTTAGCAACAAGAACCCATGTAATTTGGTATCCACATTTGTATGTAGATTTGCAAGTGACTATGTATGGGGGCATATAAACATGTAAAAGTTTGGAGACATGGCTGTTTGTTACATCGGAGTAGGTAAGAGCCTCTATGTACTAATGAAGAATCTAGATTTCATACCAAGTAATATGAAATCGAGTAGCCTTACATACCTTGTTGTACGACCTTGCTAGTGCCTCGAGATAACCTTCCATTTCTCTAAATATTTATCTATTATATAGTAAGTGACAAAACTAACATTAGTATCCAATAGATACATCTTGGTAGCCCAATCTCATTAAAAAACAACACACGGGTAGCAAGCATATAATTATAAACCCGAGCGTATCCTTTCAAACTTTCCACCTCTAATCTTATTTTCTAATACACATTCTCATATACATATCATGTGCAGCTTGTTTAGTGCCATGATAGTCTTACAACATCATACAAAGCATAATACATAACAATTACACAAAACATACAAGTAGATAGCATAATGTCACGGCGTCTCGCGATATTTCGATGTCAACAATCCCAAATCTGTTTTAACTTCAACCAAACTGCATATAACATACTCACACATACAATCAGACTTAAAATAGTTCCAAAATAGATGGAGGTTTTAGAGCAACAATTCCCAACCACCAGCCCACAAGTCATACTAAGAACACAATTGCGATATCATACAAGAGTTCACTCTTGGGGCTGTAAATAAGGTACAGCAACCTAGTTACATCACCATCAAAATAAACCTTATTAAGAACATAAGTCTTACTTCATAACTCAGCCATCCGAGAAGAGAAAAGCCTCTGAAGTAACAAGAAAAGTGCACAACAATCCTTAGGACACATGCCATCCAAAATTCTAGCACAAGCATAACTAGCATATGCTTCTTGTTTTTCATAAACAAACCATACTATGTACACAAGTATAATTACTTACCTTTAACTTCAAGGTTTAGGCTTGCTGTAGGAACTCTTTTAATATTGTGAGGGCTACTTTTCACACGTTGAAAGAGAGCAAAGAATAACCAAGAAAAGCAGATTTATTGTCCAAATTAAAATGGCTTAAGGGAGCTATTTTAAATCCTTTTTAAAGGGGGATTTTGGCCAACCTACTAAGGAATTCTTATCCTTAATTTTATTAATCTAGTGAAATAGCTTCTTGCCCCTTTAACTTGGGCCTTATTGGGTTCAAATTGGTTGTGCCTTGGCTACCCACTTTTCCCTTTTCTCCTTAGTTAGTTTTGTCCCAATTCACCAAGTGAGTTGTGTTGTACTTGGGCCCTTGCTCTACTATTCTTGGGATGAAAATATTGTCTATTTATGGTGTTAAAATATGGGATAAAGGTATACCCTTAAAACATACTTTATTCATTATCGAACTTGGACAGATTTGGCATCGGGCCTCGTCTCCGTTTAGCTAGCATATTTAAGCTAAGCATGTAGGTGACTCACCTGCTAGCTTCCTAAGTCCTACAAGCACCTCAGTTTTTTCATCTTTTTTAAGGTTGTGATCTCCTCAATTTGGCTTAAAACATATTCACACTCGATTCTCTTTAGCGTTAGACATACATATCGCCCTCTAATTTGAGATTCAAGGACTTTTAAAAATTAGCGCTAATTTGAAAAGCCATATCATATTTCATTTGCATAGTACTAGTATTGTAAGATGTGGGGTATTATATCCTCCCCCCTTAGGAAGATTCGTCCTCGAATGTTAGCATAATTGGATAGCTTAACCAAGTTTAAACCTTTACTTACACAAATGTTTGACAACATATTAAGTATTCAATCACATGTACCTATTATTGTCCCGATTCTACATATTAGACTTCCTCTTTAGGTTAAATTAAGTAAGGGTATTTTGATTTTGTCACGTCCTCAGCCTACCATGTTATCTATTCTGCTTGCTGGTTTCTCCAAAGTACTTTTACTAAAGCTATTTCTTTATTTCTTAGCTTCTTAACTTAACAATCTATAATAGCAATAGGTACCTCTTCATATGTGAGATCTTCTGTAACCTGCACATCTTCAATAGAAGTGATACGGGATGGGTCACCTATGCATTTTCGAAGCATTGAGACATGAAAACTAGATGAACCATTGAAAGCACTTGGGGTAGCTCTAGTTCATATGTAACCTGCCCAAACTTCTTAATAATTCTATATGGACCTATGTAACATGGGCTCAGTTTTCCTTTCCTACCAAACCTCATAACCCCTTTCATTGGAGACACCTTTAAAAATACCCAATCCCCTACTGAGAATTCCAGTCCTCTCCTCCTAGCATATGCATATGATTTGTGATGACTTTGGGCTATTTCTAGCCACTGTTGTATTATCCTAACTATTTCCATGGATTGTTGTACTAGATCTGGCCCAAGCAAGATGGTTTCACCCACTTCAAACCATCCAATTGGCGACCTATATTTCCTTTCAGATAAAGCTTCATAAGATGCCATCTTGATACTTGAGTGGCAGCTATTATTATAGGCAAATTCAATAAGTGGCAAATGGTCCTCCCAACTCCCTTTAAAGTCCAACACATAAGTTCGCAACATATCTTCAAGTTTTTTAAATGATATATTTTGCTTGACCATCTATTTGAGGGTGGAAAACTGTACTTAGTTTCACTTGTATCCCTAAACACCTTTAGAAGGACTGCCAAAACTTTGTAGTAAACTGAGCTCCTCGATCAGATATAATGGAGATTGGGACTCCATGTAGCCTGACTATCTCTTTGAGGTATAGCTTGCATACTCTTCAGCTGTATAATTACTCCTTATTGGTAAGAAGTGTGCTGACTTTGTGATTCTGTCAACTAGTACCCATATGGAGTCAAGCTTCTAAAATGAGTAAGCCAACCTGGTAACAAAATCCATATTGATCATATCCCACTTCCATGTTACAAGCTCTATACATTGCACATAACCTCTTGGCTTTTGGTGTTCTACTTTCACTTCTTGGCAATTTGGACATTGAGCCACAAATTATGCAAGGTCTTTTTCATGCCTCCCCACCAAAACATTCCCTTCAGGTCATGATACATCTTAGTTGATCCTGGATGGATAGAATATCTGTAATGATGGGTTTCTTCCACTATCCTCTTCCTTAGTCCATTAATATCAGACACACATAATCTATTTTGGCAATGAAATACTCTATTTTGTGTAAGGTCAAATCCCTTTGTCGTACCCTGACTTACCTTGTTTTTAAGTTTTTGTAAAACAAGATCCTCGAACTATTTTTCTTTTACCTCTATTACTAATGAAGATGCTGTTGCATTATGTACAACAACCCCTTCCCTTAGGGTTTCAAGTAGGTGAAATCCCAAACTAGCTAGTTGATGTAGATCCTTAGCCACCCCTTGACTTACCATGGCCTAATCACCAATATTCATGATTGCATTATGACTCAGAGCATAGCTACCAAACTTGCCTTCCCTGGGTGGTAAAGTATATCAACGTCACAATCTTTTATTAGTTCTAGCCATCTCCACTGTCTTAAGTTTAGGTTTTTTTGCTTAAAGATGTATTACAGGCTCTTATAAACAGTATATATGTCAACGTGAACCCCATACAAATAGTTGCACCATATTTTTAGAGCAAACACAACCGTTGCTAGCTCAAGATCATGTGTTGGGTAGTTTTTCTCATGTGGTCGTAGTTGTCTAGAAGCATAAGCAATTACCCTACCATGGTACATAAGTACACACCCTAAGATAACTTTTGAAGCATCGCAATACACTACATTCCCCCTCAGTGCCTTCTGGAAGTATTAGCACTTGTGCAGAAGTTAGTCTGCTTTTCAACTCTTGGAAGCTCCTTTCACATGCATCATTCAATTGGAAATTAGTTGCCTTATGTGTCTAATTTTTTAAAGGTACAGAAATAGAAGAAAAATCTTCAACAAACCTTCTGTAATAACCTGCCAAACCTAGGAAGCTCCGAACTTTCATTGGTGTTGTTGGTCTTTGCCAATCTTTCACAGCCTTTATCTTTTGTGAATCAACTATTATTCCCTCATCAGACACAATATGACCCAAAAATTCCACTGATATTAACCAAAATTCACATTTAGAAACTTGGCATATAATTGTCGATGACGAAGAACTTGTAACACTTATCATAAGTGATTTGCATGGTCCTCTTCTGATCTTGAATATACTAAAATTTCATCTATAAATACTATCACGAACACATCCAAGAATGGCTTGAATACCTTGTTCATTAGATCCATAAAAACTGCTGGTGTATTTGTTAGCCTAAATGACATAACAAGATATTCAAAATGACCATAGCATGTTCTGAAAGCAGTCTTAGGTATATCTTTCTCCTTCACCCTCACTTGGTGATAACTTGATCTCAAATCAATTTTTGAAAAGCATTTGTCACCTTGTAACTGATCAAACAAATCATCAATCTTGGGGAGGACGTAGTTGTTCTTAATTGTTACCCTATTCAATTTTCCATAAACGATAGAAATTCTCAAGGTGCCATCCTTTTCATGTACAAATAACACTAGTGCACCCCAAAGGGACACACTAGGTCTTATAAAACTTTTCTCCAAGAAGTCTTTAACCGCTCTTTTAATTCGCAATTCTATCAGGGCCATTCTATATAGATGGAAGGAAATAGGTTGAGTGCCTGGAAGTAAGTCAATACCAAAATCTACTTCTCATTCCAGAAGTAAGCCTGGAAGTTCTTCAGGGAACACATCAACAAATTCATGCACTACTGGAACTGATTAAAGAGTTGGCAATTCTGTCTCTATATCCCTTACTCTAACTAAATGATATATATACTGCTTAGATATCATTTTTGTGGCCTTAAAAAAAGAGATAAACTTACCCTTTGGTGCCCGAACATTGCCTTCCCATTCAAAAACTGACTCATTTTAAAGTAGAAGTATACTCTCTTAGTTTGCCTATCCACGGTGGCATAGCAAGAAGCTAACCAATTCATACCCATTATAACATTAAATTCCACCATTTCTAGATCAATAAGGTCAGCCAATGTGTCATGGTCACAAATAGTTACTACACAGTTATAATAAATCCTTTTAGCCATAATAGACTCACCGATTGGTTTAGACACTTCAAATGGTTTGTTCAATAATTTGGGTGTTCTCTTAAGCTTCCTAGCAACTAATAGAGTGATGTATGATAGTGTATAACCTAGGTCATATATGCATATACATTATGTGGAAAGATGACAATATACCTGTAACCACATCGGCTGGAGCTTTCAAATTTTGCCGACTCCCAGAGCATAAGTCCAATTCTGGATTCTGCTAGAGCTAGCTTCCCCTCTAACACCTCTACCATTACCTATAGTAGCTTACTGACCCCAACCTAATGGAGGAACTAATGATGATGATGCAATAGCTGATCCAGTAGGTTGTGCAATATCACCCTCACTTCTTTTTAGGTAATATCTTATCATATGCCCTGGCACACCACAACAATAGCAAGCTTCTGTCTCAACACAACATATACCTGAATGATCACTTCCACACTATTTACAAGGTTGCCTAGGAGTCAGTTGCTGGCCTGTCAAATATCTTGTTTTCCATGCATCTTGTCCCTTACCTCATTGACAAAATTAATTGCTTCTATACCCTTGAAGTTGTTGTGGTACACTAGCTACAGAGAGGAGGATGAGGGCCTACGCGGTCTATTAGAAAATCGAGGCCTAAGATCACCTTAGCATGATGTGAACTACCCCAGTGATTTGGCCCTTCTGGCTTGCCCCCTTTCCAACTCTTGTGTCCTTCTTCTTTGCCTCTGGTCCTCTAATTTCTGTGCAAAAGATTGCATCCTCGCTATATCCATGTCTTTATTCAAGGAAGTAATGGAACAGTCTCTGACCAGATATATATCCAATCTATCCACATACTGATGAACTTTATTTGCCATAGTAGCAACTACATTAGGAGCATACCTGGCCAGGAAATTAAATTGAAGGCTATACTCCCTCAGGCTTATATTCCCTTGGTGGAGGCTTAGGAACTAATCTGCATGGGCCTCTCAGATCTCTAATGGAAAGTAATGGTCAAGAAATTCCTCTTTGAACTCCTTCCAGGTAGTTAGAGGTGCATCTATGCCCTTAGATTGCTTCCAAGCTTCATACCACAATATATCCACACCCTTACAACCTATATGTTGCTAACTCGACAACTTCTGTACCATTCACATGCATAACATCTAAAGTGTATTGAATCTAGTCAACAAAGTCTTATGGATCTTTATTAGGATCTAACCTAGTGAAGGATGGAGGGTCCAAATTACAAAAGTCACGTATCCTCATGGTAGTTGCCCTATTCACACCACCTGCACCTATAACTGGACCTTTGTGTCCTTGACCTTGACCAACAACTATACGAGTAAATAGTTGGACTGCATTTCTCAAATCTTACACGGTACCATCGATAGCTGGTTCTGGCGAATTTCAATACTTCCTGGTTCATCAGGAGTTGGAGGAGTTGGAGAGGTCTGTGACAAAGACTCATCTTGAGCCTCATTTTGTTGTCTCACCCGACTGGGTATACCAACCATCACTTCTACTTCCTTCCCGTTAGTGATAAGGCTCGGGAGAACCAACCTTTATCCATGTACTTTCTATACATATTAAAGGGATTTCTTCATTCAACATGTCTTTAAGAAAGTAAGCAGTAACAACAAGCCAAAAGGAAATGCATATTGCTAGGCCGTTGGGGTCACGTTGTCTAAAGTATAAGATATGACTACACTTTAATTTACATATTTTACAAAGCCTCTATATAAGGAAAAGCATCTGATAAGGGTCAGGACAGTCCCCGTCTTGACTAATTCTACAATACAAAAATATAAGTTTTAGACACACAAAGCTCCAAAGCAACCTGGAGCTTGGTAATAGCAGTTGGATACCTTGTATTCCTACTGGGGAGATCTACTAGCAACTCTACCTGCAGCATGAAACACAGGTCCCGCATAATGGACATTAGTATGAGATAATGTACTAAATATGTAAGGCAGTAAATATTGTATATGATGTAACAACTCAAATGAAACTACGAACTAGTGTAAGATTAAGAGACCACCTATAGTTATACTATGGGATCCTGTACTTTATGTTCTTTTTATTACTTTCTTTTAGTGTATAATCTGTGCACAATATGTAATACAAATGATCAGCTGATCAGTGATAAATCAATCTCAAGATCAGCCCTGGCTATGCTTTTCCGTTCACCTCTTGGGCTACCCCCTATGATAGGATTGACCCTGGCTAGGTGATTCTTCCACCCCTCGAGTTACCACCTACCAATAGGTAATATACTCAATCTTTTAATTATTTTTGAGATGATTCTTTTAGTGGTCATAATATTGGAGATGTAGGACTGTAGATGTAGCATGTGACATGCAAATAATCGTACAAGACAATATGACAATGAAAAGAGTATATTACATAATTAATGAAATGGGTATGAGAAAAAACAACTCGTGAACTTTATTTAGCAACAAGAACCCATGTAACTTGGTATCCACGTATGTATGCATATTTACAAGTGACTATGTATGAAAGCATATGAATATGTGAAAGTGTGGAGACATGGTTGTTTGTTACGTCGAAGTAGGTAAGAGACTCTATGTACCAAGGAAGAATCTAGATTTCATATCAAGTAATAAGAAATCGAGTAGCCTTACATACCTCGCTGTACCACCTCGCTATTATCTCGAGATAACCTTCACTTCCTCAAAAGATTTATCTACAATATAGTAGGTGATCAAACTATCATTAGCAGATAATAGATATATCTTGGCAGCCCAATCTGATAAAAAAATTATACACGGGCAGCAAGCATATAATTATAAACCCGAGCGTATCCTTTCAACCTTTCCACCTCTAATCATACTTTCTAATACACATTCTCATATACATATCATGTGCAGCCTGTTTAGTTCCATAATAGTTTTACAATAGTCCATAAAGCATAACACATAACAATTATACAAAACATACAAGTAGGTGGCATAACGTTACATCATCTCGCTACATTTCGATGTCAACAATACCAAACCTATTTTAACGTCAACCAAACTGCATATAACATAATTACATATATAATCAGTCTTAAAATATTCCAAAAATAGTTTTAAAATAGATGGAAGTTGTGGAGAAATAATTTCCAACTATCAGCCCACAAGTTCGTACTAACACAATTGCGATATCATATAAGAACTCATCCTTGCGGGTTTTAAATAAGGTACAGTAGCCTGGTTACATCACTAACAAAATAAAATTTATTAAGAACATAAGTCTTACTTCATAACTCAGCCAACCAAGAAGAGAAAAGCATCTCAAGTAACAAGAAAAGTGCACAACAATCCTTAGGGCACATGCTGTCCAAATTTTCAGCACAAGAATAACTAGCATATACTTCTTGTTTTTCATAAACAAACCATACTATGTACACAAGTATCATTACTTACCTTTAATTTCAAGGTTTAGTCTTGCTTTAGGATCCCTTGTAAGGTTGTGAGGGCTACTTTTCACACGTAGAAAGAGAGCAAAGAATAACCAAGAAGAGCAGATTTTTTGTCCATATTAAAATGGCTTAAGGGAGCTGTTTTAAATCCTTTTTAAAGGGGGATTTTGGCCAACCTACTAAGGCATTCTTATCCTCAATTTTATTAATCTAGTGAAGCAGCTTCTTGCCCCTTTCACTTGGGCCTTATTGGGTTCAAATTATTTGGGTCTGGGCTACCCACTTTTTCCTTTTCTCCTTACAAAGTTTTGGCCCAATTCACCAAGTGATTTGTTGTACTTGGGCCCTTTCTCTACTATTATTGGGCTGAAAATATTGTCCATATATGGTGCTGAAATATGGGATAAAGTTACACCCTTAATACGAACTTTATTCATTATCGGACTTGGACATATTTGGCATCAGGTCTTGTCTCCATTTAGCTAGCATAATTAAGCTAAGCATATAGGTGACTCACCTACTAACTTCCTACGTCCTACAAGCACCTCACTTTTTTCACCTCATTTAAGATTGTGATATCCTCAATTTGACTTAAAACTTATTCACACTCGACCCTCTTCAGTGTTAGACATACATATCGCCCTCTAATTTGAGATTCAAGCACTTTTAAAAATTGGAGCTAATTTAAAAAGTCATATCACGTTTCATTTGCATAGTACTAGTACTATAAGATGTTGGGTGTTACACTTTTTTTAAAAAATTATTCACTTCATTATTTAAGCTGATGAAGCCAAATCTGAAAGTCGAATCGAAAAAAATACTAATATTCAAAATTATTTCTATAATAAATGACATTAACTTAGAAATAAATTTTCGCATAATTTTTTATGCCATAATGATTGGGTTTTTCATATGTTCAAAAAATCATATCATTTTGTTAACTAGTGTAATTTGAATATAATGACTTTGTAATTTTAAATAATAATTATAATTTAATATATAAGTAATTAAATATTAATTTAGTGTAGGAATAGATGATAATCAAATATATCAATCAATAGATCGGTTCAATTCGACTTTATATATTATTGGTTCAGTTTATCGATTTTTTATTTTTATATGTCAAACCAATATCCAACCAATAGGATTTTTTTAATCATTTTTTGGTTTATCAATTTTTTAGTCTTTAATGGTCCGATTTTTAGTTTGCCCAGTAAGAAAATACTCATAAAATAAATATATGACGCCTCTAACAATTTGACACAATATGATGAGATATAATAAAATAAACAAATCAATTGAACACCTAAAATTAATAATATGCAATATTTAATCTCATATTCTAATTTACTTTCTAACAGAAGGATTATACATTTGAAACCAAGAATATACATGACTTAATAGCATTGATTTAGTATCACGTGATGTTAAATTATTAATATTTAATATTTATGAAGAGATAAAGTAGTAAATTATCATACTCTTAACGAGTTGTTGGTTTACCCAATAATCCATTACTAAAAACAAAAATCGAAGTGATAACCCGATAATTTTATTTTGTAAAATCATTGAAAACCCGTTAACCTAATAACCTAACAATAATAAACTAATAACATTTTTTTGGTTCGATTTATCGATCGATTTAATTTTTCACACCCCTATATTTAATGGAAATTTAAATTACTAATTTACCACCCATTACACATAAAAATCCTAACAACTAAAATTAACTCCCTACCCATTTGCATCAGTTTGAAGAGACACAATACCCTTAATATTATTCCCCTATTTACTGGTTGTAATTACAAATAACCTTGCTCATTGTGTATATTTATATAATTTTCCAAATGATCAAAATAATAAGCATGGGTTGATAAATCTTGAATGATTTTGTACATCTTCCTATTAATGTTATAGCTTTTGCATGCTCTGTTCTAAAGATAGTCTATAATCCTTAAGTGTTGAACATGTTCGTCCCTGCTTTGCTAGTATACTAGGATATGATTGATGAATACAATCATGAAAGACTCAAGATAAGACTAAGAACTCGATTAACTCAAGTCCATGAAGACAGCAAGAGCATTAGCAAGCCTAAAAGTCATCACCAGAGACTCCTAGTGGCCACAGCGAGTCTGAATGATAGTCTTAGAAACATCAGTTGCCCTAATCCTCAACTGGTGGTAACCGTACTTCAAGTCAATCTTAGTGAACACGGCGGCACCTTGAACCTTGTCATTCTCCAGAAGGGCACCCTTGGTGTAGTTGGCACTTGAAGAACCATTGTTGATTCTCCAATATAACCATCTAACCTCATCATCACATCGACTCGACAGCAGAAGAAATTACCCAAATAAAATGACATCATATGAATAAATTAACACTTAACTATCTCATAGTTTCCAATGAATAAGTTTAGATTACAAAATGCTCAACAAATCCTGTACTCAATGTCTATGAAGACTCTACTCAAGAATCTGGATAGTGTCATGACAGGCTATGGACAACCCAAATCAATTGAAAGAAAAGTACTAAATCAAAATAGAAGATAAAAGGGCTCCTCTGAAAAGCAAAGAGGGCTCACCAACTCTGAAATGCACTGAACTAGACCTTAAAGATATGCAGGCTGAAGTACTTTATCCCCTGTATCTGCATCAGAAAATAATGCATGCCCAAATCAACGTCAATACATGGAATATAATGGTATGTCAAATAGTTCAAGAAAATAAGGCTCAACTCACTCATCTCGACTCCACAACTCACGTTCAAGTAAGTACATTCAAGTTTAAAGTAAATCGTGCTTCAAAAGAAAACTCTATAGATAAAGATTTAGTTTGGAATATCATGCTCAACCAATGTAGCTTAGGAGTTTCTCTTAACTGACATCCAATCCTACCAGCTTTAGTTTGGTGATGTACAACGAAGAAGACATTGTTGCGACATCCTTTCTAAACTTGCCACCGAAAAGGACAATCAACTCTTTCTTGGATCAATAATAGATGTCCACTTTTGGAAAAAGAGTTACCAGAATGAGCTGTATGACTATCCTATGATGGTAGTGTAGTTCTATGGGTTGAAGTAGATGTTTATTCGCTCCCAGCTCGGTGCTTGATACTCCTCTAAAGACTAAAACATGATCAACTCAATCAATCAACTCAGTCCTCAAATGCAAAATCAATCACATCAAAATCTCAACCTCATTGGGAGACCTCATCTCAACTCTTCTCGATTACTTATCAACTCATTCAATCAATACAGACAATCAAATTCAACTCAGACTAAGACGGTCATTTAGACGGTTTGAAATTGACTCATCATATAATGCAAGTAAGTATCATGGTAGTGTAATATATCATATTCATCATGCTTTTCATGCTCTATGATTCTCAAATTTCTCAACTCATCAATTAAACATCAACTCAAACCTCAATTCAATACATGCATAGAATGTCATAGAATTATGCAACTTAGGATTCAGCTATCAAGTATGAAACTTTACCCCAATATCATATCAAAACCATGCAATGCAATAATACCTCATACGTTGTCAGGAGAATTCATAATAAATAAGGAATTTAGGGAATAGGATAACAAAATTTCCCAAATCTCAACTCTTTTCCAAATTTGACTCAAGAGGATAAAAGGGGTGTGTGAACGAAAGACCTTCCATAATTTAGCAAGCCCTACATACCTAGGCTGGAAGAGACAATCAAACTTCAATATATCCTCGCGATAGAACAAAAACTCTTGTGCTTTTGCCTCCTATGGTGCTCTCAAGAAAACCCTAAGTATGATGAATGGTGGAAAATACTTTTAGGGTCTAATTCAGGACTTAAATTAAGTCCAAAACGTCCAAGGGTTAAGATAATAATGGTAGGAAAAGACAAAATTACCCTTCTAAAACTTGTTACTTAAGTCTGCAAACCTCGCATGGGACCTCTCTTACGAGCCATAGATAACCTTTCATGAATGATGGGTCTAAAAATTTGAGTTACTGAAAATTCGCATGGGACCTCTCCTACGAGTCTTAAACTGTTCTACAAGTCGTAAACTACCTCTCATGAATAAAGGGTTCTGAATTTAGAGTTACTAGAATTTGTCATCAAGCTCCCTCTACGAGTTGTAAAAGTACTTTACTAGTTGTATACGAACTCATACATAGACATCACACTTAGAAAATCATTTAGGAGTTTTACGTGACCTATTCTACGAGTCATAGACCTATCTATGAGTCATAAATGGCCCAACTGGACCTTCTTCTATAATTTTTTCGTAGTCTTTTCTCAGCATCCTCTATGCAACCACTCCATATTAGGTAGAAGGAATTAGGAGTTGTTACAAACCTGGTCAAAGAAATCATCAATTCGAGGCAGGGGTAATAGTTCTTCATTGTTATCTTATTAAGTTGCTTGTAATCAATGCACATCTACAAGGTCCCATCTTTGTTCTTAACTAACAACAGAGAAGCTCTGCATGGAGATACACTTGGATGAATGAACCCCTTACCCAAGAGTTCCTCAAGCTGAATAATGAGCTCCACAAGCTCTACAGGAGCCATTCCATAGGGTGGGACTAAGATTGTCTTAGTGCCCCATTTTGTATGCATATTTGTATTTACTTGATTGTCTCCTAATACATAGTTTCTTTTATATTCTCTATAATATTATTCTATACACATATACAAGTTATTCCACAAAATATTATATACTTTAAAAATAGACAACACCTACAAACAATTCCACATTGACCAGTATTTCATATATGAGAGATTATTGACATGGTTATTACTGAAAATGTGGTTCCTTTATGTGTTGAATGATTGTTGTCAATTTTGCTGATGACTGAGATTTTTATGTGTGTTTTCAATTGAGACCTATGTTTTAATTATAAAAGCACATGATAGTTTCACTTTTGATCAACACAACATTGAATATTATTTTCTTCCCACTATAGAAGGAGAGTTTAAGGTTATTCTACTAATGTGTTCAAGCATACCTTGAAAGTGGTATGGAATCATTAACATCTAATTTAAATGTACGTTTTATTTATACATTTTACTTTAAATAAGTAGAGTAAACTATAGACGAATAAAAAACAATTCTATGCAATTTTAGAAGGGGGAAAGATCCCTTGGATAGAATCATTCGATTATATTGACAATTTTGAAAAACTGATCATACTATTATCATAGTATGATAGTCGTTGGTCAAGTAAGCCTCCATTGTCTAGTGGTTTAGGACATCTCTCTTTCAAAGATGCAGCGAGAATTCAAATTCCCCTAGAGGTAGTGTACTACAAAAGGAAGTTGATCATGGATTACCAATAAGTTGAAAATGGATTCTTCCTGGGTCAATGCTGGAGCGGTTAATGGGGATGGACAGTAAATTCATTGGCAATATGTCTATGCTAGATCAAGATCATGATCCCTATTACGTCATACAATATATCGATCCATAGAACTTACTTTCAGTTTAAGTTATCCATTCTGCTCCTATCTAAAGTGATGCTAGGCTACTTCATAGAGGTGCGCTTTGCTCGACCACATGATGAACATGTTTTAAGCTAACTGCATGTCAAGCACTCCTCTTTAGTGAGATTATATGAGCAAATGCCTGAACCAAAGTATGTTATTGCTATGAGAGCCTGTACAATTACTGGCGGGATGTTCACCTGCTCAACCAGCAACCAGAGTTATATGCATTATATGAACAGAAAGCAATGTGAGGATATATCTAGAATATCTATCTTTCTTCTCTTTTATTATTTTATTGTCATTTTATGTTCTATTCGGGGTAACACAACTGCTTTCATAAGAGGGAAAGATCATTTGGTCATGCAACAGAGCAATGTTCATCTAACTAGAAATTTCATACGAGAAGAAGAATTGTAGGTAGGGTCGACATAAATAATTGATGCGTCATGCTCGTTTAACCTCTGGATTCATCTTGTTCCATATTTACCTAGGTGCACTGCATCTCAGTAAATACATATATCTTAAGTTAAGATTGAGTATTCTAGCTTAATTCAAATTGCATTTTTTTGAATTTTTTTATTTACGAGGAGCTGGATGAGAAGAAACTCTCACGTCCAATTTTATAGTAGAGATGGAATTCATACTGCATAGTTACACTCTGCCCTTCCCCTAGAATCCACTCGGGGTCGGAGAAACGGAGCAAAGTAGTAAATATTTTGAGTCTTCAGAGTGAAATAAGTAGGAGCATAACCTTTGAATATAAAATTCCTCGCGCGCTTGGTTGCAAAGGGCTATAATCAGAGAGAGGGTGTGGACTTCAATGAAGTACTCTCTCCTGTTGTGAAGGACAACTCTATTCGCGTCTTGCTTGCCATGGTGAGAATTTTCAAAAAGGACTAGCTTATTTTTACGATGGGTTCTGTATTTATATATTTTGTATATAATTGTATAAAATATTTTGTGTATAATTTTATATTAAGTATTTTCTATATAATCTATAAGTGAAGTCTTTTCCCTTTACTATTATATGTTAAATGAGACCAAAAAGATGAAATAAGCAAAAAATTGTAGATATCAATGGAGGAAATAAGCATGTGGAAAACAAGACAGGAATTCTCTACAATTATACTGTGGAACAATTAAAGAGATGTGGTGCAGCTTGGTAGTGCACTTGTTTTGGGTACAAAATGTCACAGGTTCAAATTTGGCATCATATCTACAGTTAGCCCATTCATTCGAGTTAGCAGTTCCAGCTCCATATCAAGGTCAGGATTGATATCATGACTAGCATCAAGATTGTCACTATCATCAATATAGATCTCATCAAGAAGAAAACCTTTAGACTTGTTATCTAGGAACTTGAGAATACTAAAAAATAATCGTAATTAAAATACTAAAAAGAAAAGAGTAGATGAGGAATGAAAATAGATCCTTGGTCTATGATACAAAAATGGAGGAAATTTAGATCATACTCGGATTATCTTACTTAACCTTGGGTTAATTTACTTCGCCTAAAGGGAAGAAACATTTCGAGCCCTTGATTTTAGTTTGTTTTAAGATTTTCTATAATATTTTCAACCTTAGAGTAGATATTAACTCTTCGACCATTTCAATTGTAATTACAATTTATTTGATAATCTTTTTAGTCGAGGAAATTGTAAAACTATACGATTCATCAGAAAAGGGTATAATAGTGACTATTGTCTATATAACAGGATTATTAATTACTCGATGGATTTCTACAGGACATTTCCCACGAAGTGATTTATATGAATCATTAATTTTTCTTTCATGGAGTTTCTCTCTTATTTATATAATTCTGTATTAAAGTCTTTTTTTTGGGAAAATCCACTATAATAATGAAAAAGATTTTTGCATATACGCCCAAATAGATCAATAATATCAGAATTTGGTAAATCAAATCCTCTTTGCTTTAACAATGGAATTGTTCCCCCTGTCCCCTTTATAAAAAGGGAGAGATTTTTTTGATATATTTATTGGATCCGTTGGGACTGATGAGGCTCGATCCCGTAGCTTCCACCTTGACAGGGCGGTGCTCCAACCAATTGAACTACAATCCCAGGGAAATACAGGATCTAATAGAAAATTTCATTTGTTTTTATCTCCATATTGGGTATTTCTGAAGTACAAAGGGGGTTATATCAACTCATGGCGGATTGGCGAATTATTGGGCAGCTGGATTTGAACCAGCGTAGATATATTGCCAACGAATTTACACCCTGCCAAGTGGTGATTCAGCATAGATTCTACATCTTGAAACCAAGCTAATTTTGGCGCCACTTTATGATAATGAAACCAACCAGAAAAAAGCATTAATGCTACAAAGATCAATGGCCCAATTGTTGTACAATAGAGTTGTAATTCACTAGTTATTCCAGATGTTCGCCAAAGCTGAAAAAAAAAACAAAGGTTATTTGTATTCCATGAAAATCCTTGCCTACATCACCATTTAATATTTCTTGGCCCACTATTGGCCAAACCACCTTCTAGCTCGTTAGGGATGGGATTCCTAAGACCTCTGATGCCCTAACTCTCAGTCTCAATGAAGTAATTTTTCAATAAAAAACGTTTTCGCAGGCGAATAGTTACTCTTTCAATCCCTATTTCATTTGTAGAGTTAACTCATGATTTCTCAGATATCAGAATACATGAATTAATCTTTGGTTTGTTTCGCCATCCCTACCAGTGAATTATTACAATTACCTTCTCAATAGAATCTTTTGCATTCACAAGTTTCGTCCTTACCATCACTTCTTACTTGATGCTTATGCCCGAATTCTATAATGGAGCTCAGAATGAAATTGGTTCTTGAGTCAATCTTCTCAGTCTTTATTGGGTCGAAGCTCTTGAAACCGTCGCTAGAATTGAGATCTTATTCAATGAGAAATATCTCAAATATCTAGAGCTTCTTTTTTGTCACAGCCCAACCCCGGGGCCATGTCTCGTGTCGATTAGGCACTTAAACCAATATTAAATCGCAAAACCACAACT
>JAOTQJ010000111.1:7076068-7108118 GCA_025642045.1 Solanum sejunctum | reverse complement strand
TAAGTAAAGATTCAGTGTAAGTGGTTGTCGCGGTGCCCTATCGGCACCATTCGCGGCCCCTGGGTTGGGTCGTGACACCAAGAACCCTACAAGTTTATTGTGGCTGCTTTGTAAATCTAAGAAAGATTAGAGAGAAAACTTTATGAAAGCTGATATTTTTCTAAGTTTAAAATGACTTAAAGGTGTTGCTTGTAAGCCTTTTTTAAAGAATCCTTTGGCTGACTTTCTTGTGTATTTTAATACTTATATTTATAAGGTGTGACAAAGCAGCTTGGCCCGTTCACTTGGGCCTAAATGGGTCTCAATTTGATGGACCTTGGCTTCCCATTTTACTCTTTTCCTTTCACTTGGTTTGGGACCAAATCGTCATGTGGGTTGTGAATGTACTGGGGCCCTTTTGTTATTCATCTTGGGCTAAAATATTATCCATTTATGATGCTAAAATACGGGCTAAAGTTACACCCTTAACATAGACTTTATTCATTATCAGACTTGGACAGATTCGGTGTTGGGCCTCATCTCCATCTACCTAGCCTATTTAAGCTAAGCACATATGTGACTCACCTGCTAGCTTGCTAAGTTCTAAGAGCACCTCATAACATTTACTTCTTGTAAGGTTGCGATCCCCTTAATTTGACTTAAAACATATATAGCCCTTTAAATAGACATACATATAATCCATCCAACCCATCTTATCCTCACAACCAAGAAGAAGAATTATGAGGATAGTTGACTTAAATCTTACTTTATAATCCATCCAACCCGTCTTAAGAATTAGACGTATATACAACCCTTTAATCTTAAATTCGAACACTTTTAAAAATAAGCGCTAATTTGACCAAGCCATATCATGTTCCATATGGATAAGACTAGTATATGTAAGACATAGGATGTTATAGTAGATCTAAGTCCCCTAAGGCTTATTACTGATTTCTAAACATTATGTTTCAAAATATGTCTCAAGCTATTCAAAATGGTGGGCAGGGAGGTAACCATCTCTCACTTGAGGATCAACTTCCCATTGGAGACATATCAAATATGGATATTTGCAATGCTCTATGGTCGAGGGGTAGAGAAATGTCAGGATAGCCCGAGTTGAGGGTGCTTTACCTTTTACTAGACTATCGGTGCCCAAGTACAAAGAGGGAAGGATCCCTTTTACAACTTATCAAGGGTGTGGCAAGAAGCATCAGAAAAGGTGTTTAGTGGGCATCGGAGGATGCTTCAAGTGTGGCGGTATTGGGCATAAGATGAAGGATTGTCCTGTGGCCTCCACAAAAGGAAGAAGGAGGGTTCAATTTAAAGGTGGCAGTGGTGGGGTAAGTTTTCCAAGGTATCCAAAGTGTGGAAAAAATCATAATGGAAGGTGCTTGAGATATTTGAATGCTTGCTATGGGTGTGTCAAGATGAGCCACAAGATTGTTAATTGTCCACATGCTCAGAGGAAGGGCAAAGGTGTTGGTGTTCAGGATTCTCCTAATACCACAAGTGTGGAAGGTACCATTCGGGGGATTGTTTTGTCTGTTCGAGTGCTTGTTTTGGGTGTGGCACAAAGGATCATAAGTTGAGTCATTGTCTATGGATTACTAAAAATTATGAGGATAATAGTTGACGTTTCAACCATACACCTCTAGGGGTCACTAGAATTGGCATGGTGCTTCACCAATATGTTAAAGATTTTTTATTTTGATGTGTGTGCATTGATTGATCTAGGTGCCACTATTTCTTTCATTACTTCTTTTGTTGCCAATAAGCTTCATGTGTCCCCAATTGTTGTGTGAACCTTATGAAGTGTCTGCCCCCGTTGGTGAGTCCATTGGCTGAAAGAGTCTATTGAAATGGTCTCGTGTTCATATTGCATAAAGTATTGCCTTTTAATTTTGTTGAAATTGACAGGTGGATTTTGATGTTATTCTTAGGATAGATTGGTTACATGCATATTATGCTTTCATTGATTATAGGCCCCGTAGAGTGAAATTCCAATTCCATAATGAGCCGGTTCTTGAGTGGGAAAATTGTAACGTGGTAGTCAATGGTAGATTCACTTCTTGTCTTAAGCCTAAAAATTGATTTATAAGGGTTGCATTTACCATCTTGTAAGGGTTAGGGAGGTTGAGTCTAAAGTCCTACCTATTGAGTCAGTTCTAGTGGTCAATGAGTTTCTTGATGAATTCTTGATGAGCCTCCTGGTGTTCTTCCCAAAAGGGCAATAAAATTTGGTATAGACCTCCTCCCCGATACACAACCCATTTCCATTCCCCCTTACCGTATAGACCTAGCGGAGTTGAAGGATTAATTGAGGGATTTTTTGGAGAAGTGTTTCATAAGGCCTAGCAAGTCATCTTTGGGTGCATCGATGTTGTTCATAAAGAAAAGAGGATGTCTCCCTTAGAATATGCATTGATTATCGACAACTAAATAGAGCCACTATAAAGAATAAGCAACCTTTACCAAGGATAGATGACCTATTTGATTAACTACAAAGAGCTAGTCACTTTTCTAAGATTGATCTTCGGTCTAGGTACCACTAGGTAAAGTTGAGGGAGTGTGATATTCCCCAAGATGGATTTTCGGACTAGGTATGGGAACTTTGAATTTGTGATAATGTCTTTTGGTTTGACTAATACACCAGCTATATGTTTGGATATCATGAATAGAGTATTTAAACCCTATCTTGACATGTTTGTGGTAGTATTCATTGATTTATTCCTGGAGTAAAAAAAAGAACATGTGAATCATTTGTGGGAGGTGTTACAAATTTTGAAGGATGAGAGGTTGTTTGCTTTGAAAATATGGTGTCATTATTTGTATGTTTTCATGCAGATGTGTTTACCGACTATAAGAGTCTCCAGTATGTGTTCACATAAAAAAGATCTTAACTTGAGGCAAAGAAGGTCATTAGAACTCCTTAAGGATTATGACATGAGTTTTCACTATCATCCCGACAAAGGTAATGTCATGGTCGATGCTCTAAGTAGACTGTCCATAGGTAACCTAGCTCATATTGATGTTGGTAGGAAGGAGGTGGCTAGAGAATTTCACTGGTTAACTAGGTTTGGGGTAAGGTTGTATGAAGTTGAAAATGGTAATGTTGTGGTTGTTGATGGTTCCAAATCTTCTTTGATTGATGAAGTCAAGTCAAAACAAGACCTTGACCCCATCTTGCTAGATTTGAAAGCTTTGGTGAAGGATGATAAGTGGACGTTTTCTCCCAAGGGGGAGATGGTTCCCTTTAGTTCCAAGGTAGGTCATGTGTGCCCAATGTTGATAACTTGAGGGAATTGATTTTGGAAGAGGCCCATAATTTATCCTATTCTATTCACCCTGGATTCATAAGAATGTATAGAGACTTGAGAGGGGTGTATTGGTGGGGTGATATAAAGAAAGATATTGCCAAGTTTGAAGTTAGTTCTCACAATTGCCAATAAGTGAAAGTCGAACATTAAAGGTAGGGTGGCCTAGCCCAAGACATAAAAATTCCTACTTAGAAGTGGGAAGAGGACAATATGGATTTTGTGATTGGTTTGCCTATGACTAGGAAACACTTTGATTTTGTTTGGGTTATCATTGATAGGATGACAAAGTTAGCTCACTTTCTACCTGTTAAGAGAATGTATGGTGCTGAAGATTATGCCAACTTATATAGTCATGAGTTTGTTAGATTGCATGGGGTGCCATTGTCTATCATTTTGGATTGTGATGCTCAATTCACTTCTCATTTTTGGAGATCCTTCCAAAAGGGTCTTGGTACAAAGGTCAAGCTTAGCATAGCTTTTCACCCCTAAATGGATGGCCAAGCTGAAAGGGCTATCCAAACTCTAGAGGATATGCTTAGAGATTGTGTTTTGGAATTTAAGGATAGTTGGGATGGACATCATCCACTTATTGAGTTTACTTACAAAAATAGCTACCACTCAAGCATTGGCATGGCTCCCTTTGAGCCTTTATATGATAGGCGTTGTAGATCCCTTGTTGGGTGGTTTGATGTGGGAGAGATGGCTTTGTTGGGCCCAAATTTGGTTATTTAAGCTTTGGAGAAAGTGAGGTTAATAAGGGAGAGGTTGAAGATGGCCTAAAGTAGATAAAAGTCTTACTCCGGTGTGAGGAGGAGAGATCTTGAGTTTAATGTTGGTGATTAGTCTTACTTGAAAGTCTCACCTATGAAGGGTGTTGTCCAGTTTGGCAAGAAAGGGAAATTGATCCTAAGGTCTGTGGGACCTTATAGAATTTTGAGGAGAGTTTGTAAGGTTGCATATGAGTTAGAGTCGCCGATGGAAATGAATATGGTTCATCTGGTCTTCCATGTATCTATGTTGAGAAAGTGTGTGGGTGACCCAAGTGCTACAGTGTCCTTAGAGTTTGTGGGTGTTGGAGAAGATAATTTGACCTATGAGGAGGTCTCGGCGAAGATATTTGATAGAAAAGTGAAGAGGTTGAGAAACAAAGAGGTAGCATACATCAAGGTCCTTTTGAGGAATCAACAAGTTAAGAGTGTCACATGGGAAGCTGAGGTAGACATGAAAAAGCGATACCCATATCTCTTCCACTCTACTCAATTCGAAGGTAATAACTTAAGTCACATCTATGATTGATCTAAAAACATGCCCTCATAATGGTATTAACACAAGCTTGACTATTCTCTCCTATGGCATGGTAAAAGATCTCCACCAAGGCATCATCAATAATTTTATAGTTAGAGACACTCCTTAAGCATTTAGTAAACCATTTCCATGTAGTAATGATCGAGTCACCAGGAAGTTGCTCAAAGTTTTTGATTTGGTCTTTGAACTCGAGCTTTCTTGATCTCGAGAAGTACCTCTCTGAAAAGGCACTCTACAATTTATCCCAACTGGTGATCAAACTCTACAAAAGCTCCTATAGCCATAATGTTGCATTGCCTGTCAAAGAAAATGGGAAGACATGAAGTCTCACAGCATCCATAGACAGATTTTATGTTTCCATCACACTTTAATAGAAAAACCAAGGTTTTCTAGATGGCTATGCAAATCCTCTTATGGTAGGCCACGAACAACTCACCAGACTGCAGCATCTGAAGCAGCCCACTTGAAACCATGAACTTTGTGTCAGCCAGTAGTGGCAGTAACAGAATAGCTCCAGTCACCTCCATAGCTATAGGATTTAGCCGATATTGATTCCACTTATAAATATTGGCATTGACATCCTGTGGCTGTGGAGCAATATTGTCAAGAGGAGGTGGGTTTTTATTGTCGACATTCTTATTCTCATTCTGGCTCAGAGCTATATTTTCTGTGTTATTGGCATTATCTTGGGTCATTGTTCTCAGTCTTCTCTAGATCTTTGGGTCAAACAGAGTCAACGGTATTCATCGACTTATGCACTACACTTACACCCTGCAAGAAAACAAAAATAACAAAATTGTAAAATGAGGGAAATAAGGATTAATCCCCAAATTACTTGAATTAGACAAGTCTAGCTATATTCCCTGCAACGGTTCCAAAATCTTCATGTCACCCAAGCTACACCTCCTTTTTGAGGTTAGTGCAATCGTTGTCAAGATATAGAACTTAACCAAGATTAGGCTCGATCGCAAGGGAATATAGTAGGCTTAGTAGAATTCAATTTTGCAATTAGGGTTACTAACCAACTTATCTCTCCAAAAGGGGGAGAGTTTATAATAATAAGTAAAAAGTAATCGTAATCAACACAAGGGTTTAATCACTATGAAGAGAAACCAGGGTATTGTGTTCTCCATAATTCCCTAACTTAGATTTGTCAGATAATCTAATAAATTTCCAGTGTGTAGTATGTAGAATGGTAAGTTAAATTCACCAAACCCTTTGGCCTAGGCGAGAGGTGAATTTCACTACGTGACTTGGTCTATCCCTATAGTGTTTCATTACTAACCCTTACCTATTGTCCTAGTACAACCTCCCGTTGGCCCAGTTTGGTTGATTAGACAAGAAGCAACAATCAAATCATATTAATTAATATTTTTTTCTATTCATTACTACCTTGGTCTAGTCAGTAATTCTAGGCGGGATAGAATGTTGGCCACCACTAGAAAACATGCAAAATTAAGAGAATTAATTAATACATGCATGCACACTTTTCAAGAATTATGAATTTTCTAATTTTACCTTGTTAACTCTTTATGGTTCCCACAACCCTAGTTGTGGATTTAGCTGCTCATAATTTATATAGATGAAAGACTTATGAATTTGAATGACATAATAGATCACTTACACAGTTGAATTAAGTACAAGAAAATCCAAACTTCAATGAGAATCACAAGATTATAATTAGAAGATGAGATTAATGTGTACAAGTGTTTCTCAACTCTCCAAGGTTTTTCTCTACTGTTTCTTACTCTAAACTTGCTGACTCTTCGAACTCCCTAAACCTTCTTAAGAAAAATAACCTAAAAAACTATTAATAATATTTAAAATAGAATTCCTAAACAAAATAGGATAACTGGGTCTGCATGCTTCACTAGATACACTACGGGTTTTATAGTGATTTATGGCCCATAGTCGGGCTTTTGGACTTTACTGCTTCAGTTCTGGACTTGTTTTTTTATGGCACCTCTCTATGGCTCGTAAAAGGTCCTATGGCCGCAGGGGGTTTTATATGATGAAACTTCAGAAAGTCCTCCTTCTCTAATCCTCAAGGTATAAGACTTGATCTACAACTCTTAATATGTTTCACGACTCATTTGCGTGTTCATAGACCAAACTTCAGAAATCTACCCCTCACTGGAATTCTACATGAAACCTCCTTCACGGACCGTAGAATACTCTACAGCTTGTAAAGGGTCTTGTGGATCCTCAAAATCAGCAGCTTCGGTATATTCTTCCCAAAATCAGTGCGAACCCTGAAATTATGCAAAACAAACATAAAAACACATCAAACTTACTAATATCACATTGATAATACACAAAATTTCAAGTTTTAAGCATCAAAGGTTGTATTTCGATAGCCCATCAACCGGACACACCATTCTCCTCATCAATCCCCTCAGAGGGGTTGCTAGTGCGTGGGTGAACTCAGTGGACTCAGAACCTAACTCCTCACCTGAATCGAAGTCATCTCCATGTCCTATCTCTTGTTTAGACCCCTCATCACAGTTTGTCATATGAATGGAGCTGTCCTGTTGGGAAACTCCCTCCTTATACTAGGGAGGCTGAGTAATTATATCCTATATCTGGACCTGCACTAACTGTCTAGATGCCACCATAGTATGTTGTCACTCAATGCCCTCGTATAGACGGACATTCAGCTCCTCTACTGATCCACTAGTATGTATTCTAGACTCAGTATCCGAAGGATCATCAGATAGTCGAGTCTTCATGGCCTGTATTTCATCCTTCTTTACTTGAGAAGCCATAGTACCTAAAAACACACAAGCAAAAACTGACATGAGTCATACGAATATAGAAAAAAGAAAATCAGAAAGTTAACAAAAATTTTCATAGAAGAACCTATGAAGGCTCTCCTATTAGTTGGAAAGTAATGAGCCGTAGAAGGCCTTCATAAGCAACAAGGCATAGTGAATTAAGTAACTAAAATTACTTAAAAGACCAGTCACAGTGTATAAAATAGACTACGATCCGTAACTAGGTCATAAGTACAATGTCAGATTTGTATTCCTTCAGGGAAGGGACTTACGAACCCTATATATGGGTCGTAGTTTGAACTACGATCCGTAGTGGGTTCATCTAATGATATTTCAGAAAATCAAATTTTTGGCTTCACCTTACGAGATGCAACTATGGTTCGTAGACTAATCTATGGGCCATAGAAGATCCTCATGCTGTTGAAAACAGTAACTTGAGTTTTCTGAGATCACCATTGCGATTTCATTAGTCAATATTCACCCAAAAATCATAGCTAAATCCTAGTCAAGCTAATTTTAATGACTTTCTAAGCATGATGACTAGGTTATAACAATAGGGTATGCAAATGTAAATAGCATCGAAGCATTGGCGCTCAAACTAAGTAAAACACATTTAATATATATTTCATACATTCTAAATCAACCCACAACATAAGTATGCACAAATTACCACTAGTTTATCCAAATCCAAGACATGCGCAATCGCTTCAACCACCAATTACCTTAGATACATGCAAAATTTATGAAAACCATCATTTAATCAATCAATTGGCATGCCAACGAAATCACTTAATCAATCTTAAGAAGATAGTTCAATATATCATAGATGACAAGTGATTTCAAAACATCATATAATAACCTTCGTACAAACTGATGTATTACATGGCTAATTAGATTAAATTCATGCACTAACTTATCAATTTTAATAAGATAAAAAAATTTCAGTCATTCAACAAGGTATTTTATGAGTTCAAACAATGATTCTCACATTCATATACATGGTTCAAGATCAATTATGCAATGGAACAGTGAGCATTTTCATCATACACTTTAGGCACAGGCAACACCAAATATTTAGACCAAGAAGCATCATAAAATCAACCTCAATATGTCTTTAACCAATAAGCAATTTTCTAGAAAAATATAAAATTTCAAGAAGTACACATAGTGGAATATTGTTCAATAAGTAGAGAACCAGAAAGAAAAATCCGAAAGAGTGAAGCCCTAGTTCTACCGAACTTATAGATGGGTAGAAAAAATTTTGACTGGAATTAGGCCGAAAAGTATAGTGATAGAAGTCAGCGGTGATTGGAGTATGGGAAGAAGAAAAGGGTTTTATATGTTTTGAAAATAATGGAAAAATAAGGGGTAATTGAATTTGCCCCTTTTCTATTTGTCTGGCTAGGTTGGGTTTAAGTGGGAATCTGTCCTTACGAAACCCTAAATATAGGCTGTAAAAAGTTCTATGGCCCGTAAGACTTAGTTTTGTGGTTCTAGAACCCTAGTTTTTAGGCCTTGGCTTTACGAATCTACCTACGGAACGTATAAGGACATAAGATCCATTGGCTGGTTCGTAAATGCTCCCAACATTTAAAAAGTTTAGAATCTTACTTATGGTCCACGAACCCCATTCACGGTCCATAGTTTTATCTATGGACTGTAAAGTTGGCTCGTGGACTAGAATGCACACATTTTTGCTCACTAGAAATTATTTTACAAGTTAGTATATGGGTCGTGGTATAGACCACAGCCTATGAAACTAGTTGTAGAATAACTTTTCTCCTTTTTCTGCCTTAACCCTATTCCTACACATTCTCATCAGAATAAACTGTTGCCTATAATTCTTTAGTCTATGTGTCTAAAACTACATCAAAAATAAGAAAATTAAACTACCTACGAGTCCAAAAAGCAAAAGCAAAATAAATACATAGAAGTTACATCAAATATCTTTAGTTTCCTCCCAAGAACTTTACAGAACTGTCTACATATAAACTCCATTAGGAGTTCAGCCCAAATTACATGCTCAAGTATAATAAAGGATGCAAATTACAGGGTTCCAAACTACCAAGAAAAAATTGATATCATAAATTTAGTGCTAATGTTAAGAAGCAAATATGCCCTTAAATATATAACATGTATTCCAAATCACCATAAAAAAAATGCCACATGAGAAAGAAACAGAACAATGATCCAAATCATAACAAATGTCCTTCCTTTTTCACTAAGCTTCATCAAGAAATCTATGGCATTCTCAATGGTTGTACTCAAACTAAAAACACACAAAAATCCATCGAGAAATCACTACGCTGGTAGTACTAAAAGTAAACACTAGTGAAGGTATATCATCATTCAACAATACCATGAAACAACAACACGTCAACATAATACATGAATATAATTGAAGAAGACCATTCAATAATAACATATCAACATAATTTAAAAAAATATAAGAAAGATAAACACAACCAAAGAAGGTGTGAGTAATGTACCATTCTATGAAGGCATATACAAGTTTCACCTAACTTAATCCCTATGAGCTCAATACACCAGCTACAAAAATTAACTACCATCCTTATAAAAAATGTCATAAAACCATAATGGTTAATACATTAACCATTAGAGAATTAAGACAAAAATAATAAAAAATCACTTAGAATCTTCATCAGGTGCAGGTTCTCCTCTGCTCTTGACCCCCATCTTTATTCTTTTCTTTTTTCTATTTTGCATCCATTTGCTCCTGTTTAGAAAAGGTAGCTTCTTTTCTTTTTCATGTTATTTTGACTGGAGAGTAACATAGATTAGTTGACACTAAGGAATTAGTAAATTGATTTTTTCTTATACCAGTTGAAATAATTTGTTTTCAACTTCTTAGCCCTTAACTCTTATTCACGAATTCCTTTTACCAATTCTACCAGATAGAAGATGATAGAGGGTCATCGTTGCCTTGCAACGTTTGGACTTAGGGGTGGGTCTTCCTCATTTTCAACATTAGGATTATATGGTTCAAACTCTTGTGTTGCATCTTCTGGTTGAAAAACAGATTCTTGCATGCCAACTTCAATCTCATTTTTAGTCTCCATTTCTCTCGACTGTGAACTGCTGCCAGTCTTTGATCTTTTTCTATTTCTAAAGTTTTCATTATTTTTAGTAGATTTTTCCTATCAAAAAAAATTATCGATAAATATGCAAATGAACTAATACTAAAAATATTTATAATCAGTATTTAGAATTACCTTATAACGACCCCTTATATTGTGATCTGGTTCATCATATTTATTATATGTCATTTAAGTACCCTTTCTGGATTGAGATCACTCACCTTTTCTTTTTCTTGCTTTATCTGATTCTTTATTTCTCTTCATTCTAGGTCTTTAAATTTGTTTCATAACACTAGAAGGCAACATTACACTTGAGGTATCAACCTTTTAGAATATTTGAGCTCTCGTAGGTTACATCTTGTGTTTATAAGTCAGCATGTAAGCTTCCTTGTTGTACCACCAATGAATTTCAGTTTTAGGATCTACCTTTTTATGTGTAAATGCTTTGATAGCATGTGGGCAGGGATTACCTAATAAATCCCAAATTCTATGGGTGCATTGTTTGCTTTATATTGATAGTGTGTCTATCTTCTTCATCAAAAACTTCATAGCTCCACTTCATTAAATTCTACCTTACAATTATGTGCTACGGCCCTGAAATTAATGTACAACTTTATAAAAGTTGGAGTACAATTAGAAGCCTAAGTCCTTAACCTCTTTTCGGTTTTCCTTGACAATTTCATTACCTGCATCCTAATATCTTCTAACATCCTGATTTTTGGCTTTCTTCTAGCCTCAAGGATCCATGCATTAAATGACTCAGTAAAGTTATTATCAACCACCATGTTCTTACATTGAGTATCAAAATAAGCTCTACACTATGTATTTGATGGATATTACATCAAATCCCTTGCAGCTTCTTCTGATAATTTTTCTAACTTAATCAACTGATCTTTGAACTTTTCATCATATGAACTCCACGCGCACCATCACATTAACTTCCTTCTCCTCCATTTTTTGCACCAATTACTCTCAATATGTCTTATACCATATCTATGCTAAGCTTTAGGCAATACTTTATCAACAACATCTAGCAATCCATGTTACAGTAGCACAAAGAAAAAATAAATGAAAATGTAGAAGTAATAAGTACAAATATTTAGACGTAAAAAATGAAAATCATACTTTTTGTATATCTGAAATGAATGTAATTTATGTACCATCTTTAAGGTCTAAAGACTTCTTCAGTAGCTTAATAAACCAGCTCCATATCCTGCTTATTTTTTATCCACTACTGCCCATGCTAGTAGAAAAAAACTGTTCATACAATCTTGTGCTATTGCTATCAAAAATATGCCCTTACATTTACATTTGAAGAATGTACCATCAAGTCCAATTCGAGGTCTCAAATCAGATTTTCAACCCTTTTTTAGAGCGTTAAAATACAAGTACAACCTCAAAAATGTTCTTTTTTCTTCAGCTAACGCATCCTTGGAGAGATTTGTCAAAACATCACTTCCAGGATTACAAGGTTTAATCTCTTCTGTGTAGGCTTCAAATTTTCTGTAGTTATCTATAAAACTACCCTCCAACTTCTCAAGAATCATATATTTAGTCTTTTTAAGCTTGAATTGAGACACAATCACCTTAAAATCATTTTCAAGCTATTCTCTCATATCTTTCATCTTGTACTTGGGGTTATTTTGAACCTTGTTCTTGAAGTATTGAGCTAAAGTGGCTGCATCAGCTCTGTAATATTAGAAGTAATCACATATGTATTTGCTGATGAAAGTTTTTATCTTAAATCCTTCGATCTTGCCATCTCTTGAAATCAAGCACCTAAAGGTACACCCCTCTTCACAACCATATCTAATTCTTGTTGTATCAACCTTGATTATAGTCAAAAATCCTTTTATTATCTAATGCATAATAATTCATAACCTGCCTACCTTCTTTTATGTTCTTAAATGACATACAACATGCAATTCCTCGTAGTTTTTCAATCTATCATCTAATACTCTTCCCTTTTCTTTGCTAATACCCTCCATCCAGTCATAATCATATTCCTCACCCTCACAAATACCTCAATCAATATTAGAACCAATACTCTGTTCACAATTTGTTCCAACCTTAACATTTACAGATAATGCTTCAGTACGATGTGAGAACTTTGAAGCAAAAACTCTGAGCTCACTCTCTTCTATAGCAATGAAATTGAGTACTTTAAATTTCTCACATAATAGGCCGAGAATGGCCCTAATTTCAACTTTTCCATCTATTATATAATACTTTTCAGAAGGGCTAGTGAATATTAGTTATTTTACTTGAGAAACCCCTAGCTTGTAAGTGAACTCATCACATATATCTTGATAGCTCAATAATTCAGGGTCAAAGTTAAGCCAAGAATGTGCTAGATTCTTATTATATGCCGACATAGGTGAATGGCCCAACTAGCCGCATAGTTGAACACAATATCAGCTTCATCAACCATCCTACAAAAATACATCAAAGAAAATTTTTAAAAAAAATAAAAAGCCATTTGCAAAATCAGGGATCATATTAAATGGAACACATTAAAAGTTATAAAATTGCAATAATGTATACCCTAAAAGACAAGACTCATTTTTTAGACCACCAAAAGACAAATAAAATTATTAAGTCTAAAAGGAATAAAAAGTACATCCTTAACATTAAACAATAGATTTCTTCTGATTTTAGTAGACCCATAATGTCTTTATTAGTTTGAGTATGGAAGATAAACCTAATCTAAATGGATCCTTAACTAATTTGAATACCTTAATCCTTACCTTGAACGATATATGACCCTCTTCCTTCATACTATATTCCACAAAATCGAATACTATATGGAACTCTAGCGCCGCTTGGAAGAAGGGATGTTCGGGTCAATAAATTTGAGGCCTGATTAGGGCTTTGAGAATGAGTTAAAAAGCATAGGTCTTAGGTCAGGTAATATTACAGATCAGATTATATTTTAGATGTCTTTATTTTGTATAAAATATGTAAATACCATGTAGAATATTTTAGTTAATGTGGCAATTGATTTTTATTTTAAAGGAAAATCTATAACTCCAGCAAAGCAAATAACAAGCACAAGGGAATAGAAGAGTCAATAGTTAGACGGCAAGGGGATGAGAGAGCTGAACTTTATACGGAGGGTATATGTAGACATTTTCAAAAAGTTAAGGGGTATATTTGAGCCTTTTCTCTTTTAAAAGTTTAATAGAGGGCCATTTTTTGGCCGAAAACTCACGAAAGCTATGTATGCTCTATTTCTAATAATTAAGGGGTATTTTTGGCCTTTTTCATTTCTTTTAGGACGAGGGGTATTTTTGAGTCAGGAATTTAACGAAGGGATATTTTTTAGTCGAAAATATAACGAATGGTATTTTTGAACCAAAACGTAATGGAGGAATGTTTTTGCTTCATTTCAAGTAGTTCAAAGATATTTTTGATCATTTTTTCTTTAACTTTTAATAAGTCACGATTAACAAGCATTTGCATTTTAGGTGAGATAGATGTGGCTGGGTAATGACAATAGGTAAAAAGCGAAATAAAAGTTGAAAAATGCTTTGAACAAGAACAAGACTTAGGACATCTTGCAACATTTAAACTTTATAACTAAGTGTGGCAATTTCAATCTATATAAGGTAAAAGAAACCCATTTTACTCATATGTATTGTATTGGATCACTCATATTTCTAAATGGATATATATGGGTTGATCTATTTTAAGAGTTCATATAAATATGGTCAAAATGATTAAAATATAGGTACTCATATAAATTAATAAATCCCCCAATTCATAATAAAAAAAATTTTAATTGCTCTAAAAAAAAGATTTGTGTGCATAATTTTTTTTTATATTTCTTAAAAAAATTTGGACTTGGGAGGGGGATGATAAAAAAATTAATAATTTTTTATTTTTTATTGGGGTAAGCGTAAATACCAAAATTGAAAAATCAAATCAAATCAAACTAATTCAATTTCTAGTTTGGTGACGGAGTTGGTGGGGGCAAAAAAGATATTTTTTATTTTTTATTGGAGCCGATATAAATACCAAAAAATCGAACCAAACCAAACTAATTTGGTTTTTCCGTTTGGTGTCGGGGTGGGGTAAAGGAGCAAAAAAATTAACTTTTTTTTTAAAAAAAATTATTGGGTTGGGCGTAAATAGCAAAAAATCGAACCAAATCAAACTAATTTAATTTTCCAGTTTAGTGTCAAGGTAGGGGCGAAAAATTATTTTTTTTAATTTTTTTATTGGGGCAAACATAAATACGAAAAAATACAAAAATTAAATTGAATCGAACCAAATTTATTTTTTCGATTCGGTGTCGGGGTGGGGTGAAATAAAAATTATCATTTTTTATTCTTTATTGGGGTGGATATAAATACCAAAAAATCGAACCAAAGCAAACTAATTCGATTTTTCAGCTCGGTGTCGGGGGTAGGGTGGGGCAAAATAAATTTTTTTTATCTTTTATTGGGCAGGCATAAATACCAAAAAATCAAACTAAACTAAACTAATTCGATTTTTCAGTTCGGGGTTGGTAGGGGTGGGGCAAAAAAATTCAACTTTATTTAATTTTTTATTGAGATGGGCATAAATACTGAAAAATCAAAAAAATCAAACCAAACCAAACTAATTCGATCTTTTGGTTTGGTGTAGGTATTATGTTTTCAAAAGTTTTAGTTCTTCGATTTGGTGTAGGAGTCTCAAAAATTTGGAACACCGAAGAAACGAACTTTTATTTAAAAAAATTGAAAAAATAATCTTTTTCAAAAATAATTATTTGGGAGTGGGATTGGGATGATAGGGATTGAGCATTAACATTCTATCTTTGATTTAATCTTTTTTTGCTTCAAGAGAATAAAGTGGGTTGAAACTATTTTTATCTAAACCATATTTGACCAAATCTATATTTACCCATATTTTAAATGGATGGATTGTGATCTAATTCATTTTGACTCAATCAATATTCAATCCATTCAAATCCAATCCAGTCCACCCATTTGCCATCTCTATCTATAATCACTAAACGAAGCTTCATCTTTTCATTTTATAATATATATATATCTAGATATGAAATTTAATCTTACATAAATAATGTAAATTTTTCATTTTATAGTATATATATCTAGATGTGAAATTTAATCTTACATAAATAATGTAATTTTCTGAAGAGGGGTTCACCTAGCTCCACTCTTCTTGGGGACGCTTGGTCTTAATTAAGTTTCAATCCATCTTTTGGGTCAATCCTTACTGCTTTTACCTTAAAATCAATCTAATCATATATATTAGTTCTTCATTTGCAACTTTTCAATTTCTTCCTCATATATATTAGTTCTTCATTTGCAACTTTTCAATTTCTTCCTCTTTTTTTTTTTTGGTCAAGAAGAGGAGCCTAGTTTATTTAACGTATTCGAACAACGTAACTCAGCAGGTGCGGTCTCCAATGAGAGAGATGGGAGAATCTATGTTGTGCCTATTACACAAAGAGTAGTCGTGGGCAGGTTAGCCTAGTGCTAATTACATTTTACAAGTCGACCAAAAGAAGCTTTTGAAGGAGGAGTGACGACGTTAAAAACAAAATTAGTATGCTCCTATGCCAAAGTGTTGCCAAATTCAGCTAAGATATTCGTGATACTATTTTGTTTCCTGTGTGAGCTAGAGGCGGCTCATCCTTTCTCCAATTCTAATATGTAGCTAGTAAGAACGCTGTTCAATGGTTAAGCATGAAAATTAAAAGAGGTTAATAATATTTTAATCATTAAAATGGCTTTAATTTTGTTTTGTTTTCCCTTCTCTAACAATCCGTACTCCATATAATTATTAATTAGACTCTGTGCATTCATTTAGGTTTAAGATTATTTGGGACTTTGAACAACACCATGTGCAATATAGACAGATTCTTGGATTGATCTCGTACTTTCAAATCAAGAATTTAGCTGCACTCGAGATATATTTATACCAAAAGAGTAGATGCATAATATGTTGGTACACTTTTACTACTTATATTAGTTAATTATAATTAAATAATTGCTATTTCATTATTTTTTAATTTAATCATAATTATTTTATGTAATTTGATATAAATATTGAATACTGATAAGCATACTTTAAAGGTGTATTTATCTTTTATACTTAATTCTTTTTAAAACTTTTCACATTTTTTTAGTTTAATGTTTAAATTAGAAATTATTATTTTAATCCCTCTAAATCACAAGTGACATCTTTTTTCCAAAATCCCCTTTAATGTCTAGCGACAAGAAGAATGGTTTTACTCTATGATGTGTGAGAACTAGAAAATAGGCCAAAAAATTAATCATTTACATTTTATATATTTTTAAAATTTCTTTTTTAATTTCTTATTTTTCTTCTTTACTTTTGTACATATTTTATTAAAAAGAGTGTTTTAGCATAACAGTTAACTCAATTAAAAAAGCTAACCCTAAAATAACAATATTACTGAAATATCAACCGAACGAAAAGAGAAAAAATTGTGTATCAAAGCGTAACTTTTTAATGATTTCATTAATCTTTTTCCTATACTATATTCAATGCACATGCGTTGCACGTATATTACAAATTTTGAGATTTATATGATCGTTTAACTATGTATGTACTATATTTGATCAAAATATTGAATATGCAAAAAAGGTATAAAGCCTTGTTTCTTGCTAATGTGATTAGTTATAGCGTATAATGTCAACTCATCTAATATAGATTTGTAAATAATACTCATAAAGGATTGATCCGATTGTAACGTCAAATGATGTTCAGTATAAGAAAAGTGACACTTTTAGTTTATTGTGTTGTGTTTATGTTTGAAATTTTTTTGCTAATGCTCATAGAAGTATGGAGACAGCTATCCTTAACAAATTATAGAAATAATATAGCAAACATTTGAGAACTTAACATTAATCTTATAGTGAGGTGTTACTTTTAGGTTGAGTAGTATGTCTGCTTTGTTTCGTTATTGAAGTTGCTAGATCATTTTTGAAATGATTTTCATAAATCTAGTTGAGTATTTTTTGATATTTTCTTACAATTCTATTATTTTGAAAAGACTCTCAATACGAAATCTCAAAATTTCAAGCATCCTACATCACATATTGCGAAGTGCAACAAAGGAGATTTTGTACGGCATAAATCAATAAGGGGCAAAGTGTCAATGATCATATGAAAAGGTAGTTTTTTTACTAAGCCTTATCAACCTAAACAACTTAAGGAGTTGGTGCCCCATTACGCCAAAGAGAAGATCATTGGGAAGTTTGACCCCATTATAAAGGACTATTACAGTAGTCCACTTACTGCAAGGTATTACTTAATGATGATTTATGTTGCCAAGTATATCTGATCATAAGAAAGTGCCGAATGTGTTCCTTTATTTCTGCAGTGATAACACTCATGTGATATGTTACTTGCGAAAATTGAGATTGTCTATAGTGGTTTCGATGACCTTGGTTCTTGTATAATATTCTGTAAGCATAAGGTGAGAAGTAAAATTTTCAAAGAAAGAATGAAATTAAAGATTGGGGAGCATTGAGAGAATGTCAACTGAGAATTAAAACATATTTTTCACTTAATGATATAGACTTAAATTGTATGAGACAACATGACAATATTAAAAGAAAAATGCCAACGCAAGTGACTGTGAATGTATAATAGAGGTGAAGTGTGGAAGAAGATTTTCAGCAATTTGAATGTTATAATGCAGACAGTTGGAACATGGATTCGGCAAAAAATGTGAGCGCACATAGATGAATTGTACCTAAAAATAAGCGCGAAGTAAGGAAATTCAAAATCCCATTGCACGGGCGAGTGATTTCAGCAAAGCAGAAACAATCAGTTAAGGGGTTGAGGAAATCTTTTTGGTATGGAGAATCTGCACTTAAAGGGAAAACTTTAACACATTAAAGAAGATGGCTTTGCGCTTAAAGAAAAACAAGGACATAGTGAAGAACAATGTCGTATAGACATAAGCATTGCCTTAAAGTAAGAGATGCAATGGCACATACCTATTTATTTAGCAAGAGGATGCGCAGGGTTGCTTCTATTTGAAACAGTGACTGTTCAAAAAGTGGAAGTTGAACTTGAAAGTGACCACACTTGTTTAGGATAAAGTGACGATCCTTGAGTAGAATCTAGTAACATGCTATGAATACCTCATTTTGTAGCCGAATGGATACGTCGGTATGTCGCCAAAACTTGTTTACTCCTATTACAATGTGCTTCACGTATTCAGTGTTGTTTTGTCCAAAGATGAACTGGCAGCTTTGAAAAAGTTACCACGTTTCATTTTAGCATACAAAGATAGAACTGTGGAACCCATGCTGCTGGAAGTGCAGCAAAGCTAAAAGCGGCACATAATGAGTGGAGCCATTCAGCTAGTCGCTTGGCCATGACGACCACAGCTGATCCTTTGGACAACACTCAAAAGCCTATTAAAGATTCCGACAATAATAAGGCTGTAACAAGCTAAGTACAAAAGAGAAATGTAAGGAGTGTCGCGCTGCAAGCTTTTCAGTAGTTCAATTGTTACTTTTTAGACTATAGAAATTGATGGGTAAAACAGGTGAATGAACAGATCTAAATTGTAAGTAAAAATAAGCATTAAGTAATTAGGTGGGAACTTACAACTCGTTAACTAGGGTGAGCAATTTCACCAAGGTGTCCAATCTTTAAGTGTTTTAGCAGATGTAGGCGAAGAATCAGGACAGACCAATTCGCTATATGCAGCACGTTAAAACATTGAAAACTTCTTGGAAAACAACATTATTAAGTACTAAGAGTTCATAATAATACCAAGTGCACAAAGTTCGTGATACTAAAAAGTCTGAGAGAACGGAAAATGAAGGTGAAAATATTTTTCGATACTCAAACACACTTCTAGCAAAAACTGAAAGTTGATGAAATTTCTCCTGTATATCCAAAAAGAAATACCAATTATTTGAATAATCAGCTTTAGTAAAAATGTATAGAGAATCTAAGTCATGAGGACGGAAAAACTGCAAGTTAGAAGCAATGCTAAAATAATTAGGGGCAGATGAAGGGATTTAAAGGCGGAGAATTAAACTCTCATCAACAAAAAGTTAAATGTATGTGCATCATTACTGCTGCCTATAAATGTGCTGATGCAAAAACAATGTTGTGCCATTTTACCCATAAATGCATTGTTCCTAAATGCATAAAATTGAAAAGAACAAATGCATTGAAATAGAGATGCAGAACGTGATGGGAAAAAATTGCAGGGAAGAAGATGAAAGACAAAAGTGAAAAGTACCGGCCAAGGAAATTCAATCATGGATGCCATGGTCCATGTGATTCTACGACGCAATGTTGTCCATTATTCCAACCAATTCGAGGCATAAAGAGAAGTTTCATTTGCACTGAGTTTCTAATATGTTGCATACATATGGCTATTCACTATGGATTTCAAAATCCCCCTGCGTACAGATGTCTTTGCAGGAGTTGGGATGGTGAACACAGATTAAATTAATCACGATGGCCATTCACGATGCAGCGTATCAAAGGAGCAGGCAGTAATAGATGGCTATTTGCGGTGTTGTAAATGGGTAGCGGCTGAAGTTTAGTCATTAGGGCGTTTAATTATTATGAGAAGGGTAAATTAGTAAATTGCCATTTCAATTTTAGAGTTCATGTTTTAAGATAATATAGAGAAAAACAAATAGATTTTAAGTGAGGGATATTTTGGTAATTTAATTTTAGATTTTTAGAATTGGTGCTTTTAAGATAGTAGAGAATATATTATTTAATATATTGATTTATTTTTCATCTTCTTAAAAATTCAATTATGTCTTATTAATAATAGTAAGTTGAGTTGAAAACTCATATTTATGAAATAACACTAAAAATAAAAAAAATCAATTCTTTTAGTAATTCAGACACATTATTGAATATATCTTATTTTTAAAATTGTTTATTTTAAACTAATGTAAAATAATAAGTTTGACTTCTATACATCCATTTAATCATAGACAGAAACAAAATTTGAAGCTTGTAAATTCAGTTTTTACTTCCATGCATCCATAGATACGAGAAACAGAATACAAATTTGAAAACTATAGATTCAGATGTAATCTTTTTAAATTGCAATTTCTAAAATTAATATTAGATATTAAATAATTGTTCTAAATAAGTACAAAAATCGAATAAAAAATTACTGGATCTGCAAATTCCTCTTCATAAACTTAAGCTCCACCACCTGATTAGATATATGTCTCAAATTATATAAAAGATAACTATGCACAAAATTTATCATTAAAAATGAGATTCCTAACTTGAACAAATTAAATAAGACAATTTGATTGTTACTCCCTCTTTTGACACTTTTTCGTGTTTCAAAATTTAAAATATATAAATTCTAATTAATATTTTTTTCATTATATTAATATGAAAAAATAAATCTGTATCTTATAGCTTTTTTTTTTGTATGATATTAAATATTTAAATTTCAAATAATGAATAATCTCATCCAATCTAGCTTTCACGATTGTTCAAATTTACTCTCAGTAAAAAAATTATCAAATTTAATAGCAACAGAGAGAGTAATACATATTCAAATATCTTACAAGTAAAATATGTTTTTTTTTTAAAAAAAAATATAAATAAATAAAAAGTACAGTGTACCAGTTATATGTATTTTAAAATGAATAATTAATTAGCATATTGATCTAAAGACAACTAGAACAACCATTTTATACAGAAATTAACAGAGTTTTAAGCTGAACCACATAGGAGAAGTGCAGTATTGGATATAATATGCGTGAAATTGTCACAGAACCTCAGCAATTCGACATCATGCACTACCATTTAATGTCATAGCAGATCAGTAAAAGTACTCGTTCATAGCAAGAGATTTCATGATCAAACTTTAAAAATGAAATTTTTCAATAATTAATGCATTTTACCTTCAAAATGTGATTTTTCTTGCGCAAATCCAACTTCATCGAAACCTAGAGCATACACAGGGAAAAAATGTGATGCATTAAAAAGAGCATAAAAAAGCAGTGAAACTCAGGATGGATAGCGCTATAGAGATGCGTAAGAAGATGAAAGAGAGCCATCCATGGCGCTATCCCTCCTGAGCTTTACAGATTCTCCATGCATTTCCACCAGAAATTAAAATATTTCACTACAGTGTATGAAAGGGAAAAAACAGAAAGAAAGGACAGCACCCAAAATGATGAATGAATGGTTGGGGTAGTTTTGAAGGAAGGGAAAGACCTATTTATAGTAGCAAACTAACGTGGGGGATGTATATTGACTAAGTTTTTTTATTCTTCAACTTGTGTGGTATTTGTCTCTATTATTGGTCAAGACTATTTATGTTTTTTTTTTTTTTTTGCGAAGGGGGTGGGTTATTATTATAATATATTTTGTCTTTAAGTAATCCTTTAAATGCTTCTGCCGACTACGTTACTCCACCTCACAAATCTTGAAATTAGCTACGACGTACGGTTATTACGTGTAGGATGGTTTGCCAGAAGTGTGTATTTGTAGTATTGAGAGTAGAAATAAATATAGGAAGTAGTATTTTAATAGACTATATCAGAATAAAAATAGTATCTCCTTCGTATCAATTTATGTGTTACTTTTTAAATTTTGAATTTTTTTATCATAATTTTCTTATATATTGTTTAATATTTTTAATTGTAAATTATTGTGATGTTATTATACTTTTAAGAAGTTTCTTAATATTTAAATTTTATTTCTAAAAAATTTAAAAATTTCATGTTCATATTCATCACAATCAAATTAAACATATTTGACTCTTAAAGTTTAAACGGCATCAATCAAACTAAACATGTTTGACTCCTAAAATTTAAATAGCATCATTTAAACGACCAAAAAAAATATATTATATTGTTAAAATAACGGTTGACTAAAAAATACAAAATAGTAACTAACTACATAAAAAATTAAATAATACCAATATGAATATTTATATTATTTTCTTTTAAAACCTCTGGTGAAATAGTATTATTCATTATTACAAGTGTGTCCGTATAGGCACCAATTTTTCTCCTAAGCTTTTTCCCCTAATTTCTATTTGTTTCATCATTGCCTAGGAATTTCCTGAATACAATCTTTAGCTTAATGATGACCAGTTTGATCTTTCTAAACACCAATTGAAAATAAAAAAAGAAATCCAACCTTTATATACAGTCAAATGCTATAATATATTAATAATCACAACGTTAAATTATGTGGGACTGTCATCCAAAAATATAAAATTTTTCATTTGACAAAGATTTTTAACAGATCTATTCTATACATATTGTGGGTGTAAAAAAAGTGTCAGACGAGAGAGAGGATATTTAATGTGGTCCACATATTAACTAAGTAGTTAATTGCATGATCCTCTATTTGAATATTGTCACGTCAGATCATTTTAAGTTTTTATGCAAATTAAAATATTAATTAGTTTCTTTATTAGCATGGAATATTTTTATTATGAGCCCTTATAGTTGAAAGTAAAATACATGATTCTCCATTCAGTAACCAAGTCAATATTTTTGTTAGGAGTGTTCATATTTTTAAAATATGGGTAGATAGTTTTTGTATGAAGGGCGTTAAACAAATGATATATATCAAAATATTTATATTTAACCTATATAATTGAAAAAACTTTTTGATAAAAGGTGTTTATCTGACAACTTTTGGATAAATATAACTCCGCCACTACCTCCGTTAAGTTTGTTCTCACAACTTCTTGAAGAAGCTTATACGTAATTCTATAATTAACTTCGTCAAGAAGTTTACAAGTAGTTTGTAAGTATAGTTTCAAAGCAGCATCAATAATTTTATAAATTGTATATCAGTTTTAAGAGAAATAAAATTCCCTCCCCTCCCCCTCATACCCCGACCCCACCCCTCCCAAAAAAAAACCCAAAAACTTCTTCCTCTACATTTTGTTGTCTTGTAATTTTATTATTATATCATAACATGTTATTAGGACGAGACTTTATTGCTTTGAAAAAATTTAAAGAATTGTGATTGAGCAAAATTACTTTCCATTGTAGCTGCTGTGGTGGTGTTATTCTTCATATTAATTAGAAGTAAAGTTTATATTATTTATGAAAAGGACGGACGAAGTTGGCAAGGTGATTACATCAATCAAATGAAAATCACCTTCCCTGTATCGTGCTTCCTTTATGCTCTCTGCTTTCTGCTCTTTATGTCCATTTCAAGCAGTGTTCTCCCTGTGTGTCTAATAGATGAGTCTAGTTCCTTCTTGGAAGACAAATTCACCCCATTTATATATTTAAAAATGAATAATCTATGTGGGTGAGGTGTGTATATTGTGCTAGTGCTCTCTTATCTGCAGGTTATATGATGATGCTCCACAAAACATGGTCTCCTGCCGTGGGTGAGCATGAGAGTTTGTGACAATTGAGTTGGAAGGAATATTTAGTAAGAGCATGAGTATATTATTGCTCCACGTATTTTCATTCTTGTTATGCTAAGGATAACCAATAATACTTTTATTTAATTCCTTGTAATAACTAAATTCAATGATACTTTGTAATCATCAAAACTGGTACTTCATTTTCATAGGTTTGTTGTGATTATAATTGAAGACATGCTAGCGAATTTTATTTTTACATTATATGCTTGTCTCGATTTGATTTTGACGTAGCAACATGGGTTTTATTAAGATATTATAATTTGATGTGGTTAATACAAGTTCAAATTGATTATGTTTTGTGTGGAGATATAAAGTCCCACATTGATGGTTAATGGGATGAGTGGTCTTCTTATAAGGTTTAGACAATCCTACTGTCTTCGAGCTAGATTTTGGGATATGAGTTAGGTTTAAGATCTACATAATAATTAGTAGTTTGAATGATATCTGAGAAATAATTTGAAGCAAAAATTTAATCTTGAAATAGTAAGATAAAAATTTACTCCTGAAGTATCATTTGCTCCTGAAATTAAAAAGACTTCGAAATTTACTCTAAAAATTGTAAAACTCTGAAATTTACTCTTAAAGGAATAAAGTTTTGAAATTTACCCTTAAAGTGATATAACTCAAAAATTTATCTGCGAAATGGTACTTCTTCAAACTTTACCCTTAAAGTAGTCGTAGAACTTTGAACTTTCCCCCAAACTAGTAGGACTTCAAAATTTACTCTTGAAATTGTAAAACTTTGAACTTTATCCCTAAAGTAGTAAAACATTAAAAAACAATCCTTAAACAAAAAATAATTTGAGTAAATCTGAAAAATATTATGAATCAGTGTCTTCTTATACTCGAAGTCTTGAACAAAATAATAAGCTATTTACAAATGCCATATATCAAGCATATTTGAATAATTAGATTTCATTCTTCGAAGTAAATTAAGATATATAACAAAGTATTTCTCAGAGAGATCTATGGAGTAACAAAAAATATACATATTTTTTTTGTTTTATGAAAGTCATTACAATATGTACTTGTCGAACGTAGAAATATCTTGATCAATTTTATTTAGTATGCATTCCGAGAAAAAATGAGACAAATCTTATAACATATTTCTACTATAATCGTATTGATATATTATAATTGGTCGTTCTTCATTTTCCCAAATGAAGTAACAAGTTTTTTCCTTAAGGAGACGTTCAAAATTTTGAAGTGTAAAACCATATATTTATTTTCCATTAATCATAAATTGGAAATTGCCTTTAAATATCCATTTGATTATTGTTTATTTCACGACATCAACAATGTCTATTCAAACTTTATTTTATAATACCAGCAGTGTCTAAATAAAATGATTATTATTATTATTATCAAGAAAAATATGATTGTTTTTAAATATCCTTTAAATACAAGCTTTCAGTTGTATTTTATAAAATATCATTATTTTATAATACCAGTAGTGTCTAAAATATATTATAGTCACAAAGTTGAGTTGAAAACTTTTTTGTCGATTGAATTTTCATATTAGTTCATACTGGCGTAAACTTGGATTCCTCTTTATAATGACCATAAAGATCTTTTTGAAAATTTTGGAAAAATTACTGGTTTACCCTCTCTACAGTTACCCATAGTCATGCTTAATCTATTCTTTGGTTTGGTTTTGGAATCTTGTTGAAAAATTATGAATTTTTGAAAATTTTCACTTTAGAAGGTTTAAGTTATTTAAAAATGATAACAATCAAAGTTACGAGTCTCGAAATAGAATCTCATCAATTCCAATAATTCTGGAATATAAAATTTGATCTAGAAGAGTTGTAAATTTTGGATAGTGAAATACCCCATAAATTGAAAAGTCAGAACATGAAAGAAAATGCATGAACCAGTGTCAGCGCAGGTTTAACGGATACCATTTACAACTCTTAGAACACTTCAAGGGTCGTAAAAGGAGCCTCGTGGATGTCAAGTGGACTTAAAAGTAATTTTGAAAATTTATGGTTTACGAGGTGCATCTACAAGTTGTATAATGGTCCACAATCCATGGACAGTGTCATAGATGAGTGGTCATACCCAAATTACACCTCTCGATTAATTATTACAAGCGGTCATTGTTAAAATATAGAACCTAATGATGGTTAGGGTTGGTCCCATGAGAAATATGATCTAGACTTGGAGTAATTAAAGTAATTTAGATGAATTAATCGACTTACTTCCTGAACGGGGGATCTTGATGTAAAAACAATAATCTAAACCTATACTAAGATGAATAGTCAATCACATATTATTAATTTAGTGAGAGAAGTAACTTAGGTATTATATTCCCCAAGAAATCCTAACACAGTATAACCTAATAATTGTAACCTTTACTAGTGTGTAGCATGCAAAACTGGTAAATTATTGTCACGACCAAAGCCTAGGGCCTAGACGTGATCGGCGAATGAGGAACCCAAAGGGACCCTAACAAGCCTCATAGCATATCATTATACATCCTTGGTCGCGAAAACTATGTAAAACAACATAAGTAACATAAACAAGTGAAATTGGAATTAAGGGAGAGAGAGATTTATATTTAAATAGCTTGAATATCATAAGTGTAAAGTTCAAGCATAATACATAACATGTCCAACAATACCTCTACTACATAGATAAGAGCGGGGGCTAAGACAAGCAACGAGGCTCACCCTCATATATAATACATACATAAAAGAAAGATAGTCTTAGAATATAGTATTCGAGAATAGTCATTGTCCCCAGAATGGAGGATCACCAAAGGCTAACTTGAACAATCCTCTAGCCAAAAGAAGAATCAATAGGAGCTCTGGTTCGTATAAGGTAACATCATATAAGCATAAAGTATGTGTTAGTATAGTTGAATGTACTAAATATGTGGTATACAATGCAACAATAAATAAGCTTCATAATCAAAATACATATAATAGACAATAGGCATAGTATAGCAAAATGGCATGTATGTTAAATGCATAAGGAAAACATGCTTAAGTAATTCATGCTCATATAGGATATCATATGTGTAGAAGAGACAAGCTAAATTTTCAAATGTACAACCCTTTGGTAGGTTAGTGATGATGCCTCCCTATCACTTAGATAGATGAGTACTAACTCTCATCTAGGTTGGTGATAATGCCACTCCATCACCAAGGTGGATGAGTACTAACCTTCATCTAGGTTGATGAGTACTAATCTTTAACTATGTTAGTGATGATACCGCTCCATCACTATGTGGATGAGTACTAAACCTCATATAGGTTGGTGATAATTCCATCCCATCACCAAGGTGGATGAATACTAACCCTTATCTAGGTTAATGAGTACTAACCCCCATCTAGGTTAATCTGGGTGCTTAAACCCCCCGGATTGGGCATGGTCGAGTTCTACACTTTATATAAGATTCATCATATGGTCTAATGCAACACTTTATATAGAACTCATCATATACATACACTCATTTCATCATCATATAGTCAATCATATCATATTTGATGCTTTGGACCTTCATTTCACAAGAAACCCTAGCCGAATATTTTATCAAATACTTGGGGTGTGTGTAATGGAGGTAAAAGACAATGCAATTTAGAGATGCAATCATGCTAGAAAAATCTAAAGTAAAACCACCAATCAACACCTTGCAACACTCCCAAGATATTCATATCAAAATCCCTCATCAAATCCAACATTAGATCCAAGATATAGAGCTCCAAACATGCTAAAACAACCATACTTTCATGAACTAAAATCACTGTGCAGTAAATTTATCAGTATACAAGACCCATATGTAAAATCAACTTTAAATTATGCAATATTAGTAACAAGGAGGCTTAGGAACCATGGGTAAAAGGACTCAATGGTTCAATACCACATACCGTAGCTTTGGAGAACCTTGAAAGAGATTGAAGATGGAGACTTGAAGTTTTAATGAAATCCTTGAAGAAATCCTTAAGATTGGTCTTGAGTTTTGGAACTTGAATTTAGGGTGAAATATGAGTCTAAGTGTTTAAAAGGATATTACAAAATGTTAAGGATGATACGAGGACGAAATAAGGCTAAGTATATATATTTTCGAATGTGGAAATCCTTAATCCCACAACTTATAAATCTTGGACCAAAAAAATTTAAACAGACACCCAAACCAATAGGGGTGCGTCGCGGAGGCGACGCTAAAACCCCACTGGAATTTGCATTTTGTGAACAAATGAGTTTTATAAAAATGGACATACATCCTTCATCCGAACTAAAATTAAGGTAAAACCAAGTACATTAAAAAGATAATTCAAAAGGGCTTTAATTTGGTAGGTCGTGGACCACTCAATTCTTTGTGTGATAAGAGATATTGCCCCTTCAAAGTTGATCCTCCTAAATAGCATTTTTTGCGATTTTTGAATTTTGATACAGTTGCTCTAAAATTTAGGTTATACCCATTTGTCATGCAATTTGACCCCATGAACAAGAATATGAAGTTGGATTTTCAAAATAATGAATGAACTTTTAGATATATGGATATTACGATTCGGGCACTTTTGAGGTACATTTTTGAGCACTTTTTGGGATTGTTACAATATCTCCCCCTTGGGAACATTCGTCCCTAAATGTAAAAGGGACGTACAATTCAAAAGTGATCATCAAGAGATCAGCCCCAACAAGAATGCAATGTTACAATAAAAACATCATTTTCAAGATCTCAACATAAGTGTAAAATCATCATAAACTTGCCAACTTAAACATGAATGCACATGAATGACATAGGGGTTGGAATATGAGAATTGGAATCATAAAAAGGACTTGACATGTTATCATAAGCTTGAATAGAATAAAAGAAATATGGACATTGCTTCTCCATGGCCACACCCCGAGAGACACTTTCGACTAGACAAACCTTCCAAAGAGCCTTAACGAACACCACATCATCATCAATCAATTTTTCCACCCTCCAATACCTCCTTCGGGACCTTATCCTAAGTCAATTTATCCTCGACATCACTCACAATCTCAAAGAGTTCTATAGCACTAGAGTCACCAAGATAGTCCATCAACCTAGAAGCATGAAGAATCAGACTACCCAAACCCCTATCCATAGGCAATCCCCAACTTATGCAACCTTACCAACCTATCTCCACACTATATAAGGACTCACAATCCTCTACTCAATTATCAACCAAGAATACACCTAACCCACTTTGTACCATAACCACCATCTCCCCCTTGGGAGACAACCGCCACGCTATCATTCTTTCTCCCAAAACTTCCAATTCTAATAAGATGAAAATCAAGGCCTCGCCTAATCTAGACCTTTTAACCTAAGAAGATTCGAAACCATCAAGAACAATATATTGCCATGCTCAACTTCCTTCAACTTAACTCCTTATCTAGCCAACTGATGGACCCCACTAGTCTCCTCTTTGCCAGGCTACCCATAGGCACCCTACTTAGAGCACCAACCACAATGTAGGCCTCACTAGGAAAGCTAATGCCCACTCATACCATATTCCTGAAGGGGCTCTAACCACTTTTTTACTACCCACAATACCTACCTATCATATTTAGCAAACAACATCTCATCCTCCAAGACTTGCTACACTACCTCCAAATAATTCACAAGCTCTAAAAAAAATCAATACCTTACCACTAGAGACCACCACAAACATATCAAAGTAGAGTTTTAAGACCCTATTCATGAAATCCACAAACAACTAACTCCACCAATATTCAAAATGCTCACTCCTAGTCCGAAAAGGACACTTAGGGATATCACCTACCCTCATCCTCACTTGGGAAAACCAAAGATCAATCTTAGAGAAGTTACTAAACAATCATAGTCAATTAAATAGATGTCACGCCCCAAAGTTTGGTTAGGATGGACTGGCACCCATTGCCGATTAGGATTGGGAGAACCAACCTATATATATACGCTTTGTTTACATATTATAAGGAATTTCTATGTTTGGCATGCCTCTAAGAAGATAAACGGTAATAACAAGCTAAAATAAAATGTGTATGGCTAGACCGTTTGGGCCACAGTATCTAAAGTATAAGACATGAAAACACTTTAATTTATATAGTTATATAGCCTCTAGTCAAGAGAAAATATCTACTAATGTTCGGGACAGGGCCCGTCCGAATTATCTATGTAATGCAAACATATAAACTCTAAACATACTGAGTAATAGCAGCTGAATATCCTTTACTTCTACTGGGGAGATTTTGTAGCACCTGTACCTGCAGCATGAAATATAGGTCCCCCGAAAGGGTCTCAGTACGAGATAATGTACTAAATATGTAAGGTAGAAAGTATTGTACATAAAATATAACTCAAATAAAACTAGGCACTGATAGAGAATAAGATACCACCTTTAGTTATACTTTGGGATCGAGTACTTTATGTTCTTTATATTCTTTTACCTTTACTGTATAATCTGTGCACATCATGTACTATAAATGACTAGTTGATCAGTGGTAAACTGTATCAGAATCGTCACTGGCTAGGTTCTTCCTTAACCCCTCGGGCTACCACCCGTGATAAGATTTTCCCTTCCTAGGTGATTCTTCTACCCCTCGGGATATGGGATCGCTCCCGGCTAGGTTCTTCCTTAACCCCTCGGGGTACCACCTGTGATAGGATCATCCCTGGCTAGGTGATTCTTCCACCCCTCGGGATACCACCCATCAAAACCATATGCTTTATCTTTCAATTATCTTCGAGATGATTCTTTTGGTGTTCATAATATTGTAACTATATGGATGTATATACAACATATGACATATAAATAATCATACAAGACAATATGACAATGAAGAGACCATGTCACATACATAATGAAATATGTATGAGGTAAAACAACTCGTGGATTTTGTTTAGCAACAAGAGCTCATGAAAATTGGTATTCATATGTATATGCTGATTATATGTTGAATATATGCAAATTTAACAAAAATAGAGACACAACTATTTTTTATATCGGAGTTGGTAAATACCTTTATATATAGAGGGAAAATCTTTGTTTCATGCCAAACGATACGAAATCGAATAGCCTTACATACCTCGTTATTATGATCTCGTGAATACCTTGGAGTGGCTGTGGTTTCTCTCAAATATTTAACTATAGTATATTAAATAATAAGGCTAGTATTAGAAGCCACACAATACTTCTAGGCAGTCCAATAGCATAAAAAGGACCACTCAGACAACAAACTTTCAATTAATGATGCAAAGGCATTTCTTCAATCTTTTCACTTATAATCATGTTTCCTAAAAGCCATTCTTATGTACATATCATGAAAATCTTATTTTCATACCCTTATTAGTCCTAAAACAGCCCATAAAGCATAACTCATAACAATTCTTCACAACATACAAACAAGCGGCATAATGTTACATCCTTTCACCATACTTCGACGTCAACAATTCCAAGCTTGTTTTAACTTTACTAAAATTATATCCAATATTTTTACACATAAAATCAGTCTTAAACTAGTCAATTAATAGGCCAAAAATAGGTGAAGGTGGTGGAATAACATATTACAATTTTCAGCTCTCAAGTTTCTTTTAAGAGTAAAATTACGACGTTGTACAATAACTCATCTTTGTGGACTGTAAAAGTGGTACAACAGCTTAATTACATGACTAACAATATATGTATTGCAAGAAAATAAGTCTTACTTCATAACTCATCCAACAAGTTAAGAGAAAATCCTCTTGAACAACACGAAACGTTCACAACAATACTTATGACACATGCTGTCCAGAATTTTCAGCATAACATAATAACATATACTTCTTATTTTTCATGAAGAAATCATACCAAATACGCAACTATAAGTGCTTAACTTTGCTTTCAAGGTTCATGTTTCCTTCTAAGAGACTTAGAAAATTGTATTTTTAGCTTGGTAAAGTGAAATAGATAGAAGACAAGAGTGTTTTGGAAAGCTGAAATATTGTTCAAATGTAATGACTTTAGGGGATGCATTTGATCCGTTTTTAGAGACTTTATTGGCCAGAATTCTCTTTCAATCTTGGCCATACATTGCCACCTATTAATACACTTGTGATGTAGTAGCTGGTCAGCTTGGTAAAGTGTCAAAAGTTGATAAGAGTCTTTTGAAAAAAAACTGCACACTTGTTTTGAAAAACAGAAAACTTGTTTGAATTGGCAATGACTAGAGGGCTGCTCTTATCCC
>JAOTQJ010000111.1:7064304-7075968 GCA_025642045.1 Solanum sejunctum | reverse complement strand
AGGGGCGTAGGGTGGAGAAAAATATTGAGATTTTCAAATTATTTTATTTTTTTCGGGGAGGGGGGTGGGGTGGGGGAATTGGATGGGTTGGAATAGGAATGGACCAAAAAAATAAAAATTTTGATCTGTGAATTTTTTTCAAAGATCAATTTTTAATCTTATTATTTAGAAAAAATTCGTGGAAGGGGATCATAATATGGATGAAATAAAAAAATTAATTTAAAATTGGATAAGAATTTTAAAAAATACTTTTCTTAATTTTTAGAAGGAAGTCATTTTCTTTAAATTTGATGAAAGTGAGTTGATTTGGAAAGCATTTTTCAAAAACTTTAAACCAACCAAATATGAAAAAATAGGAAAATACTTTCCTCCATACTAAACACACCTAATAAGTAAAATAGTAATAGTTGAATGGCTTTTGAAATAACAATTAAAGTTAAGTGATTTGTACGATAAAATTCCATATTCAAGTGATAACTTGGTGTATTAACTTGCCTTAACCACATAAAATTAGGACTACCTTAGAACCCTTTTTTAAAATATGTATAAATATTGTTTCTACTAACATCAGCTTTTTCTATAAATTGCATCAGGAAAAAGTAATAGCGTTGTTAAAAATACAAAATTTATTACACATCTGCACCTGTACATATTTATAAGATTCTTTTTTCCTTTTTAATTATCAAAAGTAGAAATAATACATAATGACAAAATTTCACTAGCTATCATCTGGAACTATCATGTGGCAGATTTCCAAAAAACTCAGCAAAATAAATTGTTTGTTCCACAATATTTTAGGAATCAAGAATAAGAAATTTTAATAAAAGAAATCATGCATTTGAAACAAGTAGCAGACGGAAAACATTCGGTGGACTTATATTTACTGAGATGATTAGAATTTTATGTAGATAACGTGTTATAAATAATAAAGCAAGACAAAAAATATTGTCTAAAAAAAGTGGGGAGAAAAGGAAAAAAAATATTATTTCTCTTAAAAGGTGAAAATATAGTGCATGAAAATTTCTCTACTTATAAGAAAAAATTAACGGGATCGAAAGTAATTAGTCATTACTTATCTCTAAAAAAATAGATATAGGGAATCCATAAAATTTAAGATCTTAAATTACGTAAATATATTAATAAACTTTATTTATAACCAAATATCAATACTCCTTTAAAAAAAATATACATACATAAAAAAAACCCACAAGGAGTAGTGTAGTGGTTCAGCACCTTACTCTCCTTAAATAAAAGATTGGGGGTTTGATCCTCATTTCTGATGAATGAAAAAACTCAGTGACCAGTTTTCTACCGCTTAATTAATGTGCCACATTAATTCATTACTCCTACTCTCTCACATTAATTTATTATTAGTATTTATTGAAGTAATGTTGGCTTTTACATTAAATGTGATCTATTAACTATAATTAACAAAAATAAAACACATTATTTGCTGAAATATCAAACACATTAATTTGCTATTTCCATTCCTATAAATACAACTTGATACTAAATAAATCAACCAACTAATCAGCTGTGCTATCAATAAATCCCAAACAGCTAGTAACTATTTTTTGACTTATACAAATACTAAATAAAATTAATAATTTCACCATTGATATATCAATTTTTAGTAATATTAGATAATTCAAATACTAACAAGAATAATTGAATTTCTTCACGTAGACGCCAAGTAACACCAAAAATAACATCAATTAATACCAAAATAACACCAACTAACCAAACAAACAACTAAAAAAACAACTCTACCATACCATCAAGAAATCATCAAAAACACAATAACTAATTTGGTTAATAGAAATTCAACATTATTAATATTTACTAATAAAATTAAATAAAGTTAACATCAACATACCAAATATAAATAAGTATAACAACATGATTTCATTTAGTAAAAATAAAACATAAAACATAATAATACCAAACATAAAACATAATAATAGCAAAGAAGGCCAACTCACTAAATTTCACCATATAAATATCAATTATAATGAATAGTTTTACCATCATTATTACCAATTACAAATCACAAAATTATTTGACATTAATATTTTATTTAAAAAAAACACACGGTAAATATCATCAAATAAGAAAGTAATTTTTTTGATGTTTCATCATATAATGTGTTTTGTTTTTGTTAATTATAGTTAATAGACCACATTTAATGTAAAAAGCCAACATTAACTTTTAGCTCAATAAATACCAATAATAAATTAATGTGTAAAAATAATAATAGCATGAGATGTGTAGGAATGTAAATAAAAAACTAAAATCTATAAATATTCTTGAGGGTTGACATAATTCGTAATATAAACTCTTAAAATGTATATTCTTTCAATTTTTTTCTATACTTTTCTATATGATATATACTATTACATTATTCAAGTTCTTTCTTTTTGCAGCCAATAAAAAAAATTACTGTAAATTATCTTTTGATAAAATGTAATTCAATTTTTTGATCTTTTGAAAAATTCTATGAAGTTTTATTTTATTATCTTTTTTGAGTTGTTGAGACTAATAGTTGCTGTATATATCAGTTGCATAAGGGTTAGTTGACTAGTCAGAGTTAGTTAAAGATTAGTTGCTGCGCACATGTGATTAGTTAGAAGTTGTTAGAAGGTTGTTGAGGTTTGTTTACTTGCTCTATAAATAGATGAAGATCAATGTATGTAGACTCTTTACATCTTCATTCAATACAATCAAATTTCTTCTACATTGAGCTATGGACAATTCTCCATAACTAATCTCTATTCTCTAAACACTGAATCAATGTTCATTTCTACATGGTATCAGAGCCAAATTATTCTCGCTGGATTATTCAGTTTTTTTTCAGATCTCAATCCACACAATAGTCTCAGATTCATCAGCTAGTCAGTCATGGTGGAAGTTACAAATCATGTATCCAATTCTATAGGAAACAATGTTATGGATGTAAGTAGTTCTCTTTACACTCATCCATCTGATAGTCTCAGCCTTTTACTTGTTCCAACAATGTTCGAAGGAGTATGATATAGGTCATGGAGTAAAGACGTAATGAAATCTCTATCTATGAAGAATAAATTAGGATCTATTAATGGAGAGTGTAAAAGACAGACTAGTAATTCACCTCAATATCTACAGTGGGAAAAATGTGACAATATGGTCACATCCTGGATTCTAAACGCTCTTGAAAATGAAATTGCAGACAGTGTGGAGTATGTTTATGACTCCTCAGAACTGTGGAAGGAATTAGAGGAATGTGATGATCAAACTAATATATGGTTGTATTAAGTTCAGAAGAAAATCAATGAATTGAGCCAAGATGTGCTGAATATAATTGTGTACTACACTAGAATGAAGAAGTTATGGAAGGAGTTGAGTAGTTTAAGTGTCAAAAGCCAATGTAGTTGTGCTTGTAGCTGTGGAGGAAACGAGAGCATGCACAAGGCAGAATAGGATAGAAGACTTATTCACTTTCTCATGGGTCTTAATGAGATCTATACTGTGGTTAGAGGAAGCATATCAACGATGACTCTATTACCTTCTATCGCTCAGGCATTTGCGATACTGGTTCAGGAAGAAAAACAAAGGGAATTCAAGACAAGTGATCAAATGTGTGCAGAAGCAAGCTCAATGAACTCTTCTATGCTTGCTAGTGCACTAGGGCTATCAGGTGGAAAGCAACAACAATTTAAGACCAACTATTTCTCTAATAACAATGGGAGATTAAGGCCTTTATGTGAATATGGTAAGAAGTAAGGACATACCAAAGATAAATGCTTTAAAATATATGGCTATCCACAAAGCAAACAAAGCAATGCTCAAGGTCAGAGATCTTCATCCCACTATGATGCAGGACATAATCAATTTCACAAGTTAGCTAAGGGAAAGGGCATAATGATATATGTTTTTGGTACTGAAGCTCATCTATCACGCCCCAAGCCTACACCCTAGACGTGACCGACACTCAAAAAATATTTTTGGTCTCAAATAAGCAACTTGGCCTGACTACTTACTCAGCGGAAGACTCATAATAATGAAAAAAGCCATAAAAGCAATAAGATGATCTAAAACTTCCCGCATAAGTTGAATATGAAAACTTTCAAGTAACATTTGAATGAACTAGAAACTAAAATACTAACACATGGTCTATGGAACATCTACTAAAATTGTCTGAAAAGGCTACTGAGATAGGCCCCAAGTAGCTAGAACTGAAGTAAAATTGAAATAACATAACATGAACCAAAGAGCCTTGGACTGAAAAGAGGCCTCACCACTGTCTGCAAGCTATCAAGTTCTCAACAGAGAGACAACTGAGGAACTCGATCACTTTCGTCTGCATCATAAAATGATGCAGGTCTTAAGGATGTAGGTACATGATATGTACGTATGTAAGATGGCCAAAACATTTAAACAATATATCATAATGCTTTTTAAAAAACATAAACATAATTCATAATTAAATAACAAAAATCATAAATACTGGTATGCTAAAAATAACATGCTGAAAACTGATAAGAAAAACTTAATTTCTTAGTTTGGGGAGTTTCTTTAACCGACAACCACCACTATGAGCTTCGTGGTGATACAACGTCTTGTCCAAGCTTCCAGAGCCGTCCCGTACTTTTCCAGAGTAGTGGATGAATAACTAGGGGAGTGCATCCATCCCAAAATGGGCCATCTCAGTGGCTAATGAGGAAGGTATTGTAGTACAATCCTATCCTATGCTGGCTACATAGTTTATAAGCTTGAGTAATTTATTCTACTCTCACCCAAATTTATGCTTAATACTACTCCCAAAATATTCTTATATAGCTCATAAGTTTTAAAGAATGAATTCTTGAAATCTTATCTTTTAGGGATGTAGTCCAGCTTTAACTTTTCTTAGCTTCTTCACTGAAATTTTTTACTTGACTGAAATCTATTATCTTCTCAAATATTCCTTAACATATAGTTTTCTCAGCTAAAGGGCAAGAATGATTCAAGAAAAGAATTCTTTAATTGATCTTGACTATAACTTTATGGATATTCATAAAACTCATATAAAATGCACAAGTAATCATGTATAGCTTTAAATCTTGAAGTCAATACGCTAAATAATCATTAAAGGATTAAGAACTATCATTCTTTATCAAGAATCTAAACATATGTAAGAAATTTTACTAGGCTTTATAGGATTTACGTAAACTCAATTTCAACTCAGGCTTGAAACATGTTGCATGAAAAGTATCACATACTTTCTAAAGTATTCTCAAAATAAAATAGTTTTTGGGTGGCCTTACATACCTTGGAATGAGTCCTTAAGGAATTGAAAGGAAAATCTAAGTCCTACAACCATTTCTTGAATTTCCTGAGCGTAGGTTCTTCAGAGGGTCTGTTTGAGCATATGAATGTGACTAAGTAAAATATATTTTGGACTTAATTCGACTTAAAAACTATCTTTGTTTAGGATATGGGGTGTGGAAAAGTTGAAATTAACCCTCCCCTTTAAAAAAATAAAAACTGAATCCTTCTTGCACTAGTGCTCGACACACTAGTGCTTTTAAGCATTTTTTGGCAAATTTCTCACTTTTCATAAATTTTCAAAAAAAATTAAAGTATGGTTCCGCATCGACTCTGAGACGCAGAAGGGGCATAGGAAATCCCACTATTTTGAGCATTCTTTAAAAAAATAAATTGTGTTTTTTCAAATTTTTGCCAAGTCGAGACCATTTTCAGACTTGATTTTTTGCACTAATCACAAATCTGGTCTTGAATTTGCAAATGGAGCAAGGAAAGACACGTTACGCATAAGGTCAATTTTAGGTGTATTTTCATCATTTCATGAGGTGTTACAATATCTCTCCCTTGGGATCATTTGTCCTCGAATGATAACGATACAAACAAAACTAGCTCAAACCACAAGATTTTCTAACTTAATAAACATAAATCTTCAAGGTGGCAATACAAAAGTTTACCTTCAAGATCCTCATTTAGGCCAACGAACAAGTGTGGATACTTGGCCTTCATATTTTTCTCGGCCTCCTATGTGGCTTCCTCCACAAATTGGTTCCTCCACAGAACCTTCACCGAAGCAATATTCTTGGTCCTCACTTTACAAACCTATTGGTCTAATATATGCATCAAAATCTCTTCATAAGACAAGTTGTCCTTAATCCCAACACTTTAAACCGGGACAACTAGAGAGGGATCTCCCAAGCACCTCTTAAGCATGGAAATATGAAACACCGGATGTATAACACTTAACTCTGCTGGTAACTCTAACTCATAAGCAACATCACCCACTCTTCTCAGGATCTGATAAGGCCCAATATATCGTGGGCTGAGCTTCCCCTTCTTCCCGAATCTCATAAATCCCTTCATTGGAGATACCTTTAAGTACACCCAATCGCCTACCTCAAACTCCAAGTCTCTCATTCTAATATCTGTGTAAGACTTTTGTCGGCTCTGAGCTGTCTTGAGCCTCTCCTGGATCACCTTCACTTTTTCCATAGCCTGATGAACTAGATCAGGTCCTATTAGTCCTGCCTCACCAACTTCAAACCACCCTATTGGTGATCTGTACCTTCTACTATAAAGAGCCTCATATGGTGCCATCTGTATGCTGGCCTGAAAGTTATTATTATAAAAGAACTCAATCAAAGGTAAATGATCATCCCAGTTACCTTTAAAATTTGTCACGCACGCTCTCAACATATCTTCCAAGGTCTGTATAGTCCATTTTGCTTGCCCATCTGTCTGTGGATGGAAAGTTATACTAACATTCACTTTCATACCAAGCTCCTTCTAAAAGGACTTCTAAAACTGTGTTGTAAACTGAGCTCCTCTATCTGGAATAATGGATATAGGGACCCCGTGCAACCTAACAATCTCCTTGGGATAATGTCTGGCATAATCCTCAGCTGTGTTAGTCATCTTGATAGGTAGGAAGTGAGCTAACTTAGTCATTCTGTCTACTATGACCCACATCAAATCATGCTATCTATGGAATCGAGGTAAGCTTGTTATAAAGTACATATTGATCATCTCCCATTTTAATTCAGAATCTCTATGTTCTGGGCTATACTTCAAGGCCTTTGGTGCTCAACCTTAATTTGCTGGCAATTTGGGCATCTAGAGACAAACTCTGCAATGTCTTTCTTCATACCACCCCACTAATAGACTTCTCGCAAATCTCTATACATCTTTGTTGCACTAGGGTGGATAGAGTATTTGGCAATTATGAGCCTCAACCAAGATCCTATCTCTAAGACCATTAATATTTGGCACATATAACCTACCTTGGTACCTTAAAACACCATCTCCCCCTTTTGAGAACACTAATACTTTCAGCTTCTGAACATATTCCTTCAATTGAAGGAGGATGGGATCCCTTTCTTGCTTTTCCTTCACTTCTGCCACCAAAGATAACTCTGACCTATTTTTGACAATGGCCTCACCTTCATTAGAATCTTCAATCTGCACCCCCAAACGGGCTAGTCTGTGAACCTCCTTAGCTAACTCTTTCTTTTCATCTTTAACATGGGTTGTGCTCCTCATGGTCACCCTGCTAAGAGCATCAACAACAATATTAGCTTTACCTGGATGATAGAGGATACTCATATCATAATCTTTCAGCAACTCCAACCATCTCCTCTGTCTTAAATTCAGCTCTTTTTGGCCAACTACATACTGCAAACTTTAGTGCTCTATGAATACATCCACATGCCCACTACATAGATAATGTCTCCAGATCTTCAGAGCAAACACCACAGCAGCAAGCTCAAGATCATGAGTTGGGTAATTCTTTTCATGGATTTTAAGCTATTTGAAGGCATATGCTATCACTTTGCCTCTCTGCATTAATACATAACCCAAGCTAATTCTAGAAGCATCACAATAAACCACGAAATCATCAACTCCATCTAGTAGGGATAAGACTGGAGCTGTAGTCAACCTAGTTTTCAACTCTTGGAAACTCTTCTCACAAGCTTCTGACCACTCGAACTTAGTCTTCTTCTGAGTTATCTTAGTCAAGGGAGTTGAGATAGAAGAAAACCCCTCTACAAACCATCTGTAGTATACCCAAGAAACTCCTTATCTCTATTGGAGTTGTGGGCCTTGGCCAATTCTTACTACTTCAATCTTTTGGGAATCAACTTAGATACCCTCACCAGATATAATGTGCTCCAGGAATGCCACAGACTCCAACCAGAACTCACACTTAGAAAATTTAGCATATAGCTGTTGATCCTTAAGGGTCTGAAGGATAACTCTAAGATGGTCTGCATGCTCCTCCTTATTACGGGAGTAAATCAGGATATCATCTATGAACACAATAACGAACATATCTAGGTATGACTTCAACACCCTATTCATAAGATCCATGAAAGCTGCTGGTGCATTTGTTAGCCCGAAGGACATGATCAAAAACTCATAATGACTATATCGGGTTCTAAAAGTTGTCTTGGGAATATTTGTCTCTCTAACTTTAAGCTGATGATACCCAGATCTAAGATCTATCTTGGAAAAACAGGTAGCACCCTGAAGTTGATCTAATAAGTCATCAATTCTGGGAAGAGGCTTGTTCAACTAGCGGTAATCTATGCACATTGAAGAGAACCACACTTTTTACACACGAAAAGAATTGGAGCACCTCAAGATGAGACACTTGGTCTAATGAAACCCTTATCTAACAGATCTTTCAGCTACAACTTTAACTCTTTTAGCTCTGAAGGAACCATTCAGTATGAAGGGATAAATATGGGATGAGTATCTAGGAGAGTGTCTATCCCAAAGTCTATCTCCCTATCCAGAGGGACTCCAGGCAGATCCTTAGGAAAGACTTCTAGGAACCTATTCACAACAAGAACAGACTAAAAAGATAGTGCCTCAGCACGAGAATCCTAAACTCTGACTAGGTGATATATACACCCCTTAGAGATTAACTTTCTAGCTTTGAGATATGAGACAAACTGACTAAGGACCCATACAGTCAGCTTCTCAATTTGCTGCAACATTTTCAACTAAGCAATTTAGGAGAAAACAATGAGAGTCAAATTGCAAGTGGAGCTATGAACTTTGCAAGTAAAATGACCTGCACTTCTTTTATTAATTTTGACAAACTATCTTGTAGTTGTCTCATGGCAAAGACCGAATTATGGATAATAGATTTGGGAGCTTCCCATCATATGACATTTGATAGAAAATATCACACAGGCATCATCATCCTACCATAGCCCATGTTAGTAAACCTACCTAATGGATATAGGGTGAATGTAACTGAGAATGGAAATGTTAAGTTGATTTCAGTTAGTTGTTTGACAGTTAATCTTAAGTGTATTACCTCTTTTTCTGATTCATCTTATGTATTGCAAGATCCTTCAGAGAAGAGGCTTCTGGGGATTGGTAAAATGCAAGATGGACTCTATCTTTTTTGCTCAACTTGTTTGCATAAGAGCTTCACATATACAACTTTGAGGGATCAAAATAAGCGTTTCTTCTTCTCATAATAGTGGAATAGGTCCTTGATATAGCTGTTTCTTTCATTAATGTAATTCCTTACCTACTGTAAAATGCCATTCCTCTGATGTTTCCTTATCTTTATGTCATTTCACTCTATTTTTGAAACAAATACTACTCATAATAATGGAAATGATAACTGTGTTTCTATGAAAAATATAACTTTTACTTCTCATCTCTCTCATGAAATTAACCCAGATCTGTTGTAGCACTACAGACTGGGTCATGTTCCTTTTACAAAGATGAAAGGTATATCTACCATCCCTGTGGAGTTCTTACCTAAACAACCCTTCATTTGTGACATTTGTCCTATGGCAAAACAAATCAGACTGCTTATTCCATCCAGATCAGACAATACTACCAGAATTTTTGAATTACTTCATGCTAACTTATGGGGTCCATATCATGTGTATAACAGTTGGTGAAATTACTAAAATGCCCCTAAAATAGAATCGTATGCATAATGCGTCTTCCCTAGCTCAGATGAAAAATTCGAGAATGCATTTGTGATTAGCATGAAAAATTGGGTGGAGAAGTCGTCTCGACTCCATTTTTGAGTAATTGGATCAAAAAAATCATTTTTTGATTCAAAAACTGAGATAGTGAGGGTTCGTGATGGGGCCGCGACACTCCCCGATCATGTACCGCACTTATACTTTTTTTCAAATTTTCAATGGGGGTTAAAATTTTTAGAAATACACAGGTGTGCAACAGGTTCGCATCGCGGACCTGTTCCACCGGCCTATTCCACCAATGTTCAAAATTTTAAAAATTTTGAGTGGCATTTTAGACTTTTTCTCACCTTTTTTTTGACTTAATCCACGACTAATAAAAGTCATTTTTGGCCAAAAACAGTTTCAAAAACCTATTCCAAAGCCCCTTACGCTAAAACTAAGTAGAAATCTTGAGCAAAGAAGAGGAGAAAGAGTTAGGGTTCAACAGATTGAGGCTAATTATTGAGGATCTGATTGTCAAACTCCATACCAAGTATGTAAGGCTATCTAAAGTGTTGGATTTTTCATTCACACACCCCGTCTTTAACTTGAGTTGAGATTTTTGAGTATTAATTGCATTCTTTAAAACTTATGATTCGTAAATCTTGAAATTCTTGTACAAGAATGAGTTTCTTGAAATTGTTTAAGTTAAATTATGAGTTGCACCATTGTTACCTTGAATTATAAAAGTAGTTCACATGATTGATGCATGAACCCTAAACTTAGCATTTTTCCTTTCTTACCGATTAATTGAAATTGTGAACCTAACCTGTCAAACTAGGTAATGTGTTCCTGAGAAGTATGTTTTCTTGCTTCATGTATGCTTTAATGCTTTATGTGTGCATGTAATGAGTATCTATCATGTCGTATATGTTGAGCATGCTAATATGATTTCACTTCATCATAATTCGTGAGAGTCTTACATGATGTGGAGTAGAGACTTGAGTTGCATTGCATGAACGATGGTCCTGAGTTATTGAGTTATTGAGAAATTGAGTTGAGCTACTAGAACTGAGTTGACTTATCTGAGATGAGTAGAACTAATTTTTATGAACATGATTTAGTCTTGGAAGGAGTATTGAGCACGAGTTGGGTGAAGAGAGTCACCTTAGAACTACATAGCCAATGTAGGATGGTCGCATAGGATAATTCTGGTGGCCCAAGTCCCCATGGAGGGACACTCTCTTAGGATCCTAGAGAGAGGTAGAGGTTGACACTTCTTTTCTATGGCAAGGTAAGGACGAGCGAGGCAACAATGCCATATTCATTGTACATCACCAAAAATCATGGTGGTGTGAGTTGTGTCGGTTAAAGAAACTTCCAAGCAATACTTGAGTTGAGCATATCATGATTTTTAAACTATATCACATTTAAATACTAAGTCTATTTTCTAAAGTATGATTTAAACATAAAACGTGCATGATTTATTTGAGTTGAAGTATGAGATAAAGAGTTGAGTTTTGAGCTGAGTTACTGATTTATTTGAGTCTTATCTGTACTTTTAGCACGCTTACACAACAATACGTTCCATGTATTGACGCCATTTGGTGCTGCATTATTTCATGATGTAGATACGAGAGATAGAGGACATCAGCAAACACATAATTGAGGTTCAGAGTTCTGAGATCCAGAGATTGGTGAGCCCTCCTTACTCTTTAGAGGAGCCTAT
>JAOTQJ010000111.1:6959440-7050628 GCA_025642045.1 Solanum sejunctum | reverse complement strand
GCTCACTTGTACCTAAATGACCTACCAAATGTGATAGTTGATCCCTTGTTCCAAATGTTTGAGCTTTTCATGTACCTGTTCTTTCTTGACACTTTGGTAGCCAAGCCTTTTATTTTGTGAACTACCTTGATATATGGCCCTGGTCTATCCTTGAACATGTGAACTTCGATTGAGGCTAAAAGCCTAAGTTAAGGGTGGCTAAAAATAGTTGCTCTGGTTTGGGAAATAGATACCGTGTACTTCACCTCAGGCTAAAAGCCCAAGTTGAGGTGGTCTTTATTGTAGTAAAGTAATAAAAATGGGGTGGTTAGTTGAGAAAGAAAGAAAGAAAAGAAAAGTCATGTACTGGGTGAGAAAAAGAAAAGAAAAATAGTCTTGGATTGAAGAGAATAGCAAAATGAGTTCAAAATAAGGCACAACGGAAAAAGAGAAAGAAAGCACCTGGGAAAAGCTTGAAAAGAAATAAGAGGGGTGGATTTAATGAAAATGGTTAAGTTATGGAGGTAAGAGTGTTGAAAAATATTTTTAAGCATGGCTTTTTGTCGCTGCTTGCCAAAAATGCCATACCAAAGCCCCATGAGCCTATGTTACAAGCCTTTTAAGTGCTAAAGTGATCTGAATCCACCTTGTCATCAATCCAGAGTTTGAGTATAGGGACAAGCCTATGGTGTTAGTCATTATGCATGAATTTCATTGTGAGAATAAGAATGCTTGCACAGTCCCCGAATTTTGATTGCGTTTAGATTGAGATATAGGGACTTCTTTTCTTTGAGGGCATTTCCACTGCATGATTGGCATATGACTTGTCTAGAGATTTTGGATTGTTGATACTCCTTCACTTGTCATAGTTGGATTGCAAGATACATCTTTATGTCTTGATTTTCTTAGTAGCTTTGCAATCAGGCTTTGAAACTGAGAGTTGGGTACCTAAATTAGAGTTTAATAATGTATATACTAGTAGAGTAGCTGCTATGTGTTTCACATTGTCTATGTAGATCGAGTTATCGCTTGAGGACAAGCAATAATTCTAAGTTAAGGATGTTGATGTGCTATCAAAATACAACACATTTGCTGCCTAAAACAAGGGATTTTTCAAGTCTTTAATGCGAATTTTTATGGTATTTATGTGTTATTGTTGTAGAAATTATAGGTTTGCATGATTTTAGGAGAAAATTACAAATTTTGGTGAAATACAGGACATATAAGCCACCCTACTAGTCATAGTCGAATCTATGAGTCGTAAGGTGCCCTTGTAGCAAGGAATAGTGAGCAAAATTAAGAAGCTACAAAGTCAAGGTCAGCTATACGAGGCCACTAAATGAGTCATAGGTCTCATTATAACTCGTATAGATGGGGGTCATAGCAAATAATAGTGAGCCAAATGGTTGGACCAAGAACTGAAGGCCTAGACTACAAGAAGAGCATATGAGTCGTAGGCAAAGCAATAACTCGTAATAGTTGGTCATAGCAATCAAGTCCAAAGTACCAAATGCTGACTATGAAATCCCGATTATGACTCATAAGTCACCTAATCAGTTATACCTGTGCGACGTACCTACTGCCAGCTGTATTTCCATTTAATTTCTAGGGTGAATTTGTAAATAGTATAAATACCTGACGATAGGGTTTTAGAAGGATACTTCGAACTTTGAGTATTTTTCAAATTCCATACTTTGAATATTCTCTCTAGAATATTTCTAGGGTTTAGTGTAGATTCCAATTTTTAATTTGAAGACCCACTTAGGGGGTTTGTAAAATCACATTGTACTCATCTTCCTTTAATCAAAGTTTGTGGTTTCTAACTTGAAGGTGTTCTTGTTCTTCATTATTTATGATAAACTCTCAACCATGTCTCTTACATTTATTGTTGTTGATTTTGCCTTAGCCATGAGTAGCTAAACACCCACAACTTAGGGTTGTGGGAACCATAAGTAGCTTCCTTGAAATAACTTTGTGATTTATTTGATTGGGGTTTTCCATGTATTGTTTATTTTCGTTCTCTTTTCTTATTTTTTGATCGTGGCTAACAACAATCCCTGCCTACTATTGCAATCCTAACCAAGGTAGTGACAAATAGGAAAAGGGATGTAATTGACAGGATTCTATTGTTATGTTCTCATCTAATCAACCAAACAGACCAATGAGAGGTTGATTAGGACAATGGGTAATGGTTAGTTGGCACACCATGGTTGCCGACCAAGCGCCGTGGTGAAATTTGACCTTCACCTTCATGGAAGGTCTAGAAGAACCGAAGTTATCATCCTACATGTGGATTCCCAATTAGGGTTACGTTATCTAGGGTAATTGAGTCAACAAATCATAAGGAATACAACTCCCAAGTTGTCACTCACTTTGAGTGTCTTCTTGTATACTTGGCGTAGTGTTTATTTTTGTTCTTCATTTTGAATCTCCAAACCCTCCATTATAGAGAATGTAGTGAATGATACTTAACATGATTGTTAGTGGATCAACTTAGTCAAGCCCTGTATTCCACGTGGATTTGAACCTAACCTTTGGTTAGGTTTATTATTGAGTGCCATAGCTTTGTTATTGTAGTGTGAACATTAGCACTCTTTTATGATTTTGCATAATCACCATGTCTATACTCGTGCGAAGTTGAACAACTTACTGCATGATCTCCTCATTGATCTTAGCTTGATCCAAACTTGCATTCACCGCATATGAGCTCATTGTTGAAGCTCTCCCTATTTTTCCCATGCTCTGTTGTTTTTGATCACTTGCTCCATTCTATCAGATATCTTTGTGAACGGTTGATCCAAGAATATTACCCTCATTATAGTATCAACACAAGTTTAACTATTTTTATCGAGGGTATAATAGAAAATCTCTACCAAGGTAGAGTCAATAATTTTTTGGTCTGGGATGTTTTTCAAATATTATGTTAACCTCTCCCACATTGTACTGATTGAATCACCCATAAATTGCTCAAAATTGTTGATTTGATCTTTTCATTTGAGCTTCTTTGACCTCGGCAAATACCTTTTCAAAAAAGGCCTTCTGTAAATCTATCTAACTTGTGATTGATCTTTGTGGGAGTTCTGATAGCCATAGCGATACATTACCAGTAAGATAAAGAGGGAGCACACACAACCTAATATCATCTACAGAAATATTTTTCCTCCCCATCATGCTCTTGCACACAAAACCTATATTATGCAAATGGATATGAGGATCCTCAGGCGGTAGAGCCGCTAACAAACTGAAATACCCCTCATGTGCTTCAAAATGCTCTATAATCATAATTTACATTTATGTCAAAATTCATGTGTGATTTCAAAAATCTGACATCGTATTCCCAATCAAGGGAAAATTGAGTAGGAAATGGGTATAACAAAGATATTAGAGGACCCGTAGTGAAAAATAATTTTTACTAATTTTGAATTCTAGTGGTTGTCAACTCCCTAGTTGTGACATGCTATCGGGGCGTGGACCAGTGTTGTTTATGGTCCACGTCTGGTCTGCATTGCGCCAGGGGTGCAAACTAGTGCAAACTTTTCCTTGGTTTTTCTTATGCACCCAAGGGCATTGGGGTTATAGCCCTATGCCCACTTAAATGTGAAATCTTTTATACTTAGATATTTTTCAAATCTATAAGTCCTAAAACCGTCTCTCAAAATCCTCTAAGACTCTATCAATTCTCTCATTCAAATCTAAGGATCTCAAGATGAACTTCGAAACTTAAGGGCTTATTTGAAGCTCTAAGTCTACTTCAAGTTCACGTCAAAGAATTCATGGTTTAAGGTATGTGGGTTTCATCAATTGGGTCCTTTCACCCATGGAGCCCAACCCTCCTTTTTCATGAAAATTACATGTTTTCAAGTTATATAATCTAGGGGTATCTCTCATTATATATTATGAATATAAATCATATTGGGCTTTTATAAAGTATTGATTCATTTGTATCACTATCTATTTCAAGCTTATTCGATGAATTGATTTTTGTCTATTGAGACTATGCATGTTTTGAGCTATGAAACTATGAACTATTATGAGCTTTTGTGATGGATTTCAAGGTACCCTACATGAGGCTTTTACTACATGTTGGTGGGTTGATTTTCAATGAGTTTACTCATCTTATTTCACTTTTGAATTGCATAATTTTTAACAAGTATCATGAACCCACCATATTTTTGATAAAATGACATGACAAGAGTTCTCAAGTTATTGATAATCTATTACATGATTTACAAGTCAACTGACTTCATGATGATTAAGGGCTTTCAAACATTTATTGAATTCATGAAAAGTATCTACAATTTTACAAGTATCAAGTAAGCCCTATTTCAAGATTTTTACCACTTACGAGCTATTTATGTTAAAGCAAGGGTTCATGTATGATTATAACTTACACTCATATTCAAGTTAGGCTCACTGCTAGAGGTCAAGCATATTTATGAGCCACTTAAGTCATGTTCTTACAAGTTATTCATGTTATGATTAAAGTATGATTATTTCTAGTATTCTCTAGGATTTAACTTAGCACCTATTGAGCCTTAATATGGAGCTCGAATCAAGGGGTCAATATATATAAATTTTTTAGTCTCTAAGTTATGTGCCACCATAGGATTATGATTATTAGTCTTACTATACTAGAGGATCCATCTGGTTCATGTTATCATGTTTGATTTTCTTTGGCAAGTAGACCATACTTCGTCGGGGGGTGTCATGCCCGATCACTTGAACCGAAGGGGTGTCAGTCCTCAAAGTCCAAGTCGTAGCTACTTTGTCCATGTCGGGTGAGGTCACTTCCCACATATCTATGGTATATATGTTGTGCAAGATGAGTGATTTACAAGCATGTTTTATTATGAGCAATAATCATACATGCCATATTGAGATTATAAATCTATTGTCTATAAATATGCATTTTGACTATATTGGCTTATCTCTTATTGCATCTAGCATACTTAGTACATCCAAACCTACTAATACATACTCTAGGCCTACATAATATTACCATGTAGGGACCGGAGCTCCTTTTGATCATCCTCCCCATGGCTAGTTCGGTACTTTAGAGATAAGCATTGGTGAGTCCTCAAGTCTGAGGACACTATCTACATTACTCTTGCTATTTTAAGAATTCATTATGTTGAGCACTTATTATTATAAGGGTGAGCCCGAAAAGTGTCTTAACCCCCGCTCTATTCCAAGTTAGAGGTGTTGTTGGATATTATGATATACTTATACTATGAGCTTGACTCTCTTATGCTTTAATAATAATCAAAGACTTCCTTTAGCCTTGCTTCACTTTAATTATATCTGTTCTTGTTGTTTATTTTGCTTTTGAGACCAAGGATGTGTGATTGATATGCTAAGAGGCTTATTTGGGATCCTATCGAGTTCCCATTAATCGTGTCATGTATAGGCCCTAGGCTTGGATCATGAAATATTTGGTATCAAAGCACAAGGTTGTTAATGGTCCTCAAAAATCCAACACATTGCAGCGATTAGAGTCTTATTCATGGTTGTGAAGCACGCCATAACTATGAATGGGAGGCTATGAGGCATTTTAGGAAATTTTTCACTTCTTCATAATCTATGTCGTATGGTAGAGCTAAGCCCTCTAAGGCGTATTACTGATTCCAAACCATTACTTTTTAAAATATGTCTCAACCTATTCAGAATGGTGGACAAGGCAATAACCATCTCTCACCCAAGGATCAACTACCCAACGGCAACATGTCAAATGCAAAGGTTCATAATGCTCTATGGCTATTGTCCAAGGTTGTAACCACTCAACTTAATCAATAAGTGGGTGCCCTTGAGACTTTCAGGGACAAGAGAAAGGAGAGGAATGTTAAGAGGGCCCGAGTTGGTAGTGCCTCATCTTCTACTAGTTTGCAGGTTCCCAAGTATAAGAAGAAAAGGATCCCTTTTGCCACTTGTCAAGGGTGTGGCAAAAAGCATCAAGGAAGGTATTTGGTGGGCACTGAAGGTTGTTTCAAGTATGGCGGTGTTGGGCATAAGATAAGAGATTGGCCTATGGCTTCAAAGGAAGGCAGAAAAAGGGCTCAATTTGAGTGTAGGCTTCCATATGCTAAGTCCGATGGTAATGGTGGAGCAAACCATCCTAGGTGCCTAAAATATGGGAGTAATATCATGGTGGCACATGTTGGAGGAACACGGGTGCAAGTTTTTGTGTGGTAAGATGGGCCACAAAATTATTGATTGTCCATATGCTCAAAGGAAAGGCGAGGGTGCTGGTGTTCAAGATTCTCCTACATGCCACAAGTGCAGAAAGTACCATGTGGGAGATTGTTTGACCAGTTTGAGTACATGCCCCGAGTATGGTGTAAAGAATCATAAGTCGAGACATTATCCAAGGGTTACTAAGAATTATAAGGATGACCATCAACGTTCTCAACCATACTCCTCTAGGGGTCACTAGATTTAGGGTAGTGCTTCACAGGTATGTTAAAGGTTTTTGATTTTGATGTGTATACCTCATAGATCCGAGTGCCACTTTTTATTTCATTACTTCTTTTGTTTTCAAAAAGCTTCATGTGAGTCTTTAATTGTTATGTGAATCAGGGAGTGTCTACCCCCGTTAGTGAGTCCATTGTTGCTAAAAGAGTCAAGAAATCATCCCATGTTCATATTGCATAAAGTCTTGCCTTGTGATTTTTGTTGAATTAGATATGGTGGATTTTGATATCATTCTTGGGATATATTTGTTACACGCATATTATTCTTCCATTGATTGTAGAACCCATAAGGGTAAGTACCAATTCCCTAATAAGCCCATTTTGAGTGGGAAAATCGTGATGTGGTGGACAAGGGTAGATTCATTTCTTGCCTTAAAGCTCAAAAGTTGATTTCTAAGGGTTGACTTTATCATTTTGTGAGGGTTAGGGATGTTGATTCCAAAGTCCTTCCTATTGAGTTAGTTTCGGTGGTTAATGAGTTTTTTGATGGCCTTTTTGATCAACTACAATGGGCTAGTCACTTTTCTGTATTTGACCTTTAGTCCAGATACCACTAAGTGAAGGTGAGGGAGTTTGATATTCTAAGATGCCTTTTCGGACTAGGTAGGGGCACTTTGAGTTTGTGGTTATGTCCTTTGGGTTGATAATGCACCAGCAATATTTATTGATCTCATGAATAGAGTCTTTGAACCCTACCTTAAATATTTATGGTAGTCTTTATTGATGATATATTGATTTATTCCCCAAGTGAGGAAGAATATGTGAATCACTTGAGGGTGGTGTTACAAATCTTGAGAGAGGAGAGGTTGTTTGCTAAATATGAAAAATGTAAATTTTGGTTGAAAGAAGTTTTTTTTCTAGGGTATGTGATGTTGGGCGATGGAATTAAGGTGGATCCTAAGAAGGCGGAGGTTATAAGAAATTGGCCTAGACCTTGACTCTATCAGATATTAGGAGTTTCTTGGGTTTGGTGGGTTACTACAGGAGGTTTGTGAATGGCTTTTCTTCTATTGCTTCTCCTATGAAAAATTTAACCCAAAAGAAGGCAAAATTCATGTTGACCAATGAATATGAAAAGAGTTTTTAAACCTTGAAAGATAAGCTTATTTTCACTCCTATTTGGGCTCTACCGGAAGGATTGGAAGGGTTTGTGGTATATTGTGGTGCCTTAGGAATTGGTTTGAAGTGTGTTTTGATGTAAAATGGTAAGGTAATAGCATATGCCTCTAGGCAACTTAAGGTGCATGAGAAGAATTATCTCACTCATGATCAAATTTGGTGTCATTATTTGTATGGGGTTCATTTTGTTCTGTTTACCGAACACAAGAGCCTCCAATATGTGTTCACCCAAAAGTATCTTAACTTCAGACAAATAAGAGAGTTAGATCTCCTTAAAAACTATAATATGAGTGTGCATTATCATCCCGACAAATCAAATATTATGACCGATGCTCTAAGTAGAGTGTCCATGGTTAGTCTAGCTCACATTGATGATAGTAGCAAAGAGTTGGCTAGAGAAATTCACCAGTTGGCTAGATTGGGGGTTAAGTTGGATGAAGTTAAAAATGGTGGTGTAGTGGTTGTTGATGGTTCAAAATCTTCTTTGATTAAGGAAGCAAAGTCAAAACAAGATCTTGACCCTGCTTTGATAGAGTTAAAGGCCTTGGTGAGGGATGGTAAAGTGGAGGTTTTCTCCCAAAGGGGAGATGGTGACCTTATGTACCAAGGTAGGTTATGTGTGCCTAATGTTGAAAACCTAAAAGAGTTGATTTTGAAGGAGTCCTATAATTCATCCTAGTCTATTTACCCCGATTCTACAAAGATGTATAGAGACTAGGGAGGTATCTTCGTAAGGGTAATAAGATGGCTTTTATTAGGCCAAATTTGGCTATGGGATCTTTGGAGAGTTGGCAAGGTTGCATATGAATTGGAGTTACCTATGGAAATGAATATGGCTCCTTCAGTCTTCCATGTGTCTATGTCAAGGAGAGGTGTTAGTGACCCAAGTGCTATATGCCCTTTGAAGTTATGGGTGTTGTGGAGGATTGTTTGACCGATGAGGAGGTCCCAGTGAAAATATTGAATAGACAAGTGAAAAGGTTGAATAATAAAGATGTAGCATCTGCCAAGGTCCTTTGGAGGAATCAACAAATTGTAGTGTCACAATGAAAGCCAAAGCGAGCATGAAGAAGCAATATTCGTACTTCTTACACTCTGTGCAAGTCTAACATAACAAATTAAGTCCTACCCATGATTGTAAGTCCTAAGCTTCAGCCCTCATGTCATTTTTACTTGCATTCAAATTCATTATAACAAGTTTATGGTGATTTTTGACACTCATGTTGGAACTTTTTGAAAAAGATATTTAAGTGCATTTGTTGCATTTATGTTGGGATGAAATCTTCATAATTACTTCTCTTACACATGTTTATTTGACATTCGGGGATGAATGTTCCCAAGGAGGAGATATTGAAACACCCCTCATGTGCTTCAGAATGCCCTATAATCATAATTTCTATATATCTCAAAATTCGTGCATAATTTTGAAAGTTCGACTTTATATTCTCGATCAGGGGTAAAATTGAGTGGAAAATGGGTATAACTGGGATTTTTGAGAACCCATAGCAAGAAATAAGTTTCATTAATTTTTGTATTCTAGTGGTCGTCCACGCCTTGGCTATGACGCACCAGGTGTGCGGACTAGTGATGTTTGTAGTCTGTGTCTGGTCTATGTCACGCCAGGGGTGCGAACCAGTGCAACATTTTCCTTGATTTTTCATATGCACCCAAGGGCATTAAGGACATAGCCCTATACCCACATAAATGTGAAATCTTTTATACTCAGCCATTTTCAACTTTATAACTCTCAAAACCCTCTCTCAAACCCCACTAAGACTCTATCAATTCTTTTATTCAAATCTAAAGATCTCAAGCTGAATTTTGGAACTCAAGGACTCATTTCAAGATCTAATCCTACTTCAAGTTCACTTCAAAGAATTCAAGGTTGTGGGTTTCATCCATTGGGTCTTTGCACCATGGAGCCCAACCTTCCCTTTTCATGAAAATTACACATTTTCATGTTATGTTACCTATGTGTATCTCTTATTCTGGATTATGAACATAAATCATGTCATGGTTTTATGAAGTATTGACTGATCATGCATGACTATCTATTTCAAGCTTATTCCATGAATTGATTTTTAGCTATTGAGACTATGCAATGAAACTATGAACTATTATGAGCTTTTGTGATAAATATCAAGGTACCCTACATGAGGGTTTTACTATATGTGGGCGGTTTGATTTGTACTGAATTTACTCATATTATTTCACTCTTAATTTTATGATTTTGAACATGTATCATGAACCAACCTTGTGTTTGATAAAATGACATGACAAGAATTCTCAAATTATTGATGATCTATTGCATGATTTACAAGTCAAGTGACTTCATGATGATTAAGGGTTTCAAGTACGTATTGAATTTATGAAAAGTATATATGATTTTACAAGTATCATGTTAAGCCCTATTTCAAGATTTTTACCTTTTATGAGTCATTTATGTTAAAGGAAGGGTTCATGTATGATTATGATCTACTATCAAGTTCAAGTTAGGCTCACTACTAGAGGTCAAGCATGTTTATGAGCTACTCAAGTTATGCTATTACAAGTTATTCATGTTATGATTAAATTATGATTATTTCAAGTATTTCATGCGATTGGACATCGCACCGATTGAGGCTTAAAATGGGGTCTCAACTCGAGAGGTCCTTATATAAAGTCTTTAGTCTCTAAACTATGTTTCATCATAGGATTATGATTATTACCTTTGATATAATAGTGGATCCATCTAGTTCATGTTATCATGTTTGGTTTGCCTTGGCAAGTAGACCACACTTTGTCAGGGGGTGTCATGCTCGATCACCTGAACCAAGTGGGTGTCAGACCTCGAAGTCCAAGTTATAGCTACTTAGTCTATGTCAATTGATATCACCCGCATAAATATGATATATATATATATATAGTACAAAATAAGTGATTTGCAAGCATGTTTTATTATGTGCATTGATCATATATGTCATATTGAGATTATAAATCCACTGTCTATAAATATGTATTTTCACTATATTGGCTTATGCCTTGTTGCATTGTATCTCGCATACATAGTACATTCAAATATACTAATGCATATTTTATGCCTACATGATATTACCATGTAGGGATCGGAGCTCCTTTTGATCATCCTCTACGTCGCTAGTTTGGCACTTCGAAGATAAGCATTGGTAAGTCCTCAAGTCCGAGGGCGCTATCTATATTACTCTTGCTATTTTGAGACTTCATTATGTTAGAAACTTTAAGGGTAAGCTCGGATAGTGTCTTGGCCCCCGCTCATTCCAAGTTAGAGGTATTGCCGGATATTATAATATACTTATGTTATGAGCTTGACTCTCTTATGCTTTAATGATTATCGAAGACTTCCCTTACCCCTTCTTCCCTTTTATTATATCTCTTATTATTGTTTATTTAGCTTTTGCGACCAAGGATGTGTGATTGATATGCTAAGAGGCTTGTTTGGGGTCCTTCGGGTTCCCATTTGTCGTGTCACGTCTAGGCCCTAAGCTTGGGTCATGACACAAATGACAATTCTTAAGTGTTTGGAGTAACCCACTTGACATAGTGAACTTAGTGTCGGCCAATAATAGTGGCAACACTATAGCTCCAGTCATGTCCATGGCCATGGGATTCATTCTATATTGATTCCATCCAAAGGCATTCTTATTGAAATCCCTATGTTTTGGCTTATTCTCCAATGGTGGTGCATTGTCATCCCTATCCTCAACATCATCATTCCGATTCATGGATTCATTAAATGCTATATTAGCATTTGCTTGAGTCATTCTCCTTGCAACCCATTGGATCTCTAAATCAATTGGAGCTAAGGGAATGCCTTGACTTCTTGTATTGGACAAACAACACCTAGTATACCCTACAAAAGAAACTAAAACAACCAAAAATAAAAACAAAAGTAAAATATAATAGAACTAAGAATTTAACACTTGATTTATACTACTAGTGAATCCAAATAAAAGTATCATCGAATTCCCCGACAATGGCGCCAATTTTCTTGATGAACACACAAGATATGCCTATATTTTAAGGTAAAAGAGATCAACAAAGTAAAAACCTAACCAAGATAAGGGTCGAATCACATAGGAAATATGGGACACTGGCAACTTGGTTCACCAATAATCAATTCAAACATCAACTACTTCATCCTGTAAAAAAAGAGGGGTTGTGATGATTGGTAGAAAATTAAAGTAAACTAATAAAGAGGAGAGACAATCAAATTGGAGAGCAACTTGGGTAATTATGTTCCCCATGATTCACTAACATAATCTACTCGGATAACACAGCTCTCAATTAGGATATTGCATGCAGCACGATAATTTTTGTTCTTCCAACCCACTTCTGAAGGTGAAGGTTGAATTTCACTGTGGGATGTTGCCAGTCTCTATAGCATGCCAAACTAACCATTACCCATAGTCCCAGTCAACCTCTCCTTGGCTGGGTTTAGTTGATTAGACGAGAATACATCATTAAATTCTGTAAATAATTCCCTTTTCCTATTCATCACTACCTGGATCGGGATCATCAAACTAGGCGGGATCTAATGTTGGCCACCATTAGATAACAAGCAAAATGAAGAAAAATGGCTAACACATGCAGATACCCAACTCAAGAATTGCAAATTATCCGAGTTTTGTAAGTTAGATTGTCATGGTTACCATAACCCCAAGTTGTGCGTTTAGCTACTCATAGCTTGGACAAATGAATAAACAATGAATATGGAAAACATAGTTAAGTACTTACCCAAAGAGATTGAAGAACAATAAAACCCACTTTGTATTTAGAATAACAAGCTTTAAAAATGTAATGAATCCACAAGTGAATCTAATCTCCAAAATTTAGTCTCCAAGATAAACCCTAATAAAATACTCTCAAATATCGTGCTCTATGTAATCTGTGTGTAAACTCTCTCAAAATTTGTAAAACTTGTAGCTAAAAACCTAAAATATAATTCTTATAGTATTTGCAAAAAGGTTCCTAACTTAATCAAAAAAACTGCTCGGCGTTTGATACGAGTTGCATTTAGGACTCGTAACTAGGGTTACGAGCCTTAATCGGGCTTTTGTGGTCATCCTTTTCAATCTTTGACTTTGTTGATATGGAACACCATTATGAGCCATAGTCTATTCTACGACCGTATTAACCTCTCATAGTCTTCTATTGTATTTCTTGGTCCAAGTTTAATCAACACGGGAATCACAATGGGACATCCCTCTACGATTTATAGAGGTCACTACAGGTCGTAACTGGGTCTTGTGCGGTTAACCTTCAAGATATCATATTTTACACTTTGAGCACTAGAAATCCCTATGGTACCACCTCTATGACTTATAGACTAAGCTACGACTTGTAGAGGGTCTCGTATGTCCTAAAAACCAGCAAAACCTGCACTTTTTCCAAAATTATACCAAAGTGCTTTTCCTTCAAAAAAAACACAAAAGCCATAAAAGTTACATTGAGAATACCAAAATCCTAAGTTTTAGGCTTCAAATGTGATGTATTTTGACAACACATCATGAGGCACTTTTCAAAATAGGCGAGTTCCCGTAAGGTGAGTGTCTGGTTTACCCTGGCAAAATTGACCACTCCTAGTGCGGTGTGGAGTGAACATCGAGACTCTAAGTCGTAGCTCGCTTGTTCTTATATGTCGACTATAGTCCGTTTCCATATATGTGTGTTACATCATATATATTTGACTATGGCATTGACCATTCATAACATATTGAACTTATATCCATGATTATGATTATACATATTGCTTTATTAGGCTTAAGTTCTTTGTTGCATTCGCACCTGCATACTTAGTATATTCCAAGTACTAATACATACTTTTGCCTACACGATCTAACCATGTAAGGACTAAAGCTCCTATCCATCCTCCTACACAAGGCTAGATGATTCGATTGAAGACCTCTTTTGGTGAGTTCCTCCACTTTCAGGGATAATAGCTATTTCCTTTCATGCTTATTAAGGACTTATCTATTTATGGATATTTTATATTTTGAGGGTGAGCTCGAGAGATGCCTTGACACTCGTCTTATTTGGATTAAAGGTGTTGTTGGATATTTGGATATTTGGTTATGTGTGATTATGAGCTTGGCTCTTATCTTTTTTCATTATAAGAGATTTCCCTTAGTCCCTTATTTCCCCTTTTTATGTTAAATGTTTGTTATAAGGATGAGATGAAAGTCTTAAGTCCCTAATTGCTCCATTAGTGTGAGACATACTTATCCGCCCCTTATATTTATTTGTTATGTGAGTCATGTATATACTCTTTCCTATAACATCCCTATAGCATGAGTGGAAAGCCCCATTTTCATTAGAAATTATGTGCTACATATTTGTTGTTGTCTATGCTTCCTCGAAACCAAAGATGTGTTATGTATGCTTACGAGGATTGTTTGAGATCCCTTTGGATGCCCATTCATCGTGACACATCTAGGACCTTAGCTTGGGGCATAACAAAGCTTGGTAGTAGAGCACTAGTTTTGTAAACAGTCCTCAGAAATCCGACATACCATGTCAAGTAATGTCTTGTTCATGGTTGTGAAGCATGCCACAACTATGACTGGGAGGCTATGAGGCTTTTTAGTAATAAATCATGTCTTCATACTATATGTCGTGCTATAGATTTTAATTAAGGCTTCTTATCTCTAATGGATGATCTTTTGCTCTTCTAAGTCATGCCTCAAAGACGAGTTGTATAAAGAGATCCCACTCTCGAGGATGAACTAGCTCCTCCAGCTCTACAAGTTCCCCAAGGAGAGGAAGGGATCATCTATGCCAAGTATGAAAATGTGGTCACATTATTGTCAAAGGCCACATCCAACCATGGAGTTCAAGCTCCTCATGTTCCTACCCCTACCTCAAGAGTGAGGTATTATATAAGAATGAATCCTCCATAGTTCTATGGCTCCAAAGTTGAAGAGGTCCCTCAAGTTACACCTCTTTTTAGAGGATAAAGCAGTCGTTGTTAGAAAATAGAGCCTAACCAAGGTTAGGGTCGAATATAAGGAAATACATAGACTCAAGAGAATTTAATGATTGTAATTTAATTAGTTAACCAACTTACTTCCCCAAAAAGGGGTTTTTATAATAATCTTTGGAAAAATAAACTACTAAAAGAGTAAAATTGATATGGAAAGAAACTAGGTTTTTGTGTTCCCCATGATTCCCAACTTAGTATCACCAAATAACCTAATTCTTTTTTAGTGCGTAGCATTTAGGACGGCAAGTTAAGTTCACCATGTGACTTGGCTCATCTCCATAGTGTGCATTACTAACCCTTACCTATTAGTCCCAGTAAAACTTTCCCTTAACCCAGTTTGGTTGATTAGACAAAAGCACATCAATCAAATTCTGTTAATTAATCTTTTTTCCTATTCATTACTACATTGGCCCAGTCAGTAACACTGGGCAGGTTCTAATGTTTGTCCACCATCAAAAAACATGAAAAATGAAGAGAGTTAATTAATACATGCACGTACACTTTCTAAGAATTATGAATTATCTGGTTTTACCTTGTTAGTTCTTCATGGTTCCCATAACCCTAGTTGTGGTTACCTACTCATGCTATGTGTAGATACAAGAATCATGAACTGGAAGAACATAATTAAACACTTACACAAAGAATAAGAACAAGCCAATCAAACTTCAATGAGAATCATAAGATTAAAGATGAAATTAAATTAAAAGTGTTTTTAAAAACTCACTAATGTAATCTCACTATTTTCTCATTCTACTTACTAAGTTCTCTAAGTAATGTCTAAAAGCATATGAAAAATAACCCAAAAAATCTATTTATAATAAGTAAAATACTTGTCCTAAACGAAATAGGATAACTGTTATCACACCTTACAAAAGGGGTTTATGGACGTATTGCATTCCACGACTAATAATCGAGATCTCGTATGAAGCGCTGGAATATGTAGACTCAAGACAAATTCACTAATAAGCAATTCAAGTAGTTAAACCAACTTAATTCCCTAAAGGTGGCATTTGAAATAATCAATAAGAAAGTAAACTAAAATAAATATCATGAGAGACAATCAATAATAGAGAGAAACTAGGGTATTGTTTTCCCCATGATTCCCTTAGTATCACCGGATAAACCAATTCTTGTCTAGTATATAGTATGTCGGACGGTAATTTAAGTTAACCAAGCCCTTTGGCAAAGGACAGAGGTGAATTTCACTATGCGACTTAGCCCATATCCATGGTGTGCAATAATAACCATCACTTATGAGTCCTAGTAAAGCCTCCCCTTGGCCCAGTTCGGTTGATTAGACGAGAAAACCTCAATCGAATCCTGTTAATCAATCTCTTTTTATATTCATTACTACCTTAGTCCAGTCAATAACACCAGGCAGGTTCTAATGTTGGCCACCATTAGAAAACGTGCAAAACGAAGAGAATTGATTATTACATGCATATACCCATTTTGAGAATTGTAAATTACCCGGGTTTACTTAGCTAGTTCTTTATGGTTCCACAACCTTAGTTGTGGATTTAGCTACTCATGTTATAGGTAGATGAAGAAATTATGAATTGAGATAACATAACTAAACACTTACCCAATTGAATTAAGATCAAGAAAATCCAAAAAGAATGAGAATCACAAGCTTCAAGATCAAATTTACCCACAAGTGTTTTTTCATAATCTTCTCTCTCAAGTATTGGGTTCTCCAACTTCAAAACCTAAGAGTAATTAATAATGAAATCCTCCCTTTAAAAAAATAACCTAAAAATGATTTTTATAGTAATTATAACTAAGTCCTTAATACAATAGAAAATTGGTAGACAAGCTTCACTAAAGGTATCTATGACTCGTAGTGTGATTTATGACTCGTAGTTGGGGTCTCGTAATCAACTCCTGGGATTTCAGATTTCTCTTCTACAACACTAGTTTATGATGCATAATGTAATTTATAACTTGTACTAAAGGTTCGTAGGCTTCAACTGCATCAAATTGTCCTTCATTAAAAATTTTCACGAAGCCCATGAATACAACTGGTAGAATGCTTCGTATGTCTGTCTCCTTGAGCTGATCTTTAGAATTTATCCTTCATTGGAATTTGTCACAAAACTGCCTTTATGACTCATAGAATGCTTTATCCATTGAGGGTCTCGTAAATCATCAAAAACTAACAATCTTCTGCAACTTTGCCCCAAATCATGGCCAACTTGTATTCCTGCAATCTAAACATAAAAACACATAAAATCCATAAATATTGTATTGATAGCACACAAAATCCCAAGATTTAAGCATCAAATGTCATTATTTTGGCAGTACATCAATACCCTCAACTTAAAATTATTGTTTGCCCTCAAGCAACGACTCAATCTATATAGAAAATATAGTAACACACAGAATTCAACTCAATGGCATATATCATATACATCTCAATTTCAGATACCCACACTAGCTTTTCAAGATAAGATCAAGTAGCTATTTAGCAAACCAATGCAGACTAGCAGATGTGACAACACAACTATGACAAGCAAGGGGCTACCAACAACCCACAATCACTAAACAAGTCAAATGCTAACAATGCAATGCAAGTTCCCTCACAAAAAGAAGTCCCATTTTTGACACTCAATGATGATTTCAAAATTTAACCATGGGACTATGCAAAAACACTCTCTCACAAAAGATATTCATGCATAATGACTAATACCATTGGCTTTTCCCTATTCTTATGACTCAGACCTTCAACTAATTGGACTAGGATCACTTTATGACTTTCTAGGCTTGTAACGTAGGCTCGGGGGCATTGGTATGCCATTTTAGAAAAATAGTGACTAATGGCCCTTCTTGAAATTGCATTTTTCTACACTCTTGTCCCACCAACTTTGTTAGTGTCACGACCCAAGCCTAGGGCCTAGACGTGACACGACGCAAGAGGAACCCGAAGGGACCCTAAGCAAGCCTCTTAGAACATCATTACACATCCTTGGTCACAGAAGCAATAAAATAAGCATCAAGAGATAAAAGCTGGGGTAAGCGGGGCTAAAGGAAAGCACTTACATATCATAGACATCAAGAACAATAGAGTCAAAACTCTTAGCATAGATACATATCATATCCAACAAAACACCTCCAATACATAGATAAGAGCGAAGGCCAAGAGAAAGTAACAAGGCTCACCCTCATAGTCAAACAGAACATAAGAAAGAGTGTCTAAATACATAACAAGAGAACATAGACTAAGGTCCTCAAATGGAGGACTCACCAACTAACTTGAATAGCACCGAACTAGCTATATGGAGAAGGAGGAGGAGGATCAACTTGGGAACCAGTTCCTACATGGTGACATCATGTAGGCATAGAGTATACATTAGTAGATTTGAATGTACTAAGCAAGTAGGATACAATGCAAATAAGAATTAAGCGTCATTATCAAAATGCATAACAATAGGCAATAGGCATACCATAACAATATGACATAAATAATCAATGCATAAGTAAAACATCCTTAAGTAGCTCATGCCCATATAGAATATCATATGTGTAGAAGAAACCAAGCTAGATTTTCAAATGTACAACCCTTTGATAGTTTAGTGATGATGTCGCCCCATCACTTAGATGGATGAGTACAAACCTCATCTAGGTTCGTGATAATGTCACCCCATCACCAAAGTGGGGAAGTACAAACCCTTCCCTAGGTGGATGAGCACAAACCCTCGTCTAGGTTAGTGATGATGTCGCTTCATCACTAGGTGGAGAAGTATAAACCCTTCCCTAGGTTGATGAGTACAAACCCCATCTAGGTTATCCGGGTTCTAAGTCCCCCCGGATTGGGCATGGTCTAATCCAACACTGTATATAGAATTTATCATATATATAAGCTCATTTCATCATCATATAATCAATCACATCATATCTATAATATGAGTTGACTCTTGTCTCTTGATTATGATGATATGGAATTGTTTTCCCTTAGAATAGTTTCCCCATTCTTTTATCTCTTGATGCTTGATTCATAGTTTTCGCGACCAAGGATGTGTAATGATGCTTTAAGAGGCTTGCTTAGGGTCCTTTCGGGTTCCCCTTGCGCTGTGTCATGTCTAGGCCCTAGGCATGGGTCATAACAAGCTTGGTATTAGAGTACTAGGTTGATAGATGCTTAGAGTCCAACACACCGCATCAATTAAAGTCCTATTCAAGGTTGTGATGCGTGCCATGACTATGAATAAGAGGCTATGAGCTGTTTTAGGAAATGTTTTCCTTTTTAATGTTCTAAGTCATGCTGTAGAGTTGTGGTAAGTTTTTCCCTATCGATTGTTCTTTGCTATTCTAGATCATGCCAAACACATAAGGAAGAAGGGCCAAAACTTTCGAGGAGCAACCTACTAATGATGAGCTTCGGGATGCTCTCACTATGCTTACCCAAGTGGTGGCCAACCAAGTCAATCAAGGGGCCCAAGCCCCGCATGTTACTACCCCAGGAGCTAGGGTAAGATACTTCATGAGGATGAATACTCTTCTTTTCCATGGGTCGAAGGTGGATGAAGATCCACAAGAGTTCATTGATGAGGTCTACAAAATCTTAAATATCATGGGTGTTGGGCCAAATGAAAAGGCGGAGTTGGTGGCATACCAACTCAAAGGGGTAGCCTAAATATGGTATGATCAATGGAAGGGTGAGAAGGGGGTTGGTGATGTGGTGCTTTGGGAGGAGTTCAAATTGGCCTTTCTTAATCTATTTTTCCCTCTTGAGCTTAAGGAAGTAAAGTTGGTAGAGTTTATGAACTTGAAACAAGGTGCTATGAGTGTGAAGGTGTATGCCCTCAAGTTCAATCAACTTTGAAAGTATGTTTCTCATTTGGTGGCTGATCCTAGATCTAGGATGAATAAGTTTGTGATGGGGGTCTCCAACTTGGTAAGTGAAGAATGTTGATTCGCCATGCTAATTAGTGACAAGGACTCGTCTCAGTTGATGACATATACCGAGCAAATGAAGGAGGGGAAATTGTGGAAAAGAAGGGGGCATGAGGCTACGAGGGCCCAATTTGAGGGTAAATTCCTAAAGAATTCATCAAAGTCATGGGACTCCTCATGCTACTAATAGGGGGTTTGATAATGGCTTCCCTAGGCATCAAGGTGTTGATGGGATGACTCCCATTGATGTGCGCCCTAAATGTGGAAGGAACCATAGAGGCCCATGTTTGAAGAATTCTAATGCATCTTATGAACATGGGATCTTGGTCATAAGAAGGTAGATTATCCAAGAAATCATGGAAAGGTTCAAGGTACTAATGTGATTTTATTTGGTAAAGGTATTTCTCAAGGTGGTACCCTAAGGCACAATTAGTTTTATGCACTACATGGGAGGCAAGGGGTTGGTGAGGTCCCACATATTGTTACCGGTATGTTGAAAATCTTTGACTTTGATGTGTATGCTTTGATTAATCCGGTTGCCACTCTTTCCTTTGTTACCCCTCTTATTGCTAAAAAGTTTCATATTGTCCCTAAGTTGTTGCATGAGTTATATGAGGTATCTACTCCTACCTCTATTGTTGCTAGGAAAGTATATAGGAGTTGTCCTATTTGCATTTTGCATAAGTTGTTGCCTTGTGATCTTGTTGAATTAGATATGGTAGATTTTGATGTCATACTCAGTATGGATTGGTTACATGCCTACAATGTTTTTAGTGATTATAGGACCCACAGGGTCAAGTTTTAATTCCACAATGAACCCATCCTTAAGTGGGAAAGTCTGGAGGTGGTGGTCAAAGGTAGATTCATTTCATGCATTAAAGCCCATAAGTGGATTTCTAGATGGTGTTTGTATCATCTTGTGAGGGTTAAGGATGTAAAGTCCAAAGTCCCTTCCATTGAGTCGGTCCAAATTATAAACGAGTTTCATGATGTCTTCCTAAATGACCTTCCTGGTGTCCCTCCCCAAAGGGAGATAGAATTTTGCATATATCCCCTTCCCAATACTCAATCTATCTCAATTCCCCCTTATCATATGGACCCAGCAAAGTTGAAGGAGATAAAGGAGCAATTGAAAGATTTGTTGGAAAAGAGATTTATTAGACCTAGTTAATCACCTTAGGATGCTCCAGTGGTGTTGTCAAAAAGAAGGATGGGTCACTTAGAATGTGCATTGATCACAGACAACTCAATAGGGTCACTATAAAGAACAGATATCCTCTTCCAAGAATTGATGACTTGTTTGACAAATTGCAAGGGGCTAGCTTCTTCTCTAAGATTGATCCTCGGTCCAGGTATCATCAAGTGAGGCTTAGGGAGTGTGACATACCCAAGATGGCTTTTCTGACTAGATATGAGCATTATGAGTTTGTTTTGATGTCATTTGGGTTGACTAATGCACCTGCCATATTCATGGACTTAATGAATAGGGTCTTCAAATCCTACCTTGATTCTTTTGTTGTGGTCTTTATTGATGATATTTTGATCTATTCACATATTAGGGAGGAGCATATGGGTCATTTGAGGGTTGTGTTGTAAAGGTTGAGGGAGGATAGATTATATGCTAAATATGAAAAGTGTGAATTTTAATTGAAGAAGGTTGCATTCTTGGGTCATGTGGGGTCAGGGGATGGTATTAAGGTGGATCCTAAGAAGACTGATGTGATTAGAGATTGGCCACTACTGACCCCATCGGATATTAGGAGTTTCTTGGGACTTGTGAGTTACTATAAATTATTTCTGAAAGGGTTCTCCTCCATTCCTTCCCCTATGACCAGATTGACTAAAAACAAGGTTAAGTTCATGTGGATCGATGAATGTGAGAGAAGCTTCCAAACAGTTGAAGGATAGGCTTGTATATGCTCCTATATTATCATTACCTGATAGGCTTAAGGTTTTTGTTGTGTATTGTGATGCATCTAGAGTTAGTTTGGGTTGTGTGCTAATGCAAAAGTCATAGTCTATTCTTCTAGGCAACTCAAAGTGCACGAAAGGAACTACCCTACCCATGATCTAGAGTTTGCCGCCGTTGTGTTTGTATTAAAGATTTGGCTTCATTATTTGTATGGGGTGCATGTAGATATCTTCACGATCATTAGAGTCTCCAATATGTCTTCACTGAAAAGATCTCAACTTGAGACAAAGAATATGGCTAAAACTTCTCAAAAATTATGACATGAGTGTGCATTATTATCTGGGTAAAGAAAATGTGGTGGCGGATACTTTGAGTTGATTATCCATGGATATCCTAGATCATGTTGATGGTGGCAATAGGGAAATGGCTAGAGAGATGCTTAGATTGGCTAGGTTGGGAGTTAGGTTGGAAGAGGTTGGTGATGATAGTGTTGTGGTCGTTGATGGGTCTAAGTGTTCATGAGATGATACCAAAATAAAATCTTGACTCCATTTTGCTTGAATTGAAGGAATTGGTAAAAGTAGGAAAAGTAGAGGTTTTCTCCCAAGGGGGAGATGGGGCTCTAAGGTACCAAGGTAGGTTGTGTGTTCCTTGTGTTGATTATTTGAGGGAGAAGATCCTTGATAAAGTCCATAATTCTTCTTATTATATCCACCCTAGCTCCACCAAAATGTATAGAGACTTGAGAGATGTGTATTAGTGGGGAGGCATGAAGAGGGACATAGCCAAATTCATTTTCGGTTGCCATAGTTATCAATAAGTTAAAGACAAACATTAAAAGTTGGGTGGCCTGACCCAAGGCATAGAGATTCCCACTTGGAAGTGGGAGGTGATTAATATAGATTGTACGGTCGGGTTTCCCAAACTAGAAAAGGTTTTGATTCCATACAGGTTGTGGTTGATAGGATGACGAAATTGGTTCACTTTCTACCAGTTCCGAATACATATGGGCCTGAAGAGTATGTAAGGTTGTACATCCATGAGTTAGTGAGGTTACATGGGGTTCCTTTATCTATCATATTGTATTGTGGTTCATAATTCACTTCACACTTTTGGAGGTCTTTTCAAAGGGCTCTTGGTATAAAAGTCCACCTTAGTATGACCTTTCACCACTAAACAGATGGCCAAGCCAAAAGAACCATTTAAATACTTGAGGATATGATAAGGGCATGTGTATTAGAGTTGAGGGGTAGTATGGATGACCATCTTCCTTTGATTGAGTTTTCCTACAAGAATAGCTATCACTCTAGTATCGGTACGGCTCCTTTTGAGGCTCTATGTAGGAGACATTGTAGATCACTGATTGGTTAGTTTGAGGTCAGAAAGGTGGCTTTATTGGGACCAGATCTGGTTATGGAGGTTCTTGAGAAGGTTAGGATGATTAGGAAAAGGTTCACGATAGCCCAAAGTTGTTAAAACTCTTAGGCCGATGTGAGAAGAAGAGACCTTGAATTCAAAGTGGGTGACTGGGTTTACTTGAAAGTTTCTCTAATGAAAGGTGCAGTTCATTTTGGTAAAAAACGAAAGTTGAGTCCTAGATATGTTGGTCCTTATGAGGTCTTGAAAAGGGTTTGCAAAGTAGCCTATGAGTTGAAGTTTCCTAGTGTAGTGAATTTGGTTCATCTGGTGTTCCATGTCTTTATGTTGAGAATATATGTTGGTGATCCCAATGCTATTATGCCTCTTGATGTTGTGGTGTGTTGAGAATAACTTGACTTATAAGGAGGTTCTGTTTTAGATCCTAGAGAGGAAAGTGAAGATATTGGGGAACAAGGAGGTGGCATCCGTTAAGGTCGTTTGGAGGAACCAACAAATCGAAAGTGCTACTTGGGAGGCCGAAGCGGACACGTAAAAGTGGTATCCTTATCTTTCCACTCCACTCAAGCCTAAGGTACTAGTTATAAGTCCCCATATGATGTCAAGTCTTATGTTTTTGCGCCTATGTCATTCATATGCATTCATGCTTAAGTTGGCAAGTCATGATGATTTTACACTCATGTTGAGATTTTACAAAGGTTGTTTTAAATGTAATGTTGCATTTTAGTTGGTGCTGACATGTTTATGATCATTCTTGTCTTGTTCGTCTCTTTTACATTTGGGGATGAATGTTCCCAAGGGGGAGATATTAAAATGACCCCAAAAAGTGACCGAAAATGTGCCCCGAAATGCCCAAAATTTTAAATTTCATATATCACAAAATCCATTTGCTATTTCGAAAATTCGACTTCATATTCATTATCATGGGATCCAAATTAGGTGAAGAGGGGTCTAAACTCAATTTAAGAGTGAAAGATCAGCAATTATACATTTTTAAGTGATGATTTCCAGTGAGCTCTGTGAGATGGAGGCGCGATGTGCCAGCAACCAATTCTAGTGTATGTTTTTAGTTTGTCCAAAATTTTTCAAATGTTATGCACAAGTTTTTCCAAATGTTTTTTCGCTAAGCCAAATTTCACCCTCATATCATCCTAAATATTTTCCAAAACTCACTCAAACACATAGTCGTACTTTTCACTCCCTAAACTCAAGTCCCAACCCATACCCCAAGCTAAGGTTCTCCTTACTCCATCTCTAATCTTCACTAAGTTCATCTTCAAGCTAAGATATGTGGGTTTATTTCATGGGTTCCTTTCACACATGACACCTAGCCTTCTTTTACATAAATTGCATAATTTAAAGAGAATTTACAAATGGGTTTTTATCATTATAAAATTCATTGCACACTATGTTAAAGCTATGTAAAGTTATGATTGTTTTGCTATGTTTTGAGCTATAAATCTTGGATCTATTGTAAGATTTGATGAGGGGTTTCGATGTATATGTCTTGAGGGTATTGCAAGGTGTTGATTGATAGTTTTACAATGGATTTTCTTGCATGATTTTATCTCTAATTTGCATTGTTTTATACTATCACTTCACACCCTCTAAGTGTTTGATAAAATATTTGGATATGGTTTGTTGAGGAGTTGAAGGTCTAAAGCATGAGATATGATATAAATGACTATTTGATGATGAAATGAGCTTATGTATATGATATACTCTATATAAAGTGTTGTATTAAACCATACCTGATCCAGGGGGACAAGAGCCCAGGTAATTATGTTGGGGTTTTATGCTTATCAACCATGCGAGGGGTTTACACTTCATCACCGTGTTGATAAGGTGTGATTATCATCAACCATGTGAGGGGTTTATACCATACAACCACCACGAGTTTTATACCTTAAATAGGTAGCTTGGTCTCTTCGACACATATGACATCCTATATGAGCATGAATTACTTAAGCATGTTTTACTTAAGCATTAATCATACATGCCATATTATTATATTATGCCTATTTCTTAATATTATGCATTTTGGTTATGATGCCTATATATTGTTGCATTGCATCTTACATACTTAGTACATTCAAATGTACTAACGATACTCTTGCCTATATGATATCACCACGTAGGAACCAGAGCCCAAGTAAATCATCATCCTCCACGTGGCTAGTTTGGTGCTTCTTAAGCTAGTTGGTGAGTCCTTCACTTCGGAGTCCTTAGTTTACTCTCCCTCTTGTTATGTATTGAGACACTCCTCTTTATGTTCTATTTGACTATAAGGGTGAGCCTAGTTGCTTTGTCTTGGCCCCCATTCTTATCTATATAGTAGAGATGGTTGTTGGAAATGTTATGTATCTATGATATGAGTTTACTCATGTATCTTGATTATGATGATATGGAAGTGTTTTCCCTTAGCCCCGATTTCCCTATTCTTTTATCTCTTGATGTTTGATTTATTGTTTCTGCGACTAAGGATGTGTACTGATGCTCTAAAAGGCTTGCTTGGGGTCCCTTCGGGTTCCCCTTGCATCGTGTCACGTCTAGGCCCTAAGCTTTGGTCATGATAGCAGTCTTGGGAATATCACACACACTCACCCTCACTTGATGATACCCGGACCGAAGATCAATCTTAGAGAAAAAGCTCACTCCTTGCAATTGGTAAAACAAGTAATCAATTCTTCGAAAAGGATCTATTCTTTATAGTGACCCTATTGAGTTGTCGGTAGTCAATACACATTCTAAGTGACCCATCCTTATTTTTCACAAACAACATCGGGGCACCCTAAGGTGATTAACTATGTCTAATAAATCCCGTTTCTACATTCAAATGCTCTTTTAACTCCTTTAATTGCGCTGGGGCCATACAATAAGGGGGAATAGAGATAGTTTGAGTATTGGGAAGGAGATCTATGCCAAAATCTATCTCCCTTTCGGGAGGGACACCAGGAAGATTATTTGGGAAGATATCAAGAAGCTCATTTACCACCAGAATTGACTCTATGCAAGGGACTTTAGACTCCACATCTTTAACTCTCACAAAATGGTAAAGATGCCCCTTAGAGATCAACTTATGGGTTTTAATGCATGAAATGAATCTATCCTTGACCACCACAACTTAACTCTCTCATTCAAGCAGGTTCATTTGGAAATTAAAACTTCACCCTACGGGTTCTACAATAAATAGAAGCATAGTAGGCATGCAACCAATCCATCCCAAGAATGATATCAAAGTCTACCATGTCTAATTCAACAAGATCACAAGGTAACAACTTATGCAAAATGCAAATAGGACAACTTCTATAAACTTTCCTAGCAATAATAGAAGCACCAATAGGAGTAGACACTTCATATGACTCATTCAACAACTTGGGGACAACATGGAACTTTTTTTTGCAACAAAAGGGGTAACAAAGGAAAGAGTTACACCCGGATTAGTCTATAGCATGACTTAGAACATGAAGAAGGGAAACAATTTCTAAAATATCTCATAGCCTCCTATTCATAGTCATGGCGCGCTTCATAACCATGAACAGGATGCTAATTGATGCGGTGTATTGTACTCTGAGGATCTATCAACCTAGTGCTCTGATACCAAGTTTATCATGACCCAATCCTTTGGCTTAGATGTGACACACTGCAATGAGAACCTGAAGAGACCACAAGCAAGCCACTTGGAATATCATTATACATCCTTGGTCACAGAAGCAATAAAACAAGAATCAAAAGATAAAAAGTGGGGAAACCGGGGCTAAGGGAAAGTACTACCATATCATTGACATCAAAAACAATAGAGTCAAGGATCTTAGCATAGATGCATAACATGTCCAACAAGTACCTCTAATACATAGATAAGAGCAAGAGCCAAGACAAAGTAACTGGGCTCACCCCCATAGTCAAATAGAACATAAGAAAGATTATCTCAATACATAACAAGAGAACATAGACTAAGGTCCCCGAAGTGGAGGACTCACCAACTAGCTTAAGTAGCACCGAACTAGCCACGTAGAGGAGTATGATGATCAATTTGGGCACTGATTCCTACATGGTGACATCATATAGGCATAGAGTATGCATTAGTATATTTGAATATTCTAAGTACGTAGGATGCAATGTAAACAAGAATTAAGCATCATAATCAAAATGCATAACAACAAGCAATAGGTATACTACAACAATATGATATGAATGATCAATATGTAAGTAAAACATGCTTAAGTAACTCATGCTCATACAGAATATCAAATGGTAAGAAGAGACCAAGCTAGATTGCAAAATGTACAACCTTTTGGTAGGTTAGTGATGATGTCGCCCCATCACTTAGGTGGATGAGTACGAACCCTCATCTAGGTTGGTGATAATGTCGTCCAATTACCAAGGTGGAGAAGTACAAACCCTTTCCCAGCTTGATGAGTACAAACCTCTATCTAGGTTACTGATGATGTCGCCCCATCACTAGGTAGAAAACTACAAACCATTCCCTAGGTAAATGTGTACAAAACCCCATCTAGGTTATCCGGGTTCTTAGTCCCCCCCGATTGAGCTTGGTCTAATGCAATAGCTTATATAGAATTCATCATATACATAAGCTCATTTCATCATCATATAGTCAATCATATCATATCTAATGCTTTAGACCTTCAAGTCCTCAAGAAACCACATCTGGCCATTTTATCAAACACTTAGAGGGTGTGTAATGCTAGTATAAAATCATGAAATATGGAGGTGAAATCATGCAAGAAAATCCATTGTAAAACCATCAATCAATACCTTGCAACACCCTAAATCAATATACATCAAAACACTTTCTCAAATCTTGCAATACATCAGAAATTTATAGCTTAAAACATGGCAAAACAGTCACAATTTCACATAGCTTTAACATAGTGTGCAGTGAATTTCATATTAATCAAAACACATTTGTAAATCAACTTTAAATCATTCAATTTGAGTAAAAGGAGGCTTGTGTATCATGGGTGAAAGGAACCCATGAAATCAACACATATACCTTAGCTTAGAGATGAACTTGGTAAAAATTAGAGATGGAGACTTGAAGCTTGAAGAAGAACCTTGAAAGAAAATCTTAGCTTGGGATGAGGGTTTGGGAGTTGAGTTTGGGGAGTGAAAATATGACTATGTTTGAGTGAGTATCAGAGAATATTTAGCATGATATGAGGGTGAAATTTGACTAAGTATAGGTAAAAATACATTTGGGAACACTTAGGCCCAAGACATAGAAATCTTAGACCGAACAAAAAAATAGTCTTAAATTAACACAAGGCGCGTTACGGAGGCGACGTGAAAACCTCTCTAGAAATTGACATTTGGAAATTTTAAATTTTGATAAGGTTGCTCTAAAATTGGGGTTAGACCCCCTAATTTTGACACCCTGAACTAGAATATGAACTCGAATTTTTGAAATAACGAATGTATTTTGAGATATAGGGAATTTAAAATTTTGACCATTCTAAGGCACGTTTTCGGGTACTTTTTAGGGTCGTTTCAGTCAGTTTCACATTATTCTCCCTTTTTCCTTATTCAAGCTTCTCCAGGTGCTTTCTTCTCATTTTTTAGAATTTTTCCTTAATTTTATGCTTCTTTTTAGTTTTTTATCTCAATCTAAGGAATCTTTTATTTTTCTTGCACCCGGGACATAATTTTTCTTCTTTTTCTATTCATTCCTAATTCTCGCCCTTATTTTTGTGCTTTTACCCTTTCACCAGCCACCTTCAACTTAGGCTTTTAGCCTGTATTAAAGCACATAATATTTATTATCTAAACTAGGGCCACTTTTCGCAGCCACCCTCAACTTAGGCTTTTTGTCCTATTTAGCATTCACAATGCTCAAGGAAAGATGAGGTTAATTAGGATTTTTTACTAGATAAGGCTAGGTTAATTAGGTATTTAGAAAGAACTAGTATATGTAAGGCTCAAATATTTGGAACAAGGAACTGGTGTTTAGAAAGAACTAGGGCTATTTGTCCTAGTTAATGTTCACAATATTGATTACTGCGAAAGTCTACGAGACCTAGGTACGACTCATAAAGTGGTTTACGAGTCGTAGACTAGGGTCGTAGAACATCCTAGTGAGTAATTAAATTCATGCAGGGATATATGAGACCTATCTACTAGTCATAAAGTGATCTACAACTTGTATAAGGTCTCATCTGATGGATACTAAGAAACATGAAGTTTTTGGAAATATATACGAGGGCCAATTATGACTCGTATGTTGCTCTATGGGTCATAAGAGTCACTCGTAGACCAGAAATCTCTATACCTGAGAATCTAAGTCTATCGCATGGACCCCTAAAGTATGTTCAACAATTAGTTGTACCAACATTGAAGCAAGAACAAACACCCACAAGATTAGCACAACACAACCCTACCCCTAACAATAATTTCAACATATATTCATCCCATCGAAGAATGATTAAGCATCAATTACCATACAATTTTGACCATCTCAATTTGACCCAAATAGTAACATGATCCTATGTCATCAATCACCTATTTACAATCATAAACCTTTCAATATCATTCAATCAAACATGGTGAATGACCCAATAGTCACAAACAAGTGGCATTCATAAAGCCAATAATAACCAATTTCGGAATCAATAAATAAGGAAACTAGGGTAACCCAATTTCACATAATCACAATTCAAATTCACACAATGGTTGCATGTCTAAGCACCATAATCATCAAATCAATCAATTAAGACTAAGGCAAATCAAGGGTTAAAATTAAACTGAGAACTTACCAAGAATAGAGACTAACTTGAAGAAAAAAGACAAGATGAATGATCAAGAAAACCGTAGATGCCAGAAATCTCGTCGGAAAATGGGTTACGCTAGCTGAAAATTGATCAAAAAATAGAGGGGAAAGGAAATAAAGGTAAATTTTTGTCAATTTATAGCAAATATGGGTCAAAATAATTTGACCCCTCCTTTTATACTTTTATTGAGTCATCTGAAAAATTTATTAGGCCTGGGTCTACAAAACCCCGAATATGAGTTGTAGATAGTTCTACGGCTCGTAAGTCATGGTTTCGCAGAGACCTCCATACTTAGCAAGATTTCAAAAAACTTACCTATGTCCACAAACCCCATTCATGACTTGTAGTTTGATTTATGAATCATAAAGTTGGCTCATGTATTAGAGTGCATATTTTTTCGGCTCACTGGAAATCTCTATGAGATGGGGTACGAGTTGTAAACTTCTTTACTACTCATAGTCACAGTCATAGAGACTGAACCTGATGTTTTTCTCAGCCAAATTTGTTGACTTAGTCTTGTACCTGCATACTCTTCATGAAATACATTGTTACCCTATATGCAACCAACCCATTGTTCAAAATTGCAATCAAAATAAAACAAAACAACCACCTATGAATCCAAAAACTGAAAATACACCTATAATTATGCCAAGTAATGCTTGATTTATTGTCGCAGCATGACATAGGCAAATTGGTTAGTCAGACTTCACTCTTGAGATCATATGGATGCTTCATGAATTGGCGGATGTTGAAGACAACTCCTTCATTGTTCAATCTAAACTTGAGTTGACCAACTTTCATATCCACCAGAGCTCGTCTAGTGGCTAGGAATGGTCTTCCCAAGATAATTGGGATGTTGAAGTCAAACTCACAATCTAGAATCACAAAGTTTGCATGGAATATAAATTTTTCAATTTAACCAACATATCATAGAGTATCCCCACAGGCTTCTTCACTATTTTATCCACCATTAACAACTGCATGCTAGTAGGAGTAGGGGCTCCCAATCCAAGCTTCTTGTAGATCGCAAAGGGTATCTAATTGATAATGACACCTAAATCATATAGTGACTTTGTGAACTCCATATCACCTATAGTTTAAAGTGTAGTAAAAGCACCTAGATCATAATACTGCTGAGCCAAGGACTTTGTAGTGATAACACTATAATATTGGAGCTTTTGAAAAAGTTTCTGACTCATAGTGCGCTTCTTGGTAACCAAGTCCTTTATATACATGGCATAGTCCAACATTTTCTTCAAGGCCTCAATGAGAGGTATGTTGATAGATAGTTGCTTAAGCATGGAGAGAAAGTGCTTGAGCTTGACTTCCTCCTCCCTCTTTTTGATTCTTTGAGGAAAGGAGAAGGAGGCCTAGGGAGGGCTTAAACTTCTATGGTGCTTTAGCTGTTTCCCTCACCCTATCCTTGCCATGATCATCTCTTTTATCCATATCCTTTATTGCAACCATCTCCTCATGAACATCTTCCTCATCAACTGGCATAGGAGGATCAATAGTGCTCTTGCCACCCAAAGTAGTAACCATTATACATTGTCCCTCATTCTTAGGATTTGCAGTATGTTGCTAGGCAATGTACCCTTCTGACATTGATTCAACTGAGTTAACACTTTACCAAACTATTGCTCAAGTTGTTTAATAGCCATGAAATGAGACTATTTTCTTATTTATGCTTGAAATATCTGATTTGATGCCCCTTAGAGTTTCATCTTGTATCTCAGCCTTCTTCAACATGTGGTCAAATTTCTCCTCAATTTTGGAATTGCCAGTACCTACATCAAGGTTGTGTGGTGGCACATATGAACCATTTCTGAAGCCTTCTTTGCGACCCTAATTAGCATCTGGACCCCTCTTCCTATCACAGTAACCACCTAGTTGTCTTTGAAAGCTCTATCTCTACTATAGTTCCAACCTTGGTTTCCTTTACCATTGTGCCATTAGTCCTAATTGGACCCTTGGACATTGGTCCAAAATATTCCCATCTGATCATTCACAAAATATGTGTCCTCCTCATAGTATGGCTCATCGTACATATATGCACATGGAGGTTGGTGAACCACTGCATTCACTCTCTCTTAGTTTTGTTTGATCACCACATCTATGATTTTGCGAAGCTAAGCAAGTTGTTGCATAATCTCTTTATTAATTTTTGCTTACTCTGAACCCACACTAACAACACATGAACTCTTTATGAAAGCTTTATATCGCTGTCCCCATAAATGATTCATCTTGACCACTACTCCATACGCTTAGCAGTCCTTGCAAATGGTTGATCGAGAAACATGCCTCTCCCCCTCCCTCGTCCCCCCCATGATAATGCCAGCACAAGCCTGACTGTTCTCATCAAGGGCAAGGTAGAAGATCTCTACCAATGCATTATCAACTATCTTGTGGTCAGGGAGGCTCCTCAGATATATAGTAAACCGCTCCCAAGTAGTTCTTATAGAATCACCAAGAAGTTTCTCAAAGTTGTTGATATGGTCCTTCAACTTGACCTTCTCCGATCTGGAGAAGTACCTCTCCAAAAAGGCCTTTTGCAAATCTGCCCAACTAGTGATTGAACTCTGTGGGAGCTCCAATAGCGATAATGCAGCATTGCTTATAACAAATAATGGGAAGACCCGAAGTCCCACAACATACATATACAGATTCTTTATCCGTATCACATTCTTACAAACAAATACCATATTGTGCAAGTGGCTATATGGATCCTCTAACAATAAGCTTGTAAATATCCCATGATTCTATAGCATCTGAAGTAACCCACTAGAGACTATAAAATTTGTGTCAGCCAATAGTAATGGCAACACAATAGCTCCTATCACATCCATAGCCATAGGTTCAACCTATACTGATTCCACTGGTAAGCATTTGCATTGAACTCTCTAGGGTGTGGAATGTCCTCAAAAGGAAGTGGGTTCTCATTCCTATCACCATCATTATTACCCCGATTCAAAGCTGCATTGCCCACATTGTTGGCATTCTTGGGCCATTCTTCTTGTAATCCTGTGGATCTCTGGATCAAATAGAGTTAAGGGATTGCCTTGACTTAAGTGTTTGGCATACACTACTTGTATACCCTGCGAAGAAACAAAAACAAATATAAAAGTAAAATAAAGGGAACTAAGGATTAACACTCAAATTACCTAATGAATCAACTTAAGTCTAGCCGTATTCCCCGGCAACAGTGCCAAAATCTTTGATGTCATCCAAGTTACACCTTCTTTTTAGAGGATAAAACAATAATTGTCAAGATATAAAACCTAACCAAGGTTAGGGTTCAAACCATAGGGAATTTGTAGACCCAAGACAAATTCACCAATAAGCAATTCAAGTACTTAATCAACTCAATTCCTCGAGGGTGGTTTTGCAATAATCAATAAGAAAGTAAACTAAACTAAAAATCACAAGAGACCATCAATAATAGAGAGCAACTAGGGTATTATGGTCCCCATGATTCCCAACTTAGTATCACCAGATAACCCAATTCTTGTCTAGTATGTAGCATGCATGATGGTAATTTAAGTTCACCAAGCCCTTTAGTCAAAGGTCAGAGGTAAATTTCACTATGTGACTTGACCCATATTCATAGTTTGCTATACTAGCCATTACCTATAAGTCCCAGTACAATCTCTCTTTGGCCCAGTCAGGTTAATTAGATGAAAACACATCAATTGAATTCTGTTAATGAATCTCTTTTCTTATTCATTATTACCGTAGTCCAATCAGTAACATTAGATGAATTCTAATGTTGGCCATCATTAAAAAAACATGCAAAATAAAGAGAATTGATTAATACATGCATATAGCCACTCCAAGAATTGTAAATTACCCGGGTTTGCTTAGTTAGTTCTTCATGGTTCCAACAACACTAGTTGTGGATTTAGCTACCTATGCTATGGATATGAAGAAAGTATGAACTAAGAAAACATAATTAAACACTTGCCCAATTAATTAAGATCAAGCAAATTCAAGAAGAATGAGAATCACAAGCTTCAAGATCAAATTTACCTACAAGTGATTTCTCATAATCTTCTCTCTCAAGTATTGGGTTCTCCAAGTACAAACCCTAAAAGTGTTGAATAATGTCATTCTCCCTTGGGAACATAGCGGAATAACCTAAAAGTACTAATGATAGTAATTACAATTATGTCCTAAATAAAATAGAAAAATTGGTCAAGAAACTCCATGAAAGGTCTTTACAGCTTGTACTGTGATTTACGACTCATAGTCGGGGTTTGGTAATCAGCTCCTGGGATTTTGGACTTCTCTACTACAACACCACATTATGATTTGTAAGGTGATTTACAACTGGTACTGCATGTTGTAGGCTTTAACTACATCAAACTATCCTTCACTGGAATACCTCACAAAACCCATCAATATGACTCATATGCTTATCTCGTTGAGCTGATCTTCAGAATTCATTCATCACTGGAATTTGTCACAAAACTTCCTCTACAACTCATAGAATGCTCTACCACCTATAGAGAGTCTCGTAAGTCATTAAAAACTAGTAATCTTTTGCAACTTTGCCCCAAATTATGGCCAACCTATATTCTTGTAAATCTAAACACAAAAACACATTAAATCCACAAATACGCATTGAGAACACACAAAATCCTAAGTTTTAAGCATCAAATATGTTGTACTTTTACAGCACATCATAAATCATTGATCGACTAGTCTGCATGTTCATAGAATCAACTTCAAAAAATCAACCCCTTATTGGAATTGTCCACGAAACCACTTCACGACCCGTAGAATGGTCTTTGGCCTGTAAAAGATCTTGTGTTTCATCAAAATTCAACAACTTCTGTATTTTTTCTAAAAATTAAGACCAAACCTAAAATCCTGCAAACATATCACAAAAACACATAGAATAAACTAACATCACATTGAAAACACACAAAATTCCATGTTTTAAGCATCAAAAGTATTGTATTTTGACAACACATCAACACCCTTAACCTAAAATTGTTGCTTATCCTTGAGCGACAGACTCAATCTATATAGGTAATATATCAACACACATACCTTAAACCAATGGCAGACATCACATAAATCTTAAACTCAGATACCCACACCACCTTTTCAAAATAGAATTCGATAGCCATTTAGCAAACCAACACAGACCAGTGTATGTGACAACATAATATGACAGGTATTATCAACAATAAACAATCATTTAACAAGTCTAATGCTAACAATATAATACAAGTGCACTTACATAAAAAAGTCTCATATCTGACACTCAATGATGTTTTCATATCTAACCTTAGGACTATGCAAAATCGCTCAATCTCACAAAAGATGTTCATGCATCATGCCTAATATCATAGACTTGCACCTATACTCATGACAAGACATACAACTACTCTGATTAGGATCACATTAGGACTTGCTAGGCTTGTAACGTAGGTTCGGGGGATTATCGTAGGGTATTTTGGGAACATAGTAACTAAAAGCCCTCCTTGACACTGGAGTTTTCTACACTTTTGCCCTACTACCTCTATTATTCCCCCTTCTCCTATTTCAAGCTTTTTTGGGTGCTTTCTTTTCATTTATCAGCTTTTGTGTTGATTTTACACTTCACTTTTTCTTCTTAGCACATAACTAAGGCATCAATTATTTTTCTTGCACCCAGTACATAACTTTCCTTTTTCTCTATATCAATAACTTCCCTCCTTATATTTGAGTTTCCCCCTCACATCAATCATCCTCAAATTAGGCTTTTGGCCTATATTGAGGTGCACAATATCCACCCTACGAACTAGGGGCACTTTTGGTAACCACCCTCAACTTAGGCTTTTTGCTTCAGTCAAGGTGCATAATGTTCAATGAAGGACTGGGGCCAATACCAGGATCTTACAACTAACAAGGCTAGGTTAATCAGGTGTTTCAAAGAATAGGCAGATTTTAGGCTCAAACATTAGGAATAAGGAATATACTGTAGTTTTAGTTGGTTATTTAGGCTAGGTGGGCTTTTAAGAGTAATGGCCTAAGATCCTTTCCTAATCCAAATAAACTATAGTCTAACTTAAAGTAATAGGGCAAGTTTTGAATTAGCACAAAACATATGAATATAGCAAGTTACGCTTATACTTACATGGCACTGACTACATTATCAACAAAAGACTCTCAGATCATGCTTTTTATCTCAAATTATCCTTTCTTATCAAAACAAACATTGACAACACACTAGTTATGCATGGTTGATATCTAGACTACTAATCAAAATTATCGGTGGGTATTATTTCTCAAACAAAACACAAAAACATGTCATGTACCATAGGTATTAGTACTATATTTTACAAATACTACCTAAACATCCTAGATGTGCCAGTTCAACAGAAAGTAAATATCCATGGGGAAAAGGAACACAAGCAAGAAAATCTTGAGATAAAAAATTAGGGTAGTTATGGACCCAACCTACTCAGACTTCATTGAGGCCCATAACTACCCATAAGCCCATCGAAAAAGTTGTACATTGTCCCCAATGCACACAATAAAAGTAATATAAAAACATAAGTGGTCAAAAATCATACCTAGGCACCTAAGTGCCAGTGTGTGGTTGAGTCTGGCCACCTCATCCTATGGAGTGGTCTCCTCAGTAGTATCACTCTGTCCAGAAGGGCCAGTACCCCTCACCTGCTCTACCTTATGAGCTCATCGCATCTTTTCCTCTTATCTTAACTCCCATAAGATAAGATCGAGCTCCTCTACTTAGACAACTCTGCTTGAAATAGTTCAACATCAGGATCATTATTCAGGCGAGATCTTTTACCTTGGGAAGACTAGATAGGCTCATCGAGAGCAAAATGATCAACCACCGGCATCGGGAGTATGGTTTATAATATTGTCACTGGTGATTCTAGTGTTGTTGTCATGTCATCCCAGAGCTATTGGATCTCTATCTCGATGGCCAACAAGTCTGATGGTCAAGCTTTGCTCAAGCTCTGTTATACCTTCACCTCAAAGGTATCAATGTGAGCATCCATGGTGGAAAGACAGTCCTAAATAGTTGGTACCATGAATGCACACATGCGACCCTCTGAGTCTGTAATAGCCTAGAAGACCCATGCAACAAGCTGAAGCAACTACGACTCAGCATAAGATAACCTCTGTACCATGGCCAGTATAGATATGGCAGACACGTAGACTATTTCTACAGGAGTAGACTATGATAATTTGGCCTGTAATGCAAGAATAAAAATAGTAGGCCCCCTCTTTTCATCTACTTTTAGCTGTGGCAGCCTATCCTCAGTAGTAGCAGTAGTGTAGTAGTTTGTGAACCCTAAGGTGGTGGCCTTAAGGAGAACATCTCTGGGTATATAAGCAGGCTGGTGTTGTGCTCGCCAAAGTACCACCGAGTTCTCCTCAGCCTTGATAAGGCTAGCATCTAATGTATATTGGGCCTCAATCAGTTGGTCTAGCTGGTGCAAACTCTCAACTGTCGACTCTAGATAGAGCCTGTAATCAAGTAATTGACCAGGATGGAGGTAGACCTCTTCAGTGCGGCCTCATGAATCTACTTAGTGATGAGGTGGGCCTGATTAATATCATAACCAACTAAGATGATGGTAGCTAGTACTACATGCTATGACATCAAAGTATTATCAGCAAGAATAGGCTGAATGCGTGATCAAACAACTGCCCACTAGAACTTGGCAAGGAAATTGAGCAAATTCTTGAAAAGGCTTTGGATGTGTTGTGACCCAGGTAGGTTTCAGACCCTGCTCAACAATATAACCAACCACCTATCTCATCAAGCTGGCTCATTGCTTTAGATCTCTCATCACCAATGGACCCCTCTTATACCACACTATGTAGTCAAACTCTGCTTTGGATTTGTGGGCAAGGAACTGTAGCCTAAAAAGCATACGGTGAATGGTGGTCTCCGGTATATCTACCTGTCGGCTGCTCACTCTCATCTCGGTCAGTTTGGGATGAGTGAAGGGCTTCTTCCCCTTAGGAAAAGTGTTGTGTACCATGGTTGTGTATGAAGCATAGAACTCCCTCACCATATTTTAGGGGTATTACGAAGTACATGTGTGAGCCACTTGAGCTCGTGTCTGATATGACTTGGGGCTTCTCATAAATAGAACGGAATGGCTTGCCTTGCTCTATCTATTGCTGCCCTGCATATAGATCTCCCATATGCCCTCAACATACTACCAATTAGTGAGAGTGTCTGGAGGTGATGATCGAGGTAATGTCGAAGACTTTGTCTCTCATCCTTCTTGGATCCTAATGCAGAGCTAGACTCCTCTCTAGATGGTGTCATCTGGGGTGAGTCGCTCTTGTCATGGCATCTCTCATCAGTCTAGGGAGTGTAGACAATAAAAGACTAAGTCTGCCTAGCTCTGGCAGTAATTCTGGTCTGTGTTCAAGCTACCTCTAGGTCCGGGTCGACTCCGAGCTCCTCTAGTTAGCCACTCAATATGGTGGCCTACTCATCCTCTGAAGACTCATCCTTGAGCCTCTTTTGCATGGACTTGATCTCATCACACTTAACTTATGGGGACATAGTACCTGAAACATAAACATTTATGCACCTTGGTTAGCCCCACAAATCAAAAACTGAAATGCAAAAACAACTTAGACTAAATTTCAGAAGGGTCTACGAAAGCATCTTTACGAGCTATAGTTGGTACTATGATCAATGAAGAGCTCTCGTAAAATAGTGGTCAAAATAATTTTTGACATTGGAAAAGTCCATGAAACTAGGTACGACTTGTAAAATGGTTTACGAGTCATAGACTGAGTCATAGAGAATTCCAGCATCTGAATTTATTCTAGGTAGGGATCTACGAGGCCTTTCTACGAGTCATAAAGTGTTTTATGACTTGTAGAAGGTCTCGGCTAATAGATACTCAAAAATTTTAGGTTTCTAGAATCTTATATAAGGGGAAATTATGACACATTAAATGTTCCATGAGCCTTAAAAGCTACTCATAGATAAGAAACTCAACTACCTGAGATTCAAAGCCCATCACAATGGACCCCATACGACTTTTTCAATGTTATTCTAATAGCATTGAAGAAAAAATGCACACACCCACATAATTTTCACACCATAACCACAACTCCAATGTGTTATTCAAGGTATATACCCCATCAAAAGTGATTAAGCATGTGAACAACAACTATTCTGATCCCATATGAACAATAGCTCGACAACATTTATGCACCTATGTCATCATCCACCATTTTACACAAAAAATCAATTCAACGCACATGGTGGGTAATTTAATAGGCATCAATTCTACTATTCAAATTATACAAACAAGGCAATGGTACCCAATTCTAGTCTTAGACAATTATTCAAACATGGGCAACCCAAATTCAATTATCACATGTTAAATTTAAACATCGGGTTCATGTCTAAACTACCATTCCCAATATAATTTTCAACTCAATCATACAAGCATAGGCAAATTATTAACCAAAAACTTACCAAGTTGTGTGATAAGTTGTAGGAGATAAAAGAGTTGAAGAGGCACAAAATCCTAGGTCATCAAAAAATTGCCAGAAAATGGGGCTACGATCACCGTTGGTGTTCAAAATTATGTTAGGGAGGGGTTGGTCAAGTAATTTTGTAAATTAGGTTTGAAATGGGGTCAAAATAATTTGACCCCATTATTAATACCTTGACGGGGTCAACTAAAGTCTAATGGGCCTGGACTCTACTAAACCCCATTACAGGCCATAAGGTGTTTTACTGATCATGAACTATGGTTTCGTAGAACATCAAAACCTTAGATTTTAGGAATAGGTTTGACAAACCAGTCTATGGGTCATAATGTGATTTATGACTCATAAAGGTGATCATAGAACCCTCAACAATTGGGAGACATTTAGGAAACTTACTAGGGTCCATGATCCTCATTCACAACCTATAGTTTCATCTACGAATCATAAAGTTGGCCCATGGACTGGAGTGCATAACGTTTTGCTCATTAAAATTCCCTACAAGATGGTGTACAGGCTGTAAAGTGTTTTATGACCCGTAAAACCAGTCGTGGAGACTTTTTTATGCTCTTCGCAACCAACAAATAACTATCTTAGCCCTGTACCTATATATGCTTCATATAACATACTGTTACCCTATATTCCACCAGCCCAAATATCTAAGATTACAGCAAAAATACAATAAATTAACTACCTATGAGTCCAAAATTGAAAACAAACAACTACTATACTATTACATTATTAGATCTTGGGTTGCCTCCCAAGTGGCGCCTGATTATTCGGACTTCACCAATTACCTAGACTTCATTTTTTAAATCATGTAGTAGCTTCATAGACTGACAGATATTGAAGATGACTTCTCTATCATTCAATCTGAACCTAAGCTGACTAGTTTCCATGTCCACTAGTGCTCGCCCAGTTGCCAGAAATGGTCTTCTCAAAGAGATGATTGGGATGTCAAAGTCAACTTTATAATCTAAGATAACAAAGTCTACGGGGAATATGAACTTCTCAACTTTGACCATCACATGATATAATATCCCCACAAGCTTCTTCACCATGATATTATCCATTAACAACCACATGCTTATTGGAGTAGGGGCTCTCAATCCTAGCTTCGTGAAAACTTAAAAGGGCATCAAATTAATGTTGACACCTAAATCACATAGTGCCCTTGCAAACACCTTATCTCCAATGGTATAGGGTATGGTGAAAGTACCAGGATCTTCTCTCTTTTAAACCAAGGACCTTGCAGCAATAGCACCGCAATACTGAAGCTGTTAAAGGAGCTCCTGACTTACAATACGCTTCTTAGTGACCTGGTCCTTCATGTACTAGGCATACCCTGGAATCTTTTCCAATGTCTTGATGAGAGGGATATTGATGGATAGTTACTTTAGTATAGAGAGAAAATGTTTGAACTTTCCCTCCTCTTTACTATTTTTGATTCTTTGCGGGAAGGGAGGAGGAGGCCTAAGAATAGATTTCAACTTCTGTGGTGCATTAGCAGTTTCACTTACCCCATCCTTATCACAATCATCTCCTTTATCCGCATCCTTGGCTGCAACTGTCTCCTCTCGAACATCCACTTTATCAATTGGCATGGGAGGATCAATGGTGCTCTTGCAACCACGAGTAGTGACCGCCATATGCTGCCCATCATTTTTAGGGTTTTGAACTGTGTTTCTAGGTAGTGTACCCCTTTGGCACTGATTGAGTTGACTCGATACTTGACCAAACTATTGTTTAAGTTGTTTGATAGCTACAGAGTACGAGTCAATCTTTTGTCTGATGCTGGAAATTTTAGATTTCATATCCCTCAGAATCTCATCTTGTGTCAGCATTCTTCAATAGACGAGCAGGCATCTCCTCAATCCTTGAACTACTTGCACTTATTTGGCAGTTATGTAGTGGCAGATAGAGACTATTTTTGAATCCATCTCTGCGACCCCAATCTGCATCTCTCTTTGGGCCCCTATTCCTATCATAATATCCTTTGCAGTTATCCCTGAAAGCTCCATCTCTATTGAAGTTTTGACTTTTGTTTCCTTGACGTTGGCACCAATAGTCTCGATTGGACCGTTGGGCATTGGTCCAAAAACCCCTCATATATTAGAAACAAAACATGTGTCCTCATTTATAATAAGGTTCTTCATACATGGGTGCACATGGAGGTTGATGAACCACTGCATTGACTTGCTCTTGGTTCTACTTCATCATCACCTCCATATGTATGCAGATTTAGGCAAGCTTTTACATAATTTCTTCATTGATCTTTGCTTTCTCTGAACCAACACTAATCGCATATGAACTTTTGGTGTATACTTGTCTCTCTGCCCCCATGCATGATTAGCCTTGACCACTCTCTCCATCTGTTCTATTATCCTTATGAATGGTTGATCTAAGAATATGCCCCCTATGATACTGTTAGCACAAGCCTGATTCTCATCAAGGGAACGGTAGAAGATCTCCACCAAGGCATCATCAACTATCTTGTGCTCTTGGACACTCCTCAAGTATTTGGTGAATCGCTCCCAACTAGTACTGATCAAAGCACTAGGAAGTTGCTCAAAGTTATTGATCTGGTCCTTCAACTTGAGCTTCTTCAATCTAGGGAAGTACCTCTCTAAAATGTTCCTCTGTAAATCTTACCAAGTGGTGATTGAACTCTGCAGGAGCTTAGATAGTCAAAGTGTTGCATTGCCAGTAAGAGACAATGGGATGACATGAAGTCCCACATCATCCATAGATAGATTTTATGTTCCCATCATACTTTTACAGATGAATGCAACATTGTGTAGGTGGCTTTGTGGATCCTCTTATGGTAAGCCTGCAAAAAGCCCACAGTTCTGCAGCATCTGAAGCAACCAACTCAAGACTACGAACTTTGTGTCTGCCAGTAGTGGTGGTAACACAATAGCTCTAATCACCACCGTAGCCATAGGATTTAGCCTATATTGATTCTACTGGTACGCATTGGCATTGAAATCTTGTAGTTGTGGAGCAATGTGCTCTAAAGGAGATGGTTTCTCATGTCCAGCATTTTCATTATCATTCCTATTCGGAGTTGCAATGGCCATGTTGTTCGCATTATCTTAGGTCATTCTCCTCAACATTCTCTAGATCTCTAGGTCAAATGGAGTTAAGAGATTGCCTTGACTCCAAATGTTGTGCATACACTGCACTTAGACCTTAAAAAGTAACAAAAACAACAAAAACTAAAATATGGGAAATAAGGATTAACACTCAAATCACTATAAATTAACTAAGTCTAGCCATATTCCCCGGCAGTGGTACCAAAATCTTGATATTGCCCAAGTTACACCTCCTTTTAGAGGATAAAGCAATCGTTATCAAGAAATAGAACTTAGCCAAAGTTAGGGTCGAACCCAAGGGAATACGTAGATGCAAGAGAATTTAATGATTGCAATATGAGTAGTTAACCAACTTACTTCCCCAAAAGGGGGGGTTTTGCAATAATCTCTGGAAAAATAAACTAACTACTACAAGAGTAAAATTGATAAGGTGAGAAATTAGGATTTTGTGTCCCGCATGATTCGTCAACACATTATCACCAGATAACCTAATTTTTTTCTAGTATGTAACACACATGACGGTAAGTTAAGTTCACCAAGCCCTTTGATCAAAGGTGAGAGGTGAATTTCACTATGCGACTTAGCTCATCTCCATTATGTGCATTACTAACTACCTATTAGTCCCAGTACAACCTTTCCTTAGCCTAGTTTGGTTAATTAAAGGAGAACACATCAATTGAATCCTATTATTTAATCTCTTTTTCTATTTACTACTACCTTGGTCTAGTCGGTAACATTAGGCGGGTTCTAATCACTACTAAAAAAGCTACAAAAAAGTGACTGACTGCATCACTCCAAAAAGCGACAGACTGCGTCACTCCAGAAAGCGACAGACTCAAGGACGTAGTTCATTGCTTTTATATATAATTTTTTTTAATATTTGATAATAAAAAGTTATGGAAAGAATCTACATGTCAATCGCTTTTTTTGGCAGAATTTTCCATCAAATATTTTTCATTTAATAAAAATTATTAAAATTACAGTGGCGCCATCCATCGCAATTTATTTAAACATTTTTAGAAATTATGACTGCGATACGACCTTGTCCATTGCTATTTTTGTTGAAAATATTTTTTTTAAAAAAATAATAGCGACAGATGGCATCACCAAGTCCGTCAATTTTTTTGATCAACGGTCAATATTTTTAATGAAGGGCGACAGACAAAACGATGTCGTATGTCGCCCCTAGGCTCCTATTGTTTTTAAAAAAATGACTTTCTCTCTTATTTTTCCCTCTATCAAATTTTATTTTGCTCTCTAAAATCCTAACACCCTTCCCCCAACCTGTCGCCCCTCCCTCCCAACCTCCATTTGGCCGCCGTCACCCCTCCCTCATCGTGGTTTCCTCCTCCCCACTACTAAGGTAACTAATTTTCTTCTCATTTTGCTCCATTTTTTGTGTAGTATTATTTTATTGTTCTAAGTTTTTGAATTTTATAAGTTTTTAGCTTGCCCATTTCACTTTTATTGTTAAAGTTATAATATTATAAATATTATTTTGTGTATTATATTATGAAAAAGTAAATGAATTTTTTTTATGGGTATATTTTAAATTTAATTTCTTGAAATTAGTCTATGAATTGGGTTCTTTTATGTTTGAATAGTATTATTATGAAGTTATAATGGTATTAACATAGTTCATTTGTATATGTTTTGCGAAGTAGTGAGTAAATATAAATTTTAGGGTTTTAGCTTGAATTTGGGATTATTTGAATGAGATTGCAAATTAGGTATTTTTAGTTGGAATTGAATTGTTGTTGAAGTTAATGAGAATGTTGGAATTGAATTGAAGTTAGAATTATTGTTGAACTTAGAACAAATTGTTGTTTTTAAGTAAAATTGTGTTGAAGTTGAATTGAATTATTATTGAAGTTAGAATTGTTGTTGAAGTTAGAATAAAAAGTAGTTTTTAAGTAGAACTTAGATTTAATTTTGAACTTAAATTTTGAGATTTTAGAACTTAGTTTGAATTCCAAGTTGCGAATTTTGATTAGATATATCTAAAACTTGAATAGTAGTTGTACTTTAGTTGAACTTTAGTAGTATTTAACTTAAAGTTAGATTTAATTTGGGAAACTTGAATATTTTAATAAGATATGAACTTTGAAATTGAATGTAATATAAAGTTAGGATTTCTTAATTCTGAATGAGATGTGAACTTAAAGTTAGGAGATTTTAAAATTAGGATTTCTTAAGTTGAATAGGATGTGAAATTAAAGTTAGGATTTCTTAAGTTTGAAGTTTAGGATTTTTTATTTAAGTAGAACTTAAATTTAATTTCATTAGAACTTGAATTTATACTATTTTAGAAGTTGAACTTTATTTGTGAACTTTGAACTTGTATATAATGTAGAACTTGAACTTTAATTTAGAATTTGTTAAGATTATGGCTTTAGTAATGTTTAACATGAACATAGATTAAAATTGGAACTTGAATTTTAAGTTGTGAACTTTAAAGTTGAATATAATATAAAATTGAACTTTAGGATTTATTTTTAAGTTGAACTTAGATTTAATTTTGAACTTGAACTTTTAGACTTTAGAATTTAGTTTGAATTTCAAGTTGTGAATTTTGATTTAAAACTTGAACTATAGTAGTTGTACTTAAGTTAAACGTTAGTAGTATTTAACTTAAAGTTAGACTTAATTTAAGAAACTTGAATATTTTAATGAGATGTGAACTTTGAAGTTAAATGTAATATAAAGTTAGGATTTCTTAAATTTGAATGAGATGTGAACTTAAAGTTAGGATATTTTAAAGTTAGGATTTCTTAAGTTTGAACTTAAAGCTAAAGTTAGGATTTCTTACTATTGTTGTCACTTAAAGTTTGAACTTTACTAGTGTTAAACTTGAACTTAGAATTAATTTAGAATTAACTTGAATATATTAAGTTATGAACTTTGAAGTTGAATGTAATATAAAATTTGAACTTAATTTAATTAGGATTTCTTAAGTTTGAAATTTAGGATTTTTTATTTAAGTAGAACTTAGATTTAATTTCATAGAACTTGAATTTATACCATTTTAAAACTTGAATTTTATTTGTGAAATTTGTACTTGTATATAATGAGCTTTAATTGTACTTAAAATATTAGGTGTTCAATATTCGTCGGCATCACCAATCGAAGTACCACATATCCCTCCATCTTTAATCATAATTGTCAAGGTATTATTTTGATAAAAATTTTAATTAGTGTGTATACACTGTTTGAATAGTTTTTTAGTGTAACATCCTGTAAAATTATCAAAATGCCAATAAAATACATTATGTGCACAATATGTCTTTCAAAGCTCTGGTGGAAAATTCAAGATCGGATTTGTGATTAGCGTGAAAAATCAAGTCAGAAAATGGTCTCGACCCGATTTAAAACAAACCGGGTCGAATTACGAAATTGCAGTTGAAGTGCAAAAATAGTAGCTTCTCTCCGCCTCTATCATGACATGCTAGGGGCGCAGAGTTACACTTGTAGTTTTTAAAAATTGTTATTTTTCGAAGGGAATTTGTTTTCGGAAAAAATTCACCAAAAACACTGGTGCACGCCCCTCCGCGACACGTACTTGTGTCCCAGAAAAATATTTTTTTCTTTTAATTCGGGAAGGGCAATATTTTCCTTTCCAATATATTTTAATACCCCCAAAATATATTTCTTAAAGAGTATTTCGTACAATAAATGTTTAAAACCCATAATTTTTCTAAGTCTTTTACGCAAGTTCTGAGATAGGTGAAGATCAAGAGAGGTGAGGGTTTCTTTTGAAGTTCCAATTCTTTGGAGAAAACTTGAAGATTCTCCACTCCAGGTATGTAAAGGCTACCCAAAAGCATGAATTGTTCTTCCATGTGCCCCAATGTAAAGTTAAGATGTAAATTAATCCTTTAGAATCTTGAATAGTGATTTCTTGAGAATTTCTTAAATTATCTTTAAATTATGTTTCATATATTAGATTGATGATCATCATGTTTCAAATTTACGGTATACATGCATTATTATGAGATTATGATTTGACACTTTATAAATTCTCTCTGTAAAGACGTTAATAATGAACTTAAGGGGATGTCTAGAGCCTTGGTTGTTTGAATGTGATATTTGACTGAGTCTAAGTCCTGAGGTGAGTGTGTGGATGAATTAATAGCTAGAAGGTAGTGTTGATAGAGTTGATTGAGTATTCATTCCTAACTTGAAGGATAGTCTTGGCCATTGAGTTGATAGATGATGAGTTGAGGTGAGTGTTCTTACCGGTAGGGGTTGAGAGATGGAAGTTCTTATTGGATTAATAGACTTATGGGCATATTGAGTCCTGGAAGGAGTATTAGCACCGAAATGAGTAAGAGTGAGTCGCACTCATACTCATTAACCACGTGGCCAGCATAGAAGAGGATTAGACCATGAAAGCGGATGTTTCCTTTGTCCCAAAGAGGACTTGACACACTCCTTTGGGATCCCTAACAGACTTGTGCTTTACCCCGGCAAGGAATTGGACAGATATGAAAATGACCTCTCTTCGTTGTCTCACTATCGGCTCATAGTTAGTAGTTGTCGATCGTAGAAACTCCCAGATAGGTTTTATGGTGATAGAACTCTGATGTGATGTGATTGTTTGATGTTTGATGGATAGTGAGGTGATAGAGTCCTGTCCAGTACTCTGAGGTGAGGAAAAGTGATTAATGAGTGACTGATATATTGTTCTATTTACTTTATCCTGTTTTACGTACAGTACATTCTATGTATTAATGCCCCTTTGGCACTGTATCATTTTATAATGCAGATTTTATCGATAGAGGACTTCAGCAACCCAATTGTTGAGGTTCAAAGCTTTCTAGATTTCTGACAGTGGTGAGTCCTCCCCTACCTTTGAAGGATGGTTATTTTCTTTAGATTTGATAGTCTTTCTACTTAATTTTGGTAACCATGGCCTATCATGGTACCATCTCAGATAGTGGTATAGAGGCTTCATAGACATAGATGTTGATGGCAGATGTTGTGGAGTCTTTCGCTACTCTTATTTATATTGAGATGGTCTTTTATTATTATATTCCATTCATGGTAGATCAAGTGGATAGTTTGAGCCCATAGATAGATTATTCGCACTATTACTATATTTTTGTTCTGCTATTGAATTGACTAAACGAAGGCAAATAAGACTAGGTGGTCCGCTTGGGGGTTAGCAATAGTCTTCGAGTGCCAGTCACGTCTAGGATGGCCTCTCGAGACATAATAAACTTGGTATCAGAGCCCAAAGTTTAAGTGTCCTAAGGAGTCTATGAAGTCGTGTGTCTAGTAGAGTCTTGTTATGGGTCCGTTGTGCACCACACTTCATAAGCAGGAGGCTATAGGACATTAGGAAGTGTTACCTTTCTTCTATAATCTGCGTTCGTGCTATAGAGTTTAACTTGTGAAACCCTATTTTAACTCGTGTGCTTTATGCTTACAGAAGATGTCGCTCAAGAGAACTACTGCTCAGAGAGATGCCCCAGCCACTGAGAATACCCACCCAGAGGCTCTGATTTAAACCGAGCCTAGGAGACGAGGACGTCCCTCTAGGACTGCTAAGATCCCACAGGCTCCCCCTGCTCAGCCCCAGCCCGCTCCTACTACTAAGGCAGAGTTTAGGGGAGCCATCAACATGCTGACTCAGTTGGTGGCCTCCCGGGAATATGCAAGGCTCCGAAGATCCTAGTTTTGCCTCACAAGAGCCCTCAATTGCAACCCGACTCAGATATTTCTTGAGCATAAACCTACTTGTGTATACGGGGGTGAAAGTTAAAGAGGATCCACCAAATTTCATTGATGAGATGTACAAGGTTTTGAGGGCCATGCACGCTAGCGGGGTTGAAGGGGTTGAACTTGTCTCCTACCAACTAAAGGGTGTTGTAAACATTTGGTATAACCAATGGGAGGAGAGCCGAAGTGAAGATGTTAAGGCCGCAGATTGGGATGAGTTCGAGACTGCCTTCTTTGATCACTTCTTTCGTCAAGATTTGAGGGAGGCAAAGGTGGATGAGTTCGTGAATTTGAAATAGGGAGGGATGACTGTGAATGAGTATGGCCTAAGTTTGTTAAACTGTCAAGGTATGCTCCAGAGATGGTGAAAGATATGAGGATAAGAATGAGGAGGTTTGTGTCTGGCCTGGCCAGACATGTGCAGAAAGAGTGTAAGTCTACTTTGTTGATTCCTGGCATGGATATCTCCAGAGTTATGGGGCATGCCCAGCAAACAAATGAGGATAAGAAGAAAGATAGAGAAGATCAGATAAGAAAAAGTGAGAAGTTCGATAAACATGAGCCTACCCCACAGGGAAAGAATAGGGGTGACAAGTCCTTTTTTCAGGAGAGATCATCACATCCTGCACTGTCTGTTGCGAGTGTGCCCATGCAGCCAAACAGGTATGATTAGAAATCTCATGGTCATTAGAATTTTAGGACCCCAGCTACTTAGTCTCAGGCTAGTTTGACCTAAGGTATGAGGGGAAAGCCACCTTGCAGCAAGTGTGGATCATCAGGGTGAATGTCGTGTTGGCAAGGATGTGTGCTATGCATGTGGTCAGGCTGGTCACTTCAGGTTTAAGTGTCCAAAGAATAGTCGAGATAAGGGGAGCAGTAGAGCTTAGTCTTCCACAGTACTCCCAGCAGGTAACTAGTAAAGGGGTACTACTACGGGTAAAGGAGGTGAGACAAACTGAGTTTATGCTATGAGTAACCGACAGGATCAGGAGGCTGCACCAGATTTTGTCATGAGTATGCTCTAAGTCTTTACTTATGATTGCTATCCATTAATTGATCTGGGTGCCACCTTGTCTTTTGTGACCTTGTATGTGGCTAGTAAGTTAAGGGTTTCTCCAAAATGCTTGCATGAATTTTTTCTGTTTCTACCCCTACTGGTTAGTCTATCTTAGCTGAGAGGGTTTACCAAGACTATATAGTTTCTATTTATCATAAAGACACCTTACTTGACTTGATAGAGTTGGAGATGGTTGATTTTGATGTAATAATGGGCATGAATTGGCTTCATGCTTATTATGCTTCTGTCGACTATAGAACCTAGATCGTTAAGTTCCAATTTTCTAATGAGCCTGTCTTAGAGCGGAAAGGGAGTTCTATTGCCCCTAAGGGTCAATTCATCTCTTATATTCGAGCAAGAAAGTTGATATCCAAGGGTTGTATTTACCACCTCGTACGAGTGAAGTTTGATGATGTTGAGTCTCCTACTCTTGAGTTAGTCCCAATTGTGAATGAGTTCCCTAAGGTATTTCCTGATGATCTTCCCGGAGTTCCTCCTGATAGGAAGATTGACTTTAGGATTTATGTTCTTCCCGAGACAAAACCTATCTTAATTCCACCCTATAAGATGGCCCCCACAGAGTTGAAAGAATTGAAAGAGCAATTGAAAGACTTGTTAGAGAAAGGTTCCATAAGGCCTAGTGTCTTACCTTGGGGTACGCTTGTCCTATTCGTGCGTTAGAAAGATGGGTCCTCAAGGATGTATACACACTACAGGCAGTTGAATAAGTTTACCATAAATAATAAGTATCTCTTTCTAGAATAGATGATCTCTTTGACCAGCATTAGTGTGCTACTTGCTTCTCCAAGATAGACTTCAGATCAGGTTACCATCAGTTGAAGGTAAGGGAAAGTGATATTCCTAAGATAGCCTTTAGGACACGGTATGGCCATTTTGAGTTCTTGGTCATGTCCTTCGGGTTGACAAATGCACCTGCAGCTTTCATGCATATGATAAATAGGGTATTCAAGTCGTATCTTGATATATTTGTGATTGTGTTTATTGATGACATTTTGGTATATTTGAGGAATAAGAAGGAGCATGCTAATCACCTTAGAGTTAGTTTGCAAACACTCAAAGATCATGAGTTGCATGCGAAATTCTCCAAGTGTGAGTTTTGGCTCAAGTCAGTGGCTTTCTTAGGCTATGTTATTTTGGGAGATGGTATTCGGGTTGATACTCAGAAGATTAAGGCGGATAAGAACTGGCTAAGACCTACTTCTCCAACAGAAATAAGAAGCTTCTTGGGTTCAGCAGGGTACTTTCGCAGATATGTTGAGGGCTTTTCTTCTATGTTAGCCCCATTGACTAAGCTAACTCTAAAAAAAGCCAAGTTTCAGTAGTTTAAGGCATGTGAAAAAAGTTTTTAGGAGTTGAAGACTAATTGACTACAGCCCCAGTGTTGAATTTGCCAAATGGGATGGGGGACTTCGTCATATATTATGATGCATCTTGAGTGGGATTGTGTTGTGTACTCATGTAGAGAGGGAAGGTGATAGCTTATGCCTCCAGACAGCTTAAGGTTCATGAGAAGAATTATTCGACTCATAACCCAGAGTTGGCAGCAATGGTGTTTGCCCTTAAAATTTGGTGCCACTACTTATATAGAGTGCATGTAGACATGTTCACTAATCACAAAAGCTTGGAGTACGTGCTCAGCCAGAAAGAGCTCAACTTACGGCAGAAGAGATGGCTGGAGTTGCTCAAGGATTATGATATGGGCATTCTCTACCACCCAGGTAAGGCTAACATTGTTGTTGATGCTCTTAGCAGGATGTCTATGGGTAGCACTACCCATGTGGAGGAAAGGAAGACAGAATTAGATAAAGAGGTGCATAGATTGGCTCGATTGGGAGTGCAACTTGAGGAGAATAACAAAGGCGGGGTCAATGTTTAGAGTAGTTCTTATTCATCCTTACTTGTTAGAGGTGAAAGAAAAGCAAGGCCAAGACCCTATCTTACTCTAGTTAAAAGAAGCAGTTCACAAGTAGAAGATGATGGTTTTCTCCAAAAAGGGAGATGGAATATTAAGATATCAAGGGAGATTGTGTATACTGGATATTGATTGTATTCAAGACAGAATCATGTTGAAGTTCATAGAGCGAGGTATTCCATCTATCCTGGCTCCACCAAGATGTACAATGACTTGAGGGAAGTCTATTGGTAGCATGGGATGAAGAAAGACATTGTTGAATTTGTTTTTAAGTATTCCAATTGCCAATAGGTTAAGGGTGAACATCAAAAATATGTGGATTTTCTCAGAACTTTGAAATTTTAGAGTAGAACTAGGAGATGATCAACATGGATTCTATTATCGGCTTACCAAGATCCAAAAAGTAGCATGATTCGATATGGGTGATTGTTGACTGGATGACTAAATCAGCCTACTTCTTGGCGGTTAAGATAACCTATACGGCTGAGGAGTATGCCCGACTATACATTCTTGAGATTGTAAGGTTGCATGGGGTTCCCTTGTCTATCATCTCAGACAGAGGAGCTTAATTCACCTTCATATTTTGGAGATCTTTCTAGAAGTGATTGGGTACGAAGGTGAATTTGAGCACCGCTTTTCACCCTCAAACAGATGGGAATGCAGAGCATACTATTCAGACTTTGGATGATATGTTGAGAGCATGTGTTATTAATTTCAAAGGAAATTAGGATGATCATCTACCGTTGATTGAGTTCGCGTACAATAATAGCTATTATGCCAGCATTCAGATGGCTCCATATAATGCATTATAGGGAGGAGATATAGATCACCGATTGGCTAGTTTGAGGTGGGGAATCTGAGTTGGTTGGGCCTAATCTTATACACCAGTCTACGGAGAAAGCGAAAGTCATTAGGGAAAGGTTAAAGACAGCCTAGAGTCACCAAAAGTCATATACGGACGTGAGAAGAAGAGACTTGGAGTTTGAGATAGATGATTGGGTGTACTTAAAGGTGTTACCCATGAAGGGTCTTATGAGATTTGGTAAGAAGGGGAAGCTGAGTACCCATTCTATCAGGCCTTACCAGATTTTAAGAAGGATTGGGAAAGTTGCTTACGAGTTAGACTTGCCTTCTGAGCTAGATAGAGTCCACCTGATGTTCTATGTCTCTATGCTAAAGAAAGTGTTTGGGAGATCCATCCCCAGCGATTCCTGTAGACAGTATGGGTGTGAATGATAGCTTATAATAAGAGGAAATTTCAGTCAAGATCCTTGATCAACAAGTTCGTAAGCTGAGGAATAAAGAGACAGCCTCGATTAAAGTCTTATGGAGGAATCAATTTGTTGAGGAAGTTATTTGGAAGCTGACGAAGCGATGAAACTCAAATACCCACATCTATTCATGACAAGTGAGGATGTGTTAAAGGTAAATATTCTTATCCTTAACATTTTTGAATGTTTCTTTTCATTAAGCTGATGTCTTGTTTTATTCCATTCCCGAGTCTAAGACAGAGATAGATAAACGATGGATACGGAGAGTTTGAGTGGTCCTAAGTGAGGAATGAGATCATTTTTGGGGTTATTCTTGTTCCCGTCTTATCTTTACTCATCATTCAAGGACGAACGATTCCAAGGGGGAGATGATGTAACACCCCATAAAATTACCAAAATGCCCCTAAAGTACATCATACACACAATGCGTCTTTCAAAGCTTTGATAGAAAATTTGAGATCAGATTTGTGATTATCATAGAAAATCGAGTAGAAAATAGTCTCGACCTGATTTAAAACAAATTGGGTCTAATTACAAAATTGCACTTGAAGTGCAAAAATAGTAGCTTCTTCGCGCCCCTTCAGCGACGCGCCAGGGGCGCGGAGTTACACTTGTAGTTTTTAAAAGTTGTTGTTTTTCAATTGGAATCTATTTTCCAAAAAAAATCACCAAAAACACTAGTGCGCGCCCCCTCCGCGACGCACACCTGTATCCCAGAAAATTATTTTTTTCTTTTAATTCGGGAAAGGCAATTTTGTCCTTCCTAATATATTTTAATACCCACAAAACTTATTTTAAAGAGTATATCATATACTAAGGATTTAAAACCCATAATTTTTCTAAGTCTTTTACGCAAGTTCTGAGAGAGGAGAAGATCAAGAGAGGTGAGGGTTTCTTTTGACGTTCCAATTCTCTGGAAAAAACTAGAAGATTCTCCACTCCAGGTATGTAAAGGCTACCCAAAAGCATGGAATTATTCTTCCATGTGCCCCAATGTTAAGTTAGGATGTAAATTAATCCTTTAGAATCTTGAATAGTGATTTCTTGAGAATTTTCTTGAATATTATCTGTATTTCTTGAATATTATCTTTACTTCTTGAATGTTATCTTTAAATTATGTTTCATATCTTAAATTGATAATCATCATGTTTCAAATTTACTGCATGCATGCATTATTATGAGATTATGATTTGACCCCTTATAAATTCTCTCTATAAATACGTTAATAATGAACTTAGGGGGATGTCTAGAGCCTTGATTGTCTGAATGTTTGACTAAGTCTAAGTCCAGAGGTGAGTGTATGGATGAATTAATAGCTAGAAAATAGTATTGATAGAGTTGACTGAGTATTCATTCCAAACTTTAAGGATAGTCTTGCCCATTTTGTTGATAGATAATGAGTTGGGGTGAGTGTATTTGCCCGTCGGGGTTGGGTGATGGAAGTTCTTAACGGATTGATAGACTTATGAGAATATTGAGTCCTGGTAGGAACATTAGCACTAAAATTAGTAAGAGTGCGTCCCACTCATACTCATTAACTATGTGGCCAGCATAGGAGAGGATTGGACTATGAAAGTGGATGTTTCCTTTGTCCCGCAGAGGACTTGACAGACTTCTTTAGGATCCCTAAGAGACTCCTTCTTTACCCTACAAGGTACTGGACAAATAAGGCAATGGCATCTCATCATTGTGTCACTACTAGCTTATAGGTAGTGCTTGTTGATTATAGAAACTCCCAGATAGGTTTCATGGTGATAGAACTTTGTGTGATGTGATTGTTTGATGTTTGATGGATAGTGAGGTGATAGAGTCCTGCCCTTTACTCTGAGGTGAGAAAGAGTGATTGATGAGTGAATGTTATATTGTTCTATTTATTTTAGCCCATTTTACATAAAGTACATTTCGTGTACTAACGCCACTTTGATGCTGCATTAATTTATGATATAGATTCTGTAGATAGAGAACTTCAGCAGCCCAATCGTTGAGGTTTAGAGCTTTCTAGATTCCTAACAGTGGTGAGTCCTCCCCTGCATTCGGAAGATAGTTATTTTCTTTAGATTTGATAGTCTTTCTACTTGATTTTAAAATTAAGTTCTTATAAATTAATTTAAATTTGTATAAATCCTTTAACTTTTAAATACTTAAACTTTAATTATACTTGTAATTTGAAACTTTAACTCTAGGATTATATTCAAGTATTTACAAATTGTTGATATTTTAAGAAATGTCATAAGTTATAGTTTAGTGTTATTTTTAACTTAAAATATAATTTAGCACCTGAACTTTAATTAGGATACTTGAGAACATACTTGAACTAATTAATTAAGGTTGTGAATATTTTGTAGACGGATCACCGTTTGTCATGTATGATATGTACTACGAAAATAGTGGTGGGTTGAAATCTTTATTTTTTTTATGGTGTTTGAAGTTTCATTAATCATGCAATGACACTTTATCTTTTTAAGAGAAGTCAATTGGTTAGGTGTCCTTGTAGTTCATGTAAGTCCCTGAAATTTTTTAGTTCAGATGAAGTTATGGTGCATTTGTATCATAGTGGATTTAAGCCTAGATATTTTGTATGGATGGACCATAGAGAAATAGATGGACTGAATGGTGTGTTTTATAATTCGATGCCCGTGGATGAATATATATGATTGTAGCACAAGGTCAAAATAGATTTGAACATGATAATATTCAACATGATAAGTTTGATCATGATAGAGTTCATCAAATTATTAATAATGCTTTCGGAGTTCAAAGGGTGCTAGAACCTGAACAACTTTTCAATGAAGAATCAAGATACTTCTATGAAGAATTAGAAGAGGCTAGTCGACCATTATATGAGGGGAGTCCGCATTCTGCTTTGTTTGTTATCATTAGATTAATAAATATTAAATCAAATTATAATGTTCCTACTGTGGCTATGGACTCAATGGTCGATCTTTTGGGTAACTTGGTTAATCCCTGAGTTTAACATACCCAAGAACTTCTATCAGGCAAAGAAACTTGTTTCAAAGTGAGGATTTTGTCATAGGATAGAATTGATTGTTGTGTTAATGGTTGCATGTTGTACTACAACAATGATAGTGACTTGGAAATTTGTAAGTTTTGCAGTCATGCTCGTCATAACAGGACTCTTGCCAGAAAAATAGTTCCAATTAAGGTTACCTTTTATTCCTAGACTAGAGAGGTTGTATATATCGATGAGGTCTGCCCCACATATGAGATGGCACCATCAATATAGAAGGTCATTGGGTGTGTTGCCTCATCCATATGATGGAGAAACATGGAAGCGTTTTGATAATGTATCCTGACTTTGCTAGAGAGCCTAGAAATGTCCAATTGGGGCAGTATGCAGATGGTTTCACACCATTCTCAAATTCTTCCACACCTTATTCTTGCTAGCCTATATTTCTCACTCCATATAATTTTTCTCTTGAAATGTGTATGACCAGTCCATTCATATTCTTAAGTTGTGTTATTCCGGGTCCTCATAAGCCAAAAAGGTTAATTGATATCTTTCCCGACGATTGATAAATGAGCTTAAGCAATTATGGTTTAAAGGTGTACTAACTTATGACATATCAACTAAATAGAATTTTATTATGTGTGCTTGTTTAATATGGACTATTAATGATTTTCTTGCATATGGTATGTTGTCTGGTCGAATGACTGGTAGAAAGATTGCTTGTCCTCATTGCATAGAACGTAGAAAGACCTTCACCCTAAAGCATGGCAAAAAAAATTTATCATTTGATTGTCATCGTCAATTCTAGCCAATGGACCACAAGTTCAGAAAGATGAAGCATGCATTCAGAAAAAACAGGGTTAAAATTGATCCTCTACCCCCATTACTAACAGGGCATCAAATTTGGGAGAATTTTCTCAATTGCCTAAAGTTACAAAGGTTCCACCTTATAGACTTCCTGGATACAGTATTGAACATAATTAGACTAAACAAAGCATATTCTTAGAGACATAATCTTGATGTGATGCATATTAAGAAAAAATATTTTGACAACCTATTCAACACAATGATGGATTTTATAGGCAAGACAAAAGACAACCCAAAAGCTTGAATGGACTTAAAGAAATATTATAGGAGAAAAGTATTGTGGCTGCAGGAACTACCAAATGGCAAAATTATTAAGCGTAAAGCCAGTTTTTCATTCATCATGGATGAGAAATATGAAATATGTGAGTGGGTTAAAAATTTGAGAATTTTGGAAGGATATGCTTCAAAGTTGGGCGAGCAGGCAGACTTAAATGAAGAGAAGTTCATAGGTATGAAAAGTCATTATTGTCATATATTCATGAAAACTTTGCTTCTTATTACTTTTAGCCACCTTCGTGAGAGGATATGGAAGCTAGTCATAGAGATACGTCTTTCCTTTAGTGATTTATGTTCTAGAACATTGCTTGAAAGTAGTTTAGATGGGATGGAGGAAGATATTCTTTTATTACTACAATGTTGGAGAAGATTTTTCCACCTGACTTCTTTGTCACGACCCAAGCCTAGGGCCTAGATGTGACACGGCAAATGAGAAACCAAAGGTACCCCACACAAGCCTCATAACATATGGTTCACACTTCTTTAGTCGCAGAAGTAAAATAAACAACACAAGAGATATAATTAAGGGAAGTGGGACTAAGGGAAGTCTTGATATTTATAAAAGCATAAAAGAGTCGAGCTCATAACATAAGTATATCAATTATCCAACAACTGCTCTAACATGAAATGAAGTGGGGGTTAAGACATTTTTTAGGCTCACCTTCATAGTATCTGATGTTCACGCTCCAATAATAAAGCATTCACAGTCAAGTATAAACCTAGCCAGAGGTTAAGGTTGAATCCACAGGGAATACGGGGCTTGACTATTTTGACCCACTACGAATCATTTCAAGTGTCGATCACTATGTTCTATAAAATAAGGGGGCGGGTTGATGATTGAAATAGAAGAACAAAAACAAACACTACACTAATTATGCAAGAAGATAATCGAATTGAGGGACAACTTGAGAATTGTGTTCCCCATGATTTGTTGACTCAATTACCCTAGACAATATGACTTTAATTAGGAAATCACATGCAGGATGGTAACTTAGGTTCTTTCAGCCCTCTTGTGAAGGTGAATGTCGAATTTCACCATGGCACTTGGTCAGCAACCATGGTGTGCCAACGGACCATTACCCATTGTCCCAGTCAACCTCCCCTTGGTCAGGTTTGGTTGATTAGACGAGAACATATCAATCGAATCCTGTCATCTTCTTTCCTTTTCCTATTTATCACTACCTTGGTCAGGATCGCGATAGTAGGCAGGGTTTGGTATTGGCCACCACCAAACAACAATCAAAGCGAAGGGAAATAAGCAATACATATAAAAACCCAACTAAAGAAATGCACAAAATCTATATTATTTCAAAATAAATACTCGTGGTTCCCACAACCCTAAGTTGTGGGTGATTAGCTACTCATGGCTAAGGCAAAATCAACAACAACGAAATAAGAGAGACATAGTTGAGAGATTACCCAAAACAATGAAGAACAAATACACCTTCAAGTTGAAAACCATAAGCTTGGATTAATGGAGGATGAGTACAATGTGGTTTTTCATTCCCCCAAAATGGGTCTTCAAAATAAAAATGGAAATCTACATTAAACACTAAAAATGTTCTTAGAATATTCAAGAGAGAATATTCAAAGTTATGGAATCTGAAAAATGTTCAAAGTCTCCTTCTAAAACCTTAACATTAACTATTTATATTATTTACAAAATCACCCTAAAAATTAAATAGAAAATACAGTTGGCAGGAATTATGTCTCACAAATACGACTTGTAGAGTGACCTATAAGTCGTAATTGGGGTTTTGTAGTCAGCACTGATTTTGGATTTGACTGCTACGATCCTCTGTTACAAGTGATAGCATGGACTACGACTTGCATGCTCCTCTTGCAGTCTAAACTTGCAGTTCTTGGTCCAACTCTTGAACTCTCTGGAATTTGCTATGATCCCCATCTATACGAGTCGTAGAGAGACCTACAACTCATAAGGTGGCCTTGTGGCTGATCTTTACTTCTCAGAATTTTTATTTTGCTCTCTAGAACTTGATACGAAGGGCATCTTATGTCTCATAGCATGAGCTATGACTCGTAGGGTGGCTTGTAGGACCTAACTTGATCATTTCTTCCCAAAATCATGCCCACCTATATTTTCTGCATAACTAACACAAAAATTCATAAAAAACATAAAAAGTCATATTAAGAATTTGTAAAATCCCTTGTTTTAGGCATCAAATGTGTTGTATTTTGGCAGCACATCAACATCCTCAACTTAGAACTGTTGCTTGTCCTAAAGAGATGACTCGATCTAAGTAAACAATGAGAAACATATAGCAATTACTCTAATGGCATATATATCACTTAACTCAAATTTAGGTACCCAACTCTCATTTTCAAAAACTAATTGCAAAGCTACCAAGCAAACCAAAACACAATGATGCATCCGACAATCCAACTATGACAAGTGTAGGAGTATCAACAATCCACAATCACTAAACGAGTCATATGTTAATCATGCAATGCAAATGCTCTCACAGAAAAGAAGTCCCTTTGTTTCACTTAAAAAGCAATCAAGGTTTAGGGACTGTGCAAGCATTCTCACTCTCACAAATGAAATTCATGCATGATAACTAACACTATAGGCTTGCTACTATACTCAAACCCCAAACTGTTGACTAGTTGAATTTGGCACATTTTAGGACTTAATAGGTTTGTAACGTAGGCTCATAGGGCTTTGGTATGATATTTTAGGAAGGTAGTGACTAAAAGCTATCCTTGAACAACATTTTTCAATACTTTTACCTCTATAACTCAACCATTTTTCGTTATATCCTCCCTCACTCTTCCTTGTCAAGCTTTCTGGAGGCATTCTTTTCCTTTTTAGATGTGCCTTATTTCTAAACTCATTTTGTTATTCTTCTTCAATCCAAGGGAACTTTTCTTTTCTTTTTCTCACCTGGCACATTATTTTTCTTTTCTTTCTTTGTTTCCTAATGAACCACCTCATTTTCATTACTTTACCATAGTAAAAGCCACCCTCAACTTATGCTTTTAGCCTAAGGTGAAGCACATAATATCTATTTCCTAAATCAGGTCCACTATTTGTAGCTACCCTCAAATTAGGCTTTTAGCCTCAATCAAGGTTCACATGTTCAAGGATAGACCTGGGCCAATATCAAGGTGTTTCACAAAACAAGACAAAACAAGGCTAGGCTAGCTAGGTGCCAAGGAAGAACAGGTACAGGAAAAGCTCAACATTTCGAACAAGGGATCAACTATCACATTTGGTAGATCATTTAGGTAAAAGTGAACTCACTAAAAGAACAATGGCCTAAGATTCTTTCCCAATTAACCACGTCTCCAGTCCAATCTTAGAGTAACAAGGCAAGTTTAGAGTCAATACACAGTGCATGAATGCAACAAAATAAGCTCATAAACTTATGGCATCGCATACACAATCAACATAGACTCACAGGTCATGCTTCAAGTATCAAGTTGCCTTCTCCTTATCAGAACAAAAATTGCCAAATAAACATATGCAAGATTGTAATGATCACCAACAATCTTAAAAAAAATTTAGGGTACTCAATTTTCAAAATATTCATAAAACACTTTAAGATTATATATATGCAAAAAGATAATGATTAATATATATCTACAGATTATCTACACTACATAAACATGTCGGTTCAACAAAAATTTAAAACATCCACAAGGAAAAAGAAACACGGCAAGAAAACTTTGGGACCAAAAATAAGAGAAGTTATGGATCAAGGCTACTCAAACATCACCATAATACATAGCTTCCCATACCCACCAAAATAAGATACTTTGTCCTCAAAGTAAACATAAATCAATAATAATAGAAATAAGGGGCATACCTTGGGTTGCTTCCCAAGAAGCGTCTGATTTAGTGTTGCGGTATAACTTTGTCATCATGAGTACTCAGAATTCCTCATTGATCAATAGGTTCTCATCATCACTTCTATGATATCTCCTCTAGTCCCTTTGCACAAACTCTAACTGTGTGGAAAGTTACTCAACCCTATCGTCAAGTCTTTGTATTGCCATCGCTTATTGGTCCACTTTGTAGTTTGCCTTGATGACATTAAAATTTATCTCTTGCATCACCTTTTCTTGCTTATTGGTTTTTGTAAGCAATTGTTCAAGCATATGCTCAATCCTTGAGAGTTTATTGGTGATACATTTTTGATTTGGTAGCCTGAGCCTATTGGTCACACCATCCTTTCTTGTAGCACATGAGCTTCCCATTGACACAGCAGTGGAGGCCACTAGTTGTTCTTCAAGTGGCTGGTAAACTTGGGTGATGGCAGACAATTTTCCTATATACTCAATAACCTCACTAAATGGTTGTCTGAGGAATGCCAAGCAATCTCCTCCAAATAAATCATTAGCTTGCACTTGTTGGTCAGAGCTCAGTGCTTGATAGAAACTTGCCACTAGCACATCATATTTTAGACCATGGGTTTGCTTCTTCTTCAAGCATTCTTGATACCTTTCCTAAGTTACACCCAAAGATTCTCCCAAAACCTACATAAATTTAACAATCGAGTCCACTAATTTACGCTTGTCAGGTTCGTTATAAAAGTTCATGAGAAAAACCCTTTGCACTTTTCCCCAATTAGAACAAACATCTGGTAGGAGGATAAACCACCAGTCCGCAGCTTCACCCCTAAGAGTCATGGGGAAGGTCTAAAGAGCCATGGCATCCCAAGCTGGATGTCGTGTCCCAAGCACCCCTCTCAATGTTTGAGCAAAATGTTGGAGGTGGGTGTAAGGGTCTTCAGACTCTTGCCCATAGAATAGAACACGTCTTTGCAAGGATTCCAGTAAATCACTTGTGATGTAGAGCTTTTGTTCTGTCATTTCACTAATCAATCTATACATAAAACTAAGCAACAAAACAAAAATAAAAGTAAAATACACGAAAATCTAGAAATTAATACTTGAATTAACTAATAGTGAAATCAATTCAAGAACCTACCCTATTCCCTGGCAACGACGCCATAATTTTTTATGTTCATGCTCCAATAATTAAGTGGTCGTAGTCAAGTATAAGCCTAATTAGAGGTTAGAGTCAAATCCACAAAGAATACGGGGCTTGACTATGTTGACCTATTATCAATCATTTCAAGTGTCGGTTACTATGTTCTCTAAAATGGGGGGAGGGTTCAAATAGAAGAAGAAAAACAAACGCTACACTAATTATGCAAAAAGAGAATCAAATTGAGGGATAACTTGGGAATTGTGTTTCCCATGATTCGTTGACTCAATTACCCTAGAAAACATGACTTTAATTAGGAATTCGCATGCAGACGGTAACTTAGGTTCTTCCAGCTTTCTTGTGAAGGGGAACGTCGAATTTCACCATGGCGCTTGGTCGTCAACCCTGGTGTGCCACCTAACCGTTGCCTATTATCCTAGTCAACCTCCCCTTGGTTTGGTATGGTTGATTAGACAAGAACACATCAATTGAATCCTTTCATCTACTTCCCTTTTCCTATTCATCACTACCTTGGTCAGGATCGTGATAGTAGGCAGGGTTTGGTGTTGGCCACCACCAAAAAACAGTCAAAGCAAAGAGAAATAAGCAATACATGCAAAAACCCTACTAAAGAAATGCACAAAATCTACATTATTTCAAATCAACTACTCATGGTTCCCACAACCCCAAGTTGTGGGTGCTTAGCTACTCATGGCTAAGGCAAAATCAACAACAATGAATAAAAGATACATAGTTGAGAGATTACCCAAAATAATGAAGAACAAATACACCCTCAAGTTGAAAACCACAAGCTTCGATTAATGGAGGATGAGTACAATGTGGTTTTGCAATCCCCCAAAATGGGTCTTCAAAATAAAAATGGAAATCTACACTAAACCCAAAAAATATTCATAGAATATTCAAGAGAGAATATTCAAAGTTGTGGAATCTGAAAAATGTTCAAAGACTCCTTCTAAAACCCTTACATTAACTATTTATACTATTTATAAAATCACCTTAAAATTAAATAGAAAATACAACTGGTAGCAATTACGTCTTGCAGATATGACTCGTAGGGTGACCTATGAGAGGTAATTGGGGTTTTGTAGTCAGCACTAGAATTTTGGACTTAACTGCTACAACCCTATGTTATGAGTTGTAGCTTGGGCTACGATTCATATACTTCGTAGTCTAGGCATGTAGTTCTTGGTCCAATTCTTGAACTCTCTGGAATTTGCTATGACCCCCACCTATGACTGATCTTCACTTCTCATATTTTTTATTTTTCTCTATGGAACTTGCTATGAAGGGCATCCTACGACTCATAGCATGAGCTACGACTCGTAAGGTGGCTCGTAGGACCTAACTTGATCAAACCTTTCTTCCCAAAATCATACCTACCTACACTTTATAGACAACTAACATAAACATTCAATAAGAACCATAACAAGTCGCATTAAGAACTTGCAAAATCCCTTGTTTTAGGCATCAAATGTGTTGTATTTTGATAGCACATCAATATCAAGTGTTCAACATAAAGAAATATCAAATAGCAAAAGTAGCATTGATAGCATCCTCGAACTTGAAGACTCACCAAAGCTTATCTTTCGAAGTAGCAAACTAGCTACATGGAGGATGATCGAGAGGTGCTTTGATCCCTATATGGTAATATCATGTAGGCATAGTGTATGGTTTAGTACGTTTGAATATACTAAGTATGTAGTATGCAATGCAACAAGGCATAAGTTATTATAGTCAAAATACATAATCATAAGCAATGGATAAGTATAATATCAATATGGCATGCATGATCAGTGCTTGAAGTAAAACATGCATGTAAATCATATAACTTGCATAGTATATATCAGATGTGGGAAGAGACTATAATCAACATAGACCAAGCAAACTAGTACTTGGAATCCAAGGCATGTCAACCCCTTGTAAGGTGATTGAGGTACTCACCCCTCAATATGGTGATTGGGCATGTCACCCCCTGACAAGGTAATTGAGGTACTTACCCCCAATAAGGTTATTTGGCATGTCACCCTCCAACAAGCTGATCGAGGTACTCACCCTTCAACAAGGTGATTGGATATGTCACCCCCCAACAAGGTGATTGAGAGATGTTGTCACGACCCAGGGCCTAGACGTGACTAGCGAATGGGGGATCCGAAGGAACCCCAAACAAGCCTCATAGCATATCATCACACATCCTTGGTTGTGGAAACAAGTAAAATGACAATAAGAGATAAGCATAACCAAGGGGAAATGGGACTAAGGGTGAACTTTCATATCATAAACAAGAAACAAGAGAGTCAAAGCTCATAAAATAGATACATATCATGTCCAACAACATCTCTACTACATAGATAACAGTAGGGACCAAGGCAAGCAACCGAGCTCACCCTCATGATAATAATAATAATAGGTAATCCAAACATACAAGACATAGTCTAAACATAAGCTTGAGAGAAGATAGATATTGTCCCCGGACTTGAGGACTCACAATAAGCAAACTTGAACAATCCGTCTAGCAATGAGAAAAATTAATGGGAACTTCGGTTCCTACGGTGATTTAAATGTACTAAGTATATAGGATGCAATGCAACAATAGATAGGCATCATAAGCAAAATGCATAATCGTAAGCAATGAATAATATACTAACAATATGATATGTATGAATGATGCTTGAAGTAAAACCATGCTTATATAGAAATACTATGAGTGTAAGGAGTGACCATTATACTGCAAGCCAAGGCCTACCACCCCGTTGGATAAGCGCATGAGGTATGAACCCCTTTATGAGGTTGATGGAGTACAAACCCCCCACCAAGCTTGACGGAGTACAAACCCCCCATCAAGGTTGACAGAGTATAAACCCCCCATCAAGGTTAATGAGTACCAACCCCCAATAAGGTTACCCGAGCCTACCACCCTCATAACTAGGCGACCAAGGTACCAACCCCTTGATAGGTTACTCGGACCTACAACCCCCAAAGCTAGGCTTGGTCATCCCCAACACTATACAGAGATAATATCACACACACACACACACACACACACATATATATATATATATACATATATATATATACACACTTTTTTCATCATCATACACATACGTTCCTTTTCATCATCATTAAATCATCATTCCATCATTATTCCATCATCATTTCATCATCATATAGTCATTTAACTTATAAGACATGTGTTGGACCTACAATTCCTCAAAAAATCATAATTCAAACATTTTATCAATCACTTAGCGGGTGTATAGTGCTAGTATAAAATCATGCAATTCAATAGTTAAATCATGCGAGAAAACTTGAAGTAAAACAGCTCACCAATACTTAGTATTACAATCTTGCAAAATACATTGAAAACCCTCATCAAATATCAAGAGAGATCACAGTTCTATAGCTTAAAACATGCATAATCATAATAGGTAAATCATCTCATGGTATAGGCTTAAAAATGAGTAATCATGTATTTCAACCAAACTTTCATAAAATCCCAATATAGTATATGATCATAATCTTTAGCGAATAATACCGATAAGCAACACAACTTGGAAACATGTAATTTTCAAAGAAATGAAAGATTGGGCTTCATGGGTGAAAGGTATCCATGAATGAAACCCACATACCTTACACCTTGAATTTCTTAAAATTGAGTTATGAAAGATTTGAAAGTTTGGAAGTGGGTCTTGGAATCCAAAGCTTGCTCTTGAGTTTCCTTGAATTTGTATTGGGGTTTTGATAGAGGCTCTTGAGAGAATTTGAGAGTTTATTCTAATTGGGAGAAGTGAATTTGATCTTTAGGAATAGGGTTAGGTCTTCAAGAGGTGTTAAGATAGCATAGGAATTCCCAAAATACTAATAGAAATAGCTAAACTTACAGAATGTCATTAATGAGGCGAAATTTGGCAAAAACCCATATATAACCCTACACATACAAGTTCTATGAAAACGGGCATAACTTCTTCATTCGAACTATAAATAAGGTGAAACTAAGTGCATTGGAAAGCTAACTCAAATAGATTCAATTTGGTAGGTTGTGGTTCACCTAATTCTTTGTGTCCATAGAGATATGCCCCTTTAAAGTTGCCCCTCCCACTGGTACTTGTGCAAAACTTAGCCAACGAACATTCTATTGAGCTTTGGTTGATATAGGGGACCCACAATGGTCTTAAACCACATAAATAAGCTTGACTTAGATTTGAATGAGATTTTGAAGCTTGAATGAGTTTCTTAAGACCCAGAAGTGAGTTTGGGACACTTGAATTGGGTGAAATATTTGTCTAAGTGTATGAGAGTGTACTGGGAATGTCTTGTATGATATGAAAAATAAATATCACTAATTATAGGTATTTTCACACTTGGAAACATAAAGGCCCAAGACCAAAAAGTCTTAGACCGAACAAGAAAAACAACTCCACAAAATGAACTAAGGAACACCCTTGGCGCGTCACGCCTTGGGCGTGAAAACCTCACTAGAAAGTGAATTTTGAGAAAATGAAATTGCGATTTGTTTTCTCTAAAATCAAGGTTAGACCCATTTCCCACTCAACTTGACCCCTTTATCAATAATATGAAGTCGAGTTTTAGATATCAAACAAAGATTTTGAGATATATAGAAATTACGATTCCGGGCACTTCCGAAGCACATTTTCTGGCACTTTTTGGGGTCGTTTCAATATCTCCCCCTTGGGAACATTCGTCCCTGAATGTCAAATAAATGTATATGAGAAGAGTAATCATGAACAAATCATCCCCAAAAAGAATGCAACAACACACTTAAAACACCATCTTCAAAATCTCAACATAGGTGTAAAATCACCATAAACCCTTTCAATATAAACATGAATGCATGCAAATGACTTAGGGCTGAAACATAAGACTTGGAATCATGAAAGAACATGAGGTGTTATCATAAATTTGAATAGAATGAAAAAGATATGAATATTGCTCCACCATGCTCGTTCTAGCTCCGCAAGAGACACTTTCGACTTGGCAATTCTTCTAATGGGCTTTGACGAACACTACACCCTTACAAATCAACCCTTATTCATATCCACCCTACTTTCCATTGGACCTTCTCATAAGTCAACTCGTCCTCCACATCATCCATAACCTGAAGAATCCTATAATACTTGAATTACCAACACACCTCTTTAATCATAGAATCATGAAAAATCGGACGAACCATATCCTTATCCAAAGGCAATTCCCATTTGTATGCAACCTCACTAACCTTCCTCAACACCCTATAAAGACTCACAAACCATAAATCCAATTCCCTCTTAACCGAGCAAACCACACCTTTCATGAGTGAAACCTTCAATTAGCCCTAGTCACTAACTTTGAATTCAATCCCTCTTCTCCTCACTTCCACATAATATTTTTGACAACTTGGACTGTCTCCAACCTTTCCCTAGTTAACCTAACCTTCTCCATAGCATCCATAACTAGATTCGGACCCAACAAAGCTATTTCTCCCACTTTAAACCAAACAATAGGTGATCTACAATGCCCACAATATGGAGTCTCAAAGGAGTCATACACCAATGCTAGAATGATAGCTACTACTAGTCTCATCAAGAACCCTCTTCCTCAAGCCATCAACACTAGGCCTACATAAACTACCTTAGTACCTAAGGGCACCATTTCCCCCTTAGGAGACAACCTCCACTCTATCATCTTCTCACCCAAAACTTCTAACTCTAATAAACCAGGATCAAGGCCTTACTTAAACTAAGGCTTTTCAACCAAAGAAGATTTGGAACCATTAAGAATACTACACCATAATGCGCAACTTCCTCCAACCTGACCCCCAAACCTAGCCAGCCGATGGACCTCTCTAATCACCTCTTAGCCACCATCATCCATATGTGCTAAGCTACCTATAGGCACCCTACTTAGAGTATTAATCACAATATTAGCCTTACCGGGATGATAACACACACTCGTATCACAATCCCTAAGAAGTTCTAACCACCTTCTTAGTCTCAAGCTAAGATCCGTTTAAGTGAGCACATATTGGAGACTCTATAGAATAGTAACCACACTAACATGCACCCCATACAACGAATGATGTCAAATTCTCAAAGCAAAAGCCTCGGCAGCAAGTCAAAGTCATAGATAGGGTAATCCTTCTCACGCACATCAAATTATCTAAAAGCATAGACTTCCATCTAACTATCTTACATCAACACACAACCTAAACCAATCCGGCGACATCATAAAACACAATAAACCCTTCCAACCCTTCTGGTAGAGTCAAGATAGGAGCAGACACAAACTTATCCTTCTTTTGGACTAACTTAGTCATAGAAGAAGCAATAGAAGAGAACCCATTCACATACCTCTGGTGGTAACCTCCCAAGTCCAAGAAGCTCCTAATATCCAATGGAGTCAAAGGTCTATGCTGATTTCTATTCACGTAAATCTCCTTAAGATCAATCTTAATACCATCCTCCGACGCCATACGACCTAGGGATGTGACCGCTTTTAACCACATTTCACACTTCACATAATTAGATACCACTCCTCCTACCCCAAGATTTGCAACACTACCCCTAAACTATTCACAAGCTTAATACTTCATCATTAGAGACCACCACAAACCTAACAAGGTAGAGATTAAAGACCCTATTCATGAGACCTATAGACATAACCAGTGCATAGCCAACTAAACAACTCCAATATACTAGAAAGGCTCACTCCTAATCCAAAAAGACACTTAGAGACACTGACTATCCTCATCATCACTTGGGAATAAACCCAAACCAAACATCAAGCTTAGAGAACTGACTAATCCATTGTAGTTGACCAAATAGATCGACCATTCTTAACCATCATATTTACAACCTTATGAGTTCTACAATCAAAGGAGACACAATATGCAAGTAGCCGAACCACTTCAAGACCTCCAATCTAACAAACTAAGCTCAACCAAAATCACAAGACAATATCCTATGCAATAAGAACATGGCGACAACCCTTAGGGATTAATTATACCTTAAGACAAGAAATAGACTTACCCCTTAGCATCCACATTACAAGCGCCCCTCCCTCCCCCCACTCAAGGATGGACTAAATAGAGAATAAAAACTTAACTCTATGGGTCCCATATCAAGAAAAACACAACATGCTTACAACTAATCCCCCCCCAAGTATAATATCAAGGTCCACCATAACAAATCCAACAAGTCACAAGTCAAGACCTAATGCGATATTAACATGGAAAAACACCCATGAGCTCTCAAACAATAATATGCTCACCAATGAGCTAGAAAAGGAATAATGAAAGAAATAGTGGCACACCGGCCCTTCAATGCAAACACATCAAAGCCAAAGGAAATTTCAACATGATGGTAGCAACATCGGGAACCTTCCCTTCTTGAGCCACTTGATCAACATGAGCACCTTGATCTAAAGGTTGACCATCTTTGCACTTCCTTTTAAGATACGTACAATCCACTAGCTTGTGACCCACTTTACTACATCTATAACAAGCATTAGTCTTCCTTACGAATGGGCTACCATAGTACTTCCCACACCTTAGCACTTGGGGTTAGTCATCACACCATTACCTCTTTTACTCTTAGTGCATCTATGAGGATAATCCTTTCTCTTATGTACCACTTTTCCATAATCGAAATAAGCATTGGTTCCTTTGAAACATGGGACCCTATGAACCTTACCATATGTTGGACACATAGCATCACCTCTATCCTTGAGACTTTGGAACTATCCTCTAATACGGGCCCTCTTGGCCTCATTGCCTCTCCTCTTACCAATAGAAATCTTGGAGCACTCATTTATTGATTGAGGTGAGTTGCCAACTTTGTCACCACTTTGGCCAATACCTATAGAGCATTGTGAACCTCCGCATTCATCATATCACCGTCCTGAGTGGCTTGAGACATGTCCTGTAATATAACAGTTAGGGATTAGCAATAAGCCCTAGGAGACCTAACTCCATCGCACGACATAGAGCATGAAGAAGTGAAACATTTCCTAGAACACCTCATAACCTTCTATTCATAGTTATGGCACGCTTCAAAATCATGATAAGACTCTAATCGATATGGTGAGTTAGACAACAAGGAGATAACAAACTAGTGCTCTAATACCACCTTTGTCACGACCCAAGCCTAGGGCCTAGACGTGACTGGCGAATAGGAGACTCAAAAAAACTCAAAACAAGCCTCATAGCCTATCATCATACATCCTTGGATGCGGAAGCAAGTAAAATAACAATAAGAGATAAGCATAACCAAAGGAAAATGGGACTAAGGGTGAACTTCCATATCATAAACATCAAGAAACAAGGGAGTCAAAGCTCATAGCATGATACATATCATGTCCAACAATACCTTTACTACATAGATACGAGCTGGGGACAAGACAAGCAATCGGGCTCACCCCCATGATAATAATAGGTAATTTAAACATACAAGACATAGTCTAAATTGAGGATTCCCTGGACTTGAGGATTCACCATAAGCTAACTTGATCAATCCGTCTAGCCACGAGGAGAATCAATGGGAGCTCTAGTTCCTACATGGTGATATCATGTTGGCATAGAGTATGCATTAGTATGTTTGAATGTACTAAGTGTATAGGATGCAATGCAACAATACATAGGCATCATAAGCAAAATGCATAATCATAAGCAATGAATAGCATACTAATAATATGACATGTATGAATGATGCTTGAAGTAAAATTATGTTTACATAAAACATAATACAAGTGTAAGCAGTGACCATTATAGTATAGTCAAAGGCCTACCACCCCCTTGGATAGGAGCATTAGGTATAAACCCCTTCATGAGGTTGATAGAGTACAAACCCCCAACCGAGGTTGATGGAGTACAACCCCCCCTCCCATCAAGGTTGACAGAGTACAAACTGCCTATCAAGGTTGACGGGTACCAACCGCCAACAAGGTTACACGAGCCTACCACCCCCAAGATAGGTTACTCGGGCCTACAACCCCCTGAGCTAGGCTTGGTCATCCCTAACACTACAGAGAGATAGTATCACATATATATATATATATATATATATATATATATATATATACACACTCCTTTCATCATCATACACATTCATTCCTTTTCATTATCATTCCATCATCATTTCATCATTATTCCATTGTCATTTCATCATCATATAGTCATTCAACTCATAAGACATGCATTGGACCTTCAATTCCTCAAGAAATCATAATCGGACATTTTATCAAACACTTGACGGGTGTGTAGTGTTAGTATAAAATTATGAAAGAAAACTTGAAGTAAAATAGCCCACCAATACTTAGTAATACCATCTTGCAAAATACATTGAAAACCCTCATCAAATATCAAGAGAAATCATAGTTCTATAGCTTAAAACATGCATAATCATAATAGGTAAATCATCTCATGGTATAGGTTGAAAAATGAGTAATCATTTATTTCAACCAAACTTTCATAAAATCCCAATATAGTATATGATCATAATCTCTAATGAATAATATACATAAGCAACACAACTTGAAAACATGTAATTTTCATAGAATGGAAGATTGATCTTCATGGGTGAAAGGTACCCATGAATGAAACCCACTTACCTTAGACCTTGAATTTCTTAAAATTGAGTTGTAAAAGACTTGAATGTCGGAAGTGGGTCTTGGAAACCAAAGCTTTCTCTTAAGTTTCCTTGAATTTGTATTTTGGTTTTGATGGAGTCTCTTGAGAGAATTTAAGAGTGTATTCCAATTGGGAGGAGTGAATTTGATATTTAGGAATAGGGTTAGGTCTTTAGGAAGTGTTAAGATAGTATACGAATTCCTAGAATACTAATAGAAATGGCTAAATTTACGGAATGCCATTAATAAGGCGGAATTTGGCAAAAAACTATTTATACCCCTGTATATACAAGTTCCACGAAAACGAGCATAACTTCTTCATCCATACTCTAAATAACATGAAACCAAGTGCGTTGGAAAGCTCATTCAAAGAGATTTGATTTGGTAGGTTGTAAGTCAGCACTTTAATGTTACCTCTCCTACCAGTACTTGTTCAAAACTTAGCCAACGGAAATTCTTTTAAACTTGGCATGATGTTGGGGATCCACGATGGTCTTAAACAACATAAATAAGCTTGACTTAGATATGAATGAGAGATTGAAGCTTGAATGAGTTTCTTGAGACCCGAAAGTGAGTTTACGACACTTGAGTTAGGTGAAATAATTGTCTAAGTGTATGAGAGAGTATTGGAAAATATATTGTATGATATGAAAATTAAATATGGCTAAGTATAGGTATTTTCACGTTTAAGAACACCTAGGCCCAAGACCAAAAAGTCGTAGACCAAATAAGAAAAATATCTCATAAAATGAACTGAGGCATGCCCTTGGCGCGTCACGCCTTAGGCGTGAAAACCTCACTGGAAAGTAAATTTTGGGAAAATGAATTTGCGATTTGTTTTCTCTAAAATCAGGGTTAGACCCATTTTCCACTAAATATGACCCCTTAATAAAGAATATGAATACGAATTTTTGATATCACATACAAATTTTGAGATATATGGAAATTATGATTCTGGGCGCTTTCGAGCACATTTTTGGGCACTTTTTGGGGTCGTTTCAGACGTCACCCGTTAACATGATGATTGGGCATGTCACCCCCCAATAAGATGATTGAGGCATGTCACACCCTTAACAAGGTGATTGGGCATGTCACCCTCCAACAATGTGTTATCTACATGCAACATCATATATACTTTTCATGAATTCAATGCATACACGCAAGCCCTTAATCATCATAAAGTCACTTAACTTATAAACCATGTTATAGATCATCAATAACTCGAGAATGCTTGTCATGACATTATATTAAACACTTGGTGGGTACATAATGCTTGTTCAAAATTATGCAACTCAAGAGTGAAATAATATGAGAAAACTCAATACAAATCAGCCATCAACATATAGTAAAACCCTCATGTAGGATACCTTAAAATTCATCATTAAATCTCATAATAGATCATAGTTTCATAGCTCAAAATATGCATAGTCTCAGTAGACAAAATCAATTCATTGTATAAGATTGAAATAGATAGACATGCATAATCAGTCAACATTTCATAAAACCCCAACATAATTTATGATAATAATCCACAATAAGAGATACCCATAGATGATACAGCTTGAAAATATGTTTTTTTTTCATAAAAAGGGAGATTAGGCTATATGTGTGAAAGGACCCAATGGATGAAACGCACATACCTCAAACTTGGGTTTTCTTGAGATGAGCTTGAAGAGAAACCTTAAGTTTCAAAAATAAGCTTGAAACCCTTGAAATTTGAATGAAATATTTGGTTAAGTCTTGGAGAGATTTTTGAGAGGGTCTTGAGTTATATAAAGTTGAAAATGGCTAAATGTGGGTGTTTTCATGCATAAGTGGGCATAGGGCTATGACCCCAATGCCCTTGGCCAAGATAGAAAAACCAAGAAAAAACTTACACTAGTCTGTGTCTGGTCCACGGCGTCGACCTAATGCGAAGGACAATTTAACACTAATCCGCGCCCCTGGCGCATTGTGTCCAGGGTGCGGATGCTTTCTGGAAATCGTAAATTAGTGAAATTTATTTTTTACTATGGGTCCTCTAAAATTCGGGTTATACCCATTGCCCACTCAAATGTTTCCCCCTAATTGAGAATATGAAGTCGGATTTTTGATATCACGTACGGATTTTGAGATATATGGAAATTATGGTTATGGGCATTTTCAAAACACAAATATAGGGTGTTTCAATATCTACCCTTTGAGAACATTCGTCCCCGAATGTCAAAAAATGTGCTTAAGAGAAGTGATCATGAAGATTTCTGCCCAAAATGAATGCAACAAATGCATTTAAACATCATTTTCAAAAAGTCTCAATAGGAGTGTCAAAAATCACTATAAACTTGTTACCATGAACATGAATACATGCAAAATGACAGAAGGGCTAAAACTTAAGACTTGAAATCATATTGGTGACTTAGATTAGTACCTTCGGCTTGAGTAGAATGAAAGAAATATAGATATAGCTTTCTCATGTCTGCCTCGGCTTCCTATGTGGCACTTTCAATTTGTTGGTTCCTCCAAAGGACCTTGACTGAAGCTACATCTTTATTTCTCAACCTCTTCACTTGTCAATCCAAAATCTCCAACGGGACCTCCTTATAAGTCAAATTATCTTTTACAACACCCACAACATCCAAGGGCACTATAGCACTTGGGTCACTCACACACTTTCTCAACATAGATACATGAAAGACTGAATGAACCATATTCATCTCGGTAGGCAACTCCAACTCATATGCAATCGTACCCACTCTCCTCAAGACTCTATAAGGATCCACAAACCTTGGGCTTAATTTTCTCTTTCTTGCCAAACTGAACAATACGCTTAATGGGTGTGACTTTCAAGTAAACCCAATCACCAACCTTAAACTCAAGATCTCTTCTCCTCACATCGGAGTAGGACTTTTGTCTACTTTGGGTTGTTTTCAGTTTCTCCCTTATTAACCTTACCTTCTCCAAGGCTTCCATGACCAAATTTGGACCTAACAAAGCCATTTCCCCCACTTCAAACCACCCAACCAGGTATCTACAATGCCAACCATAAAGAGCTTCAAAGGGAGCCACATTAATGCTTGAATGGTAGCTATTGTTGTAACCAAACTCAATACGTAGAAGATGTTCATCCCAACTACCCTTAAACTCTAAAAGACAAGCTTTAAGCATATCCTCAAGTAGTTGGATAGTCCTCTTGGCTTTACCATCCGTTTGAGGGTGAAAGGTCATGCTAAGCTTAACCTTGGTACCAAGGCCTCTTTGGAAGGACCTCCAAAAGTGAGAAGTGAATTGAGCACCATGATCCGAAATGATAGACAAGGGCACCCCATACAATCTAACCAACTCATGTATATATAACTTGACATAATCTTAGGCACCATAAGTGGTTTTGACCAGTAAGAAGTGAGCTAACTTTGTCATTTTATCCACAACAAACCAAATAGAGTCAAAATATTTCCTAGTCTTAGGCAACCCAACCACAAAATCCATGTTGATCTCTTCCCACTTCCAAGTAGGAATCTCTATTTCTTGAGCTAGGCCACTCGGACTTTGATGTTCATCTTTTACTTGTTGGACATTATGACATTCGGATATGAACTTTGCAATGTCCCTCTTTATACCACCCTACCAATACACCTTTCTCACGTCTATATACATCTTTGTAGAACTGGGTTGAATGGAATAGGATAAACTGTGGGCCTCCCTCAAGATCAATTATCTCAAGTCATCCACATTTGGCACACACAATATACCTTAGTACCTAAGGGCACCATCTCCCTCTTGGTAGAAAACATCCACTTTACCATCTCTCACCAAGGCCTTCAACTCTAGTAAGGCGGGGTCAAGATCTTATTTTTTCTTTACCTCCTCAATCAAGGAAGATTTAGAACCATCAACAACCACTACATCACCATTGTCAACTTTATCCAACCTAACCCCCAATCTAGCCAACCAGTGAAACTCTCTAGCCACCTATTTGCTACCATCATAAACATGAGCTAGACTACCCATGGACACTCTACTTAGAGCATCTACCATAATGTTAGCTTTGTCAGAGTGATAATGCACAATCATATCATAATCTTTAAGGATCTCTAACCACTTTTTTTGTCTTAAGTTAAGATCTTTTTGGGTGAACACATATTGGAGACTCCTGTAGTCGGTAAACACATCGACATGAATCCCATACAAGTAGTGACACCAAATTTTCAAAGCAAATACTATGGCCTCCAATTCAAGATCATGGGTGGGATAATTCTTCTTATGCACCTTAAGTTGTCTAGAGGCATATGTTATAACCTTACTATTTTGAATCAAAACACACCACAAACTAATTCTTGAGGCATCACAATACACCACAAAATCCTTCTAACCCTTCCGGTAGAGATAAGATAGGAGCAGAGACAAGCTTATCTTTCAAAGTTTGGAAACTCTTCTCACATTCATCGATCCATATGAATTTTGCCTTCTTTTGTGTCACCTTTGTCATAGGGGAAGCACTAAAAGAGAACTCAATGATAAACCTCTGGTAATAGCCCGCCAAACCCAAGATACTTCTAATGTTTGATGGAGTAAAAGGTCTAAAACAATTTCTAATCACCTTCATCTTCTTAGGATCCATCTTAATGCCATTACCCAACACCACAGGCCCTAGAAAAGCAACCTCTTTCAACTAAAACTCACATTTTTAATATTTAGCATACAACCTCTCCTTCCTCAGGATGTGCAACATCACCCTCAAGTGATTCACATGCTCCTCCTCACAATAGGAATAAATCAAGATATCATCAATAAAAACTACCACAAACAAGTCAAGTTAGGGCTTAAAGACCCTATTCATGAGATCCATAAATATTGTCGATGCATTAGTCAATCCAAAGGACATAACCACAAACTCAAAGTACTTGAATCTAGTATAGAAAGTCATCTTGGGAATGTCACACTCCCTCACTTTCACTTGGTAATACCCAGACCAAAGATCAATCTTAGAAAAGTTACTAGCCCCTTAAAGTTGATTAAAAAATAGGTCATTAATCCTTGGTAAAGTGTACTTATTTTTTATGGTCACTCTATTAAGTTATCAGTAATCAATGCACATTCTAAGAAGACCATCCTTTTTGTTCACAAACTACACTGGTGCACCCCCAAGGTGACTTACTAGGCCTTATGAAACCCTTTGCCAACAAATCCCTCAATTGCATCTTCAGCTCCGTTGGGACCATATGGTAAGGGGGAAGAGAAATAGGTTGAGTAATGCGGAGGAGGTCTATACCAAAGTCTATTTCCCTTTTCAGAAGGAATACTGAGAAGCTCATCGCGAAAGACATTAAGAAACGCATTAACCATCGGAACCGAGTTAATAGGAAGGACTTTGGACTCAACATCCCTAACCCTCATAAGATGATAGAGATAACCCTTGGAAATCAACTTTTGGGCTTTAAGGCAAGAAATGAATCTACCCTTGACAACCACATGACGACTTTCCCACTAAAGGACGGGCTCATTAGGGAATTGGAATTTAACCCTATGGGTTGTACAATCAATAGAAGCATAATATGCATACAACCAATCCATCCAAAGAATGACATCAAAATCCACCATATCTAACTCATCAAAATCATAAGGCATGATTTTATGCAATATGAACATGGGACAATTTCAGTAGACTCTTTTAGCAATAATGCACTCACCAATGGGGGTAGACACTTCATAAGGTTCACACAACAATTCAGGACTAACATGAAGATTTTTTGCAACAAAAGGAGTAATAAAAGAATGAGTGGCACCCAGGTCTATCAAAAAATATACATCAAAATCAAACCCTTTAACATATCGATGACAACGTCGAACACCTCATCCAACCCTTGTCTCCCTTGAAGAGCATAGAATCTATTTTGCCTTGGAGCACCCCCTTGTTGGCCTCCTCTTCCCTTTTGAGCATCATTTGCACCTTGGCCTTGTGAATGACCATCTCTACCCTTGTTTTGAGATTGAGGATAACCAATCACCTTATAACCTACTTCATCACAACCATAGCAAGTATTCGAGTTTTTCAAACATAGGCCATTATGGTTCCTACCACATCTTTGGCACATATGGTTAGGTACCTCATCGCCACCACCTTGGAATCTTGGATTATCATTAGCAAATCTCCTATTAGGAGCATTAGAAGGCCCTTGGCCTTGGAGCTTATGGCCTTGAGGAAATCAGCCACCTTTGGAACTTTGGAATCAACCTTCAAAACGAGCCCTTTTGGACTCACCACTTCTTATTTTTCTAAGCTTTTATCCTTCTACTTGTTGGGCATATTTCATGAAGCAGGAAAAATCCATATCACTTACTAGCATAGCCGTACGACACTCCTTATTAACCAAGTCGGGCACTTCTGACACAAATTTGTTCATCCTTGATCTCAGTTCAGCAACCAGTTATGGAGCATAACTGAAGAGTTGGTTGAACTTGAGAGTATACTCCATCACACTCATGGAATCTTGCTTAATGTTCATAAACTCCATCATTTTAGCCTCTCTTAGCTCAGTATGAAAGAACCAGTTAAGGAATATGGCTTTGAACTCCTCCCAAGAAATAACATTATTATCTGTCCTCTCAAATTTCCATTGGGTGAACTAAATTTGGGCTACACCTTTGAGTTAGTAGGCTGCTAACTCTACTATCTCCTCCGAATTGACCCCCATGATAGATAGCACTTTGTATATCTCATCAGTGAACTCTTAGAGATCCTTATTCGCCTTGGATCCATGGAACTCCAGTGGGTTCATTCTAGTGAGATCCCTTACCCTAGAAGCTGGACTGGGAGCATAAGGGGCTTGGACCCCTTATTGAATTTGGTTGCTCATTGCATGAGCCAATATTATAATAGCATCTCGAAATTCATCTTGGGCTACACTTCCTCCTTGAGAACCTTGAGGAATGGGAGGGGTTGGTTGCTCCTTGGGTATATGGTCTCTCCTTAGTCTCCTTCTTGTAATAGGCATGATTTAGAAGATCCAAAAGCATTTGTTAGGGTAAAATCCTTGCACTCATACCTAAAGCATGATATAGACGATGAAAAAGTGAAACATTTCCTAAAATGCCTCATAGCCTCCCATTCATAGTTATGGCATACTTTACAATCATGAATAAGACTCTAATTGACACAGTGTGTTTGACTCCGAGGACTATTAACAACCTAGTACTCTGATACCATGTTTGTCATGGTCCAAGCCTAGGGCCTGGATGTGACACAGTGAATGGGAACCCGAAGGGACCCTAAACAAACTTCTTAACAATCGTTCACACTTCCTTGGTCATCAAAGTAAAATAAACAACACAAGATATATAAATAAGAGAAGTAGGACAAAGGGAAGTCTTGATATTTAAAAAAGCATAAAAGAGTCGAGTCCATAACATAAGTACATCAATTATCCAACAACACCTCTAACATGAAATAGAGCGGGGGCCAAGACACTTTTTGAGCTCACCTTCATAATATTAAGTTTCAGCACAAATAAATATCAATAGCAAGAGTGGCATAGATAGTATCCTTGGACTTGAGGACTCACCAAATCTTATCTTCCAAAGTACTAAACTAGCCATATGGAGAATGATTGAGAGGTGCTCTAGTCCCTATATGGTAATATCATGTAGGCATAGAGTATGCGTTAGTATGTTGAATATACTAAGTATCTAGGATGCAATACAACAAGACATAAGCCATTATAGTCAAAATCCATAATCATACGCAATGGATAAGTATAATATGCCTGTAAATCATATAACTTGCATAGTACATACATGTGGCAAGGGATCATAATCAACATAGACCAAGCTAACTACTACTTGGAATTCAAGGCATATCACCCCCTTGGAAGGTGATTGAGGTGCTCACCCCTCAACATTTTGATTGGGCATGTTACCCCCCAACAAGGTGATTGAGGTACTCACCCCCACCCCAACAAGGTGATCGAGGTACTCACACCTCAACAAGGTGATTGGGCATGTCACCCCCAATAAGGCGATCGAGATATATCACCCCTAAACATGGTGATTAGGCATGTCACCCTCCAACAAGGTGATTGAGGCATGTCACCCTCTCAACAAGGTGATTGGGCTGTCATCCCCAATAAGGTGTGGTCTACTTGCAACATCTTAGATACTTTTCATGAATTCAATGCATACGTGCAAGTCCTTAATCATCATAAAGTCACTTAACTTATAAACCATGTAATAGATCATCAATGACTCGGGAATCCTTGTCAAGATATTTTATCAAACACTTGATGGGTGCATAATGCTTGTTCAAATTCATGCAATTCAACAGTGAAATAATATGAGAAAAGTCAATGCAAATCAACCCACCAACATATACATCATGTAGGATACCTTGAAATCCATCATCAAGTCTCATAATAGATCGTAGTTTCATAGCTCAAAACATATATAGTCTCAATAGACAAAATTAATTTATGGTATAAACTTGAAATAGATAGACATGCATAATCAATCAATATTTCATAAAACCCCAATATAATTTATGATCATAATCCACAATAAGAGATACCTATAGATGATGCAACTTGAAAACATGTTATTTTCATTAAAAAAAAAGAGATTGGGCTCTACGGCAAAGGACCCAATGGATGAAACCCACATACTTCAAACTTGGGTTTTCTTGAGATGAGCTTAAAGAGACTTAAAGCTTGAAGAGAATCCTTGACTTACAAATTTAAGCTTGAAACCCTTGAAATTTGAATAAGATATTTTGTTAAGTCTTGGAGAGAGTGATATAGAGTTAAAAATGGCTAAGTATGGTTGGTTTCACGCATAAGTCGGCATGGGTTTATAACCCTAATGCTCTTAGCTGAGATAGAAAAAATAATGAAAAACTTACATTGGTTCGCATCTCGTCCGTGACACGAACCCAATATGAAGGCCAATTTAACATTAATCCACCCTCTTAGCGCAACGCAGCCAGGGCACGGAAGCCCTCTGAAAATCATAAATTAGCGAAATTTAATTTTCGCTACAGCTCCTCTAAAATTTGGGTTATACCTATTTCCCACTCAATTTTGCCCCCTGGTCGAGAATATGAAGTCAAATTTTTGATATCACACATATATTATGAGATATATGAAAATTATGATTATAGGCATTTAGGAAGCACAAATTTGGGGCATTACATTATTTGATGTGATGGAGCATCTTCTAATTTATCTTGTACAAGAAGCCCGCCTTGGAGGTCCAGTCCAAACAAGGTGGATGTGCCCATTTGAAAGGTAATATTTTATTACTAATTAAGTTTTAAATATATATAATGAATATATAAATAATAAACTTCATGATTAACACATTTAAATTGGTATGTATAGAAAAATTGAAGGTTGCGAACAGACAATTGAATAAAGGGGACTGATTGAAGGATCAATTGTTCAATCTTATATTGCAAAAGAAACTGACGACTTTTATTCTTATTACTTTAGGGATGACATGCCATGCAGACAAAATAGGCCAAATAATAATGATGAAAGTGAGTGATCCGATGTTTCCCCCGATTTTAATTTCTAATCAAAGTGATTGTGGATCTAAAAGGCATGGAAAAAGAGGCTTCACAGCCATGGAAAGACAGTCGACTATGACCCATATTCAACTTAATTATCTAGAAATTCAGCCATATCTTGAGTAAGGGTTAAATAAATTATATTGTCAAATTACATAATAATTAGTATTTACTAACTAAGAAAAATATACATATCAATATCAGATCGTTTTAAAATACCTAAAGCTATGAAGCCATAAACATGAGGTTTTTTGTCAATGGTTAAAGGATTATGTAAGTTTGAAAGCCTAATCATATTGACTTAGTACAAATGATAATTTACTTAAGACTAAATTGTATTATTTTGGATACAATTTGTAGGTTTATGATGAATACTCAATTGATCAGCGTTCACCATTAGTGAGAGAAATCGCACTCGAGCCTGAATCTCAAATTCAGATAATGAGTAAATATTGTGTTAGTTGCTTTAAGTTTCAAACTAAGGAAGGTTCTGCATATAAGAAAATCAATAATAGCGGTGTCTTTGTTCAAGGTGATGTCAATGGTAATGGCCAAACTACTGAATAATATGGTACCATTCAGGAGATTATTGAAGTTCGATATTTAGGTTGGCTTAAAAAGAAGATAATATTGTTCTGGTGTAAGTGGTTTGACCCATCATATAGAGGCACAAGGGTGGACTAGTAACATAATATAATTGAAGTTAAGCACACCAAACAATATAGAAATTATGATCCTTTTATCATTGCCCAAAATGTTAAGCAGGTCTACTACACTCCATATCCATTGCGTAGATATAAGGATGATTGGTGGGGTGTCATTCTGACAAAGCTTGTAGGAAGAATTGAATTGAGAATGTATTAGATATGGCATACCAAACTGATCTTGCACATTTTCAACAACAAGTTGATGTTGAGTTGGAGACCACACTAGAACATCCTTAACATATACTAGAAGAGTTGTCTAATGATGAATTAATAATTTCAAACTTTCAAGAAGAAGTAGGTGAAGATAATGGATCATTGGAGGAATTACTTCTTTTGGTAGGACGAAAAAGAAGAAGTCTAAGAGACTGATTGATCATAAGGATATGCCAGGCTATATTTCATCGACACCTAATATTTAGGGTGCCCTAGGCGCTAGTCATTATGTGTTTTCTAGGACTGTGGATCCTCTAGATTTTTAGAGTTAGTTGCATCAACCATGAGACATATCTTCTTTTGCACAGCCGAGATTCCCTTCGTATGATCAGATCGCTCCTCGACCTAAAATGCCACATCATTGATCCACACCTTCGAATACTTCATCTCCTAGTGATGGATCTCCCACTTCTCAGTATCCCCACCTATATTATCTGAGAGTTAGGGATTCTTCCAGTACCTATACTATCCCTACACTACTGACTCGATATCACACATATATTTTATCATCAAGTACACCTTTTTCTACTACTGCATGTGAGCCTGCATAAGTTGTGCCTGACTTAGCTCCTAGATAGAAGGATAGATGTGGGAGAGTCATGATTGAGCCTGATGATGTAACGACCCCAAAAAGTGCCCAAAAATATACCTCAAAAGTGTCCAGAATTGTAATTTACATATATCTCAAAATTAGTGCACAATATCGAAAATCCATCTTCATATTCTTATTTAGAGGGTTAAATTAAGAGAAAAATGGGACTAACCCAGATTTTAGAGCAACCACATCAAAATTTGAAATTCCCAAAAATAGAATTTCCAGTGTTGTTATCGCACCACTTAGCGACGCGTACTGGAATGTTTTTCTGTGCAGATTTTTAACTTTGGTCCAAGACTTTTAAGTCTTTATCCTAAGTGTTCCCAAACGTGAAAATAGCCTAAGTGTTCCCAAACGTGAAAATACCTATACTCATTCAAAAACATAGCCAAATATTTCACTCCTAAACTCAAGTCTAAAAACCATTTTTGGATTCTCAAGGACTGCACTCAATCTTCAAGTCTCCATCTTCAATATTCATCAAATTCATCTCCAAAGCTAAGGTATATGGGTTTCTTTCATAGTTTCCTTTCACCATGATGCACAAGCCTCTTTTTACCACAATTTGCATGATTTAAAGATGATTTACTCATGGGTTTTATTTATTATAAAAATTACTGCACACTATATTGGGTTTTATGAATTGTGCATATTTTTCTATATTTTGAGATATGAAACCAAGATCTATTGTAAGATTCGATGAAGGATTTTGATTTATATTACTTAAGGGTGTTACCAAGTATCTATTGAAGTTTTACATTGACTTTTCTAGCATTATTTCACTCTTGAATTGCATGGTTTTAAATTAGCACTACACATCCTCTAAGTGTTTGATAAAATGTCCAATTATGGCCTCTTGAGGATTGAAGGTCCTATGCATGTCTTGTGAGTTGAATGACTATACGGTGATGATATGATGATGAAATGATGATTGAATAAGTATATGTACATGGTATTCTCACCATGCCCTACTTGGGAGTTGCACACTCGGTAACCTTGTCAAGGGATTCGTACATTGATAACCTATTAAAGGGTTTGTACTCTGGCACCACGAATGGTAGAGTGCGATAATCCATTAACCTTATTGTGGTTTTGTACCCATCAACCTATCGGGGGGTTTGTACTCTGACACCACAGGTGGTAGGGTGCGATGATCCACAACCTATCGAGGGGTTTGTACTCCGGCACCACAGGTGAGAGGGTGTAGCAATCTACTAGCCTATTGATGGGGTTTATACCTCAATCACCAAGGGTGGTAGGGTGTAATGATCCACCAATAGTTTATTGATCTCTTCATACACATATGTTATGTTCTATATAAGCATGTTTTACTTTGGGTATCATTTATAAATGTCATATTGCTTGTATGTAATTCATTGCTCATGATTATGCATTTTGCCTATGTTGCCTATCTCTCGTTGCATTGCATCCTATATACTTAGTACATTCAAACATATTAATGCATACTCTACGCCTACATGATGTCACCATGTAGGAATTGGAGCACCACTTGGTCATCCTCCTCCTCCACGTGGCTAGTTCGATTGTCCTATAAGCTTGTTAGTGAGTCCTCCACTTCGGGGACGTTGCTTATGAACTTTTGCTATATATTAAGACTACCTTTATTTTAGTTATGTATTGACTATGAGGGTAGCCTGGTTGCTTGTCTTGGTCCTCGCTTTTATCTTTGTAGTAGAGGAGTTGTTGGACATAATTTATCTCTATGTTATGAGTCTTGAGTATCTTGTTTCTTGATGTTATGATATGAAGGTTTATCCTTAGTCACAATTCCCTTGTTTATGCTTATTTCTCATTGTCATTTTGATTGCTTTCGTGACCAAGAATGTGTAATAATATACTATAAGGCTTGTTTGATGTTCCTTCAGGTCCCCCATTCACCGATCACGTCTAGGACCTAGGCTTGGGTCATGACAAAGATTGTATCAGAGCACTAAGTTGTTAGATCCTCGGAGTTTACCATAGTGTGTTGATTAGAGTTCTATTCATGGTTTTGTTGTGCACCATAACTATAAGTAGGAGGCTATGAGATGTTTTAGGAATTGTTTCCCTTCTTCATGTTCTAAGTCGTGTCATATCTAAATATTTACTATTTAACTGAAAAATAAGGATATTTTTGTCATTTAATTTATCAAATCAAAGTTATAGCTTGGTTTCCAATATTTGCATTGTACATGTGTTTCTCTACCTACAGTTAAACAAACATGTGTAGTTTTTTTCAATTCAAGTATAATAGTGAAAAGCTTTGGAGGTCATGATCATTTTTCATGTGCTTTTTTTTCTTATATTATTTTCCTTCTTGCTTTCCTATATAGAAATGCTTCAATAATTTATGTATCGAAAAGAAAAGTGTGTTTTATATATATATATATATATATATATATATATATATATATATATATATAAAGACTTTATCATTCTGTAATAGCTATTTTATGTGTGTTGGTGTTACCATACAAGTGTGTTTTTGATATTATCCTCTTCATGTTCTAAGTCGTGCTATAGAGTTGAAGTACGCTTTCCTCCCCTAACGTTTTTTCTTTACTATACTAGATCATGCCTAACACGAGAGGGAGATGAGCCTGCACCACCGAAGAGCAATCATCTAATAGAGAGCTTAGGGAAGCGCTCACCTTGCTTACACAAGTGGTGGCTAATCAAGTCAATCAAGGGTCCCAAGACCCTTATACTCCTACATTTGCCTCTCGGGTGCGAGACTTCATGAAAATGAATCCCCCAGAATTTCATGAGTTAAAGGTGAGTGAGGACCCTCAAGAATTCATTGATGAGGTTTACAAGATTTTATCAATTATGAGTGTGAGGCTAGAGGATAACGCGAAGTTGGAGGCTTACCAACTCAAAGGTATAGAACAAATATGGTACAACCAATGGAAGGAGGAAAAGGGAGTCAACTATACGATGCTTTGGGAGGAGTTCAAGGTGGCCTTCCTTAATTGGTTTATTCCCCTTGAACTTAGAGAAGCTAAGCTGGTGCAATTTATGAATTTGAGACAACAGTCCATTATTATGAGGGAGTATGCCCTCAAGTTCAACCAACTTTCAAAATATGCTCCACATTTGGTGGCTGACTCAAGATCTAGGATGAACAAATTTGTGATAGGTGTGTCCAACTTGGTTAGTGAGGAGTATCGGTCTGCCATGTTGATTAGTGATATGTATTTGTTACATTTGATGACCTATATCGAGCAAATGAAAGGGGAGAAATTGAGGAAGGGGAGGGGTCATGAGGCTAAGAGGGCCTATTTCGAGGGTAAGTTTCGAAAGAGTGGCCGGATGCACCAAGTCCAAGGGTCCTCTCATGCTTCTAATAGGGTATTTGCAAATGATTTCCCAATTGCCCACAGTATTGGTGTTATGGCTCCTAATAAGGTATGTTCTAGGTGTGGTAAGGGTCATAAGAGGTCATGCTTGAGAGATACTAATGCATGCTTTGGTTGTGGGGAAATAGGTCACAAAAAGGTGGATTTCCCTTGAAATTACAACAAAGGAAAAGAGGTTTGTCCATAAGGTGTTAATCCGATTCGTTTGGGAAGACGTGGCAGACCAGATGGTGCCCCAAGGCACAATCGATTTTATGCTTTGCATGGGAGGCAAGTGGTAGATGAGGTCTCCAATGTCGTTACCGATTTATTGAAAATCTTTAACTTTGATGTGTATGTATTGATTGATCCAAGTACCACTCTTTCTTTTGTTACCCCCTTTGTTGCCAAACAATTTCATGTTAATCCCGAGTTGTTGCATGAGTCATATGAGGTATCTACTCCTATTGGTGCATCTATTGTTTCTAGAAAAGTTTATAGAAGTTTTCCTATTTGCATCTTGCATAAAATATTGCCTTGTAATCTTGTTGAGTTAGACATGGTTGATTTTGATATTATTCTTGGGATAGATTGGTTGCATGCATGATATGCTTCTATTGATTGTAGAACCTGTAGAGTCAAATTCCAATTCCCAAATGAACCTGTCCTTGAGTGGGAGAGTCAAGATGTGGTGGTCAAGGGTATATTCATCTCTTGCATTCAAGCCCATAATTTGATCTATAAGGGGTGTCTTTATCATCTTGTGAAGGTTAGGGATATGTAGTCTAAAATCCTTCCCATAGATTCATTTTGGTTGTAAATGAGTTTCTTGATGTCTTCCAAATGACCTTCCCTATGTTCCTCCCAAAAAAGAAATAGACATTGGCATAGACCTCCCCCGATACTTAACCCATTTCTATTCCCCCTTACCGTATAGCCATAGTGGAGTTGAAAGAGCAATTGAGGGACTTATTGGAGAAAGGGTTTATTAGGCCTAGCCAATCACTTTAGGGTGCACCGATGTGAAAAAGAGGAATGGGTACATTAGGATGTATATTTACTACCGACAACTCAATAGGGTCACCATCAAGAATAGGTATCCTCTTCCAAGGATTGATGATTTGTTTGACCAATTGCAAGGGGCTAGCTATTTTTTATTGATCTTTCGACCAGGTATCATCAAGTAAAAGTGAGGCAGTGTGATATTCCAAGATGGCCTTCCTAACTAGATATGGGCATTATGAATTTGTTATGATGTCTTTTGAGTTGACCAATGCACCGGCCATTTTCATGGACCTTATGAATAGCATCTTCAAACCCTACCTTAATTCTTTTGTTATGGTGTTCATTGACCATTTTGATCTATTCTCGTGGTGAAGAAAAGCATAGGGATCATTCAAGGGTTGTGTTGCAAAGATTGAAGGAGGAGAAATTGTATGTTAAATATGAAAAGTGTGAATTTTGGTTAAGGGATGTTGCCTTGCTAGGACATATAGTGTTGGGGGATGGTATTAAGGTGGATCCTAAGAAGACCGATGTGATTAGAAATTGGCCTAGACCATTGACCCCATCAAACATTAGGAGCTTCTTAGGATTAGCGGGCAATTATTGGAGGTTTGTGAATAGGTTCTCTTTTATTGCTTCCCCTATGACAAAATTGACTAAAAAGAAGCCTAAGTTTGTGTGGATCGATAAATATGAGAGGAGTTCTCAAACCTTGAAAGATAAGCTTATGTCCGCTCCTATATTGTCACTATCGGATGTGCTTAAGGGATTTATGGTGTATTTGTGATGCTTTTAGAGTTGGTTTGGGTTGTATGCTAATGCAAAATGGTAAGATGATAGCCTATGCTTCTAGGCAACTCAAAGTGCATGAAAAAAGCTACCCTACTCATGATCTTGAATTAGCCGCCATATTTGCTTTGAAAATTTGGCAACATTATTTGTATGGGGTGCATGTTGATATGTTCATCAATCATAAGAGCCTCCAATATGTCTTCACTCAAGAAGATCTTAACTTAAGTCAAAGAGGGTGGCTATAACTTCTTAAAGATTATGATATAAGTGTGCATTATCATACGAGTAAGGCAAATGTGGTGGCGGATGCGTTGAGTAGGGTGTCCATGGGTAGCCTAGCTCATGTTGATGGTGGTGAGAAGGAGATGGATAGGGAAGTGCATGACTAGGTTGGAGGTTAGATTGGAGAAGGTTGGTAGTGGTGATGTTGTTGTTATGGATGGTTCTAGGTCTTCTTTGGTTGATGAGGTGATGGCAAAATAAGATCTTGATCCCTCCTTGTTAGAGTTGAAGGCGTTGGTGAAAGAAGGCAAGGTGAAGGTTTTCTTTCAAGGGGGAGATGGTTCCCTTAGGTACCAAGGTAGGTTGTGTGTACCATATGCTGATGGCTTGATAGAAAAGATCCTTGTTGAGGCCCATAACTCTTCTTATTCTATCCACCCCGATTCCACCAAGATGTATAGAGACTTGAGAGAGGTGTATTAGTGGGGAGGCATGAAAGGGACATTTCCAAATTCATTTTCAGTTGTCATAATTGTCAATAAGCCAAAGCCAAGCATCAAAGACCGGGTGGCCTAACCTAAGACATAGAAATTCCTACTTGGAAGTGGGAGGTAATTAATATGAATTTTATGGTTGGGTTGCCCAAGAATATAAAAGATTTTGATTCCATTTGGGTTGTGGTTGATAGAATGACGAAATTGGCTCATTTTCTAATGGTTAAGACCATATATATAGCTGAAGATTATGCAAGGTTATACATCCAGGACTTGGTGAGATTGCATGGGGTTCCTTTATCCATCATATCGGATTATGGAGCTCAATTTACTTCACATTTTTAGAGATCTTTCCAAAGGGGTCTTGGTAGTAGAGTTAAGCTTTCTACGGCCTTCCACCCTCAAATGGATAGCCAAGCTAAAAGGACCATCAAAACCCTTTAGGATATGCTTAGAGTATGTATGTTGGAGCTTAAAGGTAGTTGGGACGATCATCTTTCCGTTGATTGAGTTTGCCTACAATAATAACTATCATTCTAGCATCGGTATGGTTCCTTTTGAGGCTCTCTATGGTAGATATTATAGATCAGCGATGGGGTCGTTTGAGGTTGGTGAGGTGGCCTTGTTAGGACCATATATGGTTATTAAGTCTCTTGAGAAGGTTAGGATGATTAGAGAAAGGTTGAAGACGGCCCTAAGTCGCCAAAAGTCCTATGTCGATGTGAGGAAAAGGGATCTTGAATTCTGAGTTGGTGATTAGGTTTATTTAAAGGTGTTACCCATGAAGGGTGTGGTCTGTTTTGGTAAGAAAGGCAAGTTGAGCCCAAAATATGTGGGTCCTTATAAGGGGATGAGAAAGGTTGGCAAGGTAGCTTATGAGTTGGAATTGCCTAAAGAAATGGATTTAGTTCACCAATGTTTCATATGTCTGTGTTGAGGAAATGTGTGGGTGATCCAAATGCTATTGTGCCTCTTCATGTTGTGGGTGTGGTTGAAGATAATTTGACATATGAAGAGGTTCCAGTTCAGATTTTGGATAGGCAAGTGAAGAGATTGAGAAACAAAGAGGTGACTTCCGTTAAGGTCCTTTGGAGGAATTAACAAGTTGAGGGTGCTACTTGGGAGGCCAAAGAGGACATGCAAAAGACATATCCTTAGCTTTTCCACTACACTCAAGCCTAAGGTATTGATTTAAGTGCTTTATATGATCTCAAGTCTTAAGTTTAGCCCCCATGTCATTGCATATGTTCATGTTTAAATTGACAAGTTCATGATGATTTTACACTTATGATGAGATTTTTGAAATGATGTTTAAGTGCATTATTGCATCTCTATGTGGGCTAAAATTATCATGTTTGTGCCTCTTACATTTCTTTGACATTCGGGGACGAATATTCCCAAGGGTGAGATATCGTAATGACCCCAAAAAGTGCCCAAAAATGTGCCTCAAAAGTGCTCGGAATTGTAATTTCTATATATCTCATAATTCATGTGCGATATCAAAAATTCAACTTCATATTCTTGTTCAGGGGGTCAAATTGAGTGGGAAATAGGTCTAACCCCGATTTTAAAGTAGACGTATCAAAATTTAAAATTCCTAAAAATGCAATTTCCAGTGTTATTTCCGCATCGTGGAGTTATGTTTTTCTGTGCAGATTTTTTACTTTGGATTCTTAAGGATTGCACTCAAGCTTCAAGTCTCCATCTTCTATCATCATCAATTCATTTCCAAAGCTAAGGTATGTGGGTTTTTTTCATGGGTTCCTTTCACCTATGATGCCCAAGCCTCCTGTTATCCTAATTTGCATGATTTAAAGATGATTTACTCATGGATCTTATTTATTATGAAAATCACTGCACACTATATTGGGGTTTATGAAATTGTAATTGTTTTACTATGTTTTAAGCTATGAAACCGAGGTTTATTGTAAGATTCGATGAAGGGTTTTGAATATATTGCTTGAGGGTTTTACCAAGTATCTATTGAAGGTTTTACATTGAATTTTCTAGAATGATTTTACTCTTGAATTGCATGGTTTTACACTAGCACTACACACCCTCTAAGTGTTTGATAAAATGTCCGGTTATGGCCTCTTGAGGAATTGAAGGTCCTATGCATGTCTGATAGTTGAATGACTATATGATGATGATATGATAATTAAATAATGATGAAAAAATGATAGAATGAATGTATGTATATCGTATTCTCTATATAGTGTTGGAATGTGACCATGCCCTACTCGAGGGTTGCGCGTCGGGTAACCTTATCAAGGGGTTAGTATCTTGATAACCTATCGAGGGTTTGTACTATGGCACCACTAGTGGTAGGATGTGACTATCCATCAATCTTGTTGGGGGTTTGTACCCATTAACCTATCGAAGGGTTTATACTCCAGCACCATGGGTGGTAGGATGCGATGATTCACCAACCTATCAGGGGGTTTATACTCCAGCACCATGGGTAGTAGGATGTGATGATCCACCAACCTATTGATGGGGTTTGTACCTTAATCACCAAGGGTGGTAGGGTGTGATGATCCACCAATAGTTTAATGGTCTCTTCTTACACATATGTTATGTTCTATATAAGCATTTTACTTTAAGTATCATTTATGCATGTCATATTATTAGTATGCTATTCATTGCTTATGATTATGCATTTTGCCTATGTTGCGTATCTCTCGTTGCACTACATCCTACATACTTAGTATATTCAAACATATTAACATATACTATATGCCTACATGATGTCACCATGTAGGAATTGGAGCACGGTTTGATCATCCTCCTCCTCCATTTGGCTAGTTCGATTGTCTTGAAAGCTTATTGGTGAGTCCTCTACTTCGGATACGTTGCTTATAAACTCTTGTTATGTATTAAGACTACCTTTCTTTTGGTTATGTATTGACTATGAGGGTGAGCCAGGGTTCTTGTCTTTGCCCCGCTCTTATCTATGTAGTAGAGGTGTTGTTGGACATGATTTCTATTTATGTTATGAGTCTTGAGTATCTGGTTTCTTGATGTTATGATATGAAGGTTTATCCTTAGTCCCAATTCCCTTTTTTATGCTTATTTATCATTGTCATTTTGATTGCTTCTGAGATCAAGGATGTGTATGATATGCTATGAGCTTGTTTGGGATTCCTTCGGGTTCCGCCTTCGTCAGTAATGTCTAGGCCCTAGGCTTGGGTCGTGACAGATGAAACATCATAAGTTTTAAATCTTATTACTTTATTGTTGCTACCTTAACAAATTATATATTAACTAAGAATATGTTTATTATGTGTCTTGCAGGTGGCATCCTTAGAAACATATTGCGGATGCTCTTAAGGAGAGTGTTAGGAGATTATACTTGGAGGCATATACATCTTGCAGACATATTCCAAATCATATTCGCTAGGCGATGTTTAATGAATTTAAGGTATATATAAGATTACATAATATTTTGAGTATTATATACTTATTTTTTAACACTTTTGCTTTTTTTCTAT
>JAOTQJ010000111.1:6936781-6955245 GCA_025642045.1 Solanum sejunctum | reverse complement strand
ATAGATAGATAGATAGATAGATAGATAGATAGATAGATAGATAGATAGATAGATAGATAGATAGATAGATAGATGAATGTATTATTTCTAATATGGTTGAAGTCCTCTTGATACCTTTCTTTGACTTGTTGACAGATAGATAGATAGATATACAAATAGACAAATAGACAAATAGACAGATAGACAGATAGACAGACGGACAGACAGACTGACAGATAGATAGATAGATAGATAGATAGATGAATGTATTATTTTTAATATGGTTGAAGTCCTCTTGACACCTTTCTTTGACTTGTTGGTTTTCTTGCCTTTAATGCAATCCACACACGTACCGAAATCAGTAAAATCCTAAGTATTAAGTACTCCATTATTTTCTAATTTATCAATTTTATCTATGGAGATATGTCCCAATCTCCGATGCCATAAGATAGAGGAATTTTCATTCATAACACATCGTTGGGTGCCAACTTGGACATGTATAACATTATGAGTGAAATCATTTGTAAATTGAGAGAGTAAAGGCCATCAGACAATGTACCATACCCAATAAGTTTGGATTTATAAATAGTTTGGAATCACCTTCTAAAAGGAAGGAGTATCCCAAAGTACAAGTCTTGATACCGAAATTAAATTCCTAGAAAAATTAGGAACATAAAAGATCTTTTATAACTCTAAAATAAAATCACTATTTAGAACTAAATTGCATGTTCCAACAACTTTCACATGCAACTGCATCTTGTTTCTAGAATAGATGCTTTGCTCAACACCCACTGGCTTCCACAGGTTTCATAAATCCTATAAGGAATTCATAATATGAATTTTACAAGAAGAATCAATCAACCATGTGTTATGATTAACATCAATCATATTAGCTTCATAACAAATAAGGAAGATTGAAGTACCTTTCTTAAAAAGCAATTGTTGAAACTTAACACAATCTTGTCTTATGTGTCCTTTTTGTTTACAGAAGCGACCTCGAATTCTTTATTAATGTTAGTTTCAAGTGGTGCCTTTCCTTTTCACTTTTTATTGGCTTGATAGGTCTTATTTCCTTGAATATTTATGAGTGCACTTTCTCTTGTTTCCATCAGTAGTCAACCTTCCTCTTGAACAAACATGGTCATAAGTTCATTAATAGACCATTTATCTTTATGTGTATTATAAGAGATCTTGAAGGGACCATACTGTGCAGGCAGAGTGTTCAAAATATAGTGCACAAGAAAAATTTCAGACATTTTAACCTCAAGAGTCTTTAAGTGAGTCGCTAGATCTCGCATTTTAATTATGTGCTCATGCACACCTCCCACATAGTGAGCCTCATTGATGAGAATTTCATAATTAAGGTGCTGGCAAATGTCTTATCTGAAGTCTAAAATTGTTCATCAATAGTCTTCAATAATGCCTTGACATTATTATATTGTTAGACAGAACTACGAATACCAGCAGAGATTTTGATCTTAATGAACATAACACTCAAATGGTTAGACTGTCCCCATTGTTTGTGAAGAGCAATCTCATTTTGAGTGTTGATTTCATTAATAGGTGATTCGTCTTTCCTGATAGAATAATCAATGTCCATGCACCCAAAGTGAAGAAGAATTCTCTCCTTCCAAATTGTATAGTTCTCATCATTAAGTTCGAGAATATCACAAATATCAGAGAAATTTGTAGGTTGCATAACTGCAAAACATATATATACATACTTAATAAATTTGAGGCAAGTAAAATTGAATCCGCTGATATAAAAATTGTTTGTGGGCTAAATTTTTTTAATTTAAATTAGATTCACACATTATGATAGAATTATCAACTTACCAACATGATATTCTATCTTTATGATAAAACTATTAAACTCTTATTCATAATTCCTATGAGTAATTATGAAGAGTATTTAACATTTTATCTTAAGTAATCATACAACTAATAAAGAAATTAAGTTATTATATCATACATGATTAATTACAATTTAATGTCTAAAATTTATCAATGTGATCAACTTTTATAATTTTATTCAATTAAAGATGTTTTGGCTAATCTTTAATCAAATAATATTATAGATCACTTAGACATTGTTTTGATTTAACGTCTATATCTTATGTAATACTAAACATAACATATATAATTTTATTTAATCAAGATTGTTGTGGCTAAGTCTTGATAAAATTATAAAGATCACTTAGATATCAAATTTTATAGTTGTGTTAGATTGATAAAAATCAACTCCACCAATAATTTAGTATGCAACCATAGATAATATTTAAAAACATATGACCATTTGAAAATTGATTTTCATAAGATATCAAACATTAGGTTGCACCAAAAATTTTAAAATAAGGTCTAAAATTTAAGACCCATTTTCTAATGATTTTTGAAAATCCAAAAAACCAACAAGGCAGATATACAACAATTGCTCTGATACCAAACGTAAGGAAATATAAAGCAATAGCACAACGGAATAGTAGATCAATATACCTCTAGCCATTGTTGGTGATGTAGTCGGAATCGTCGTCATTTGCTTTACACATTCCGCTAAGTCTTTTAAGCACTCAAATTTCACTTAATATAGTGTGGAGTGTAGAAAAGAGAATTGTACTTAGGAACCATTAACCAGATGTACCCCTATTTATAGGTATTCTACCATCAAGAATAGTAGTGGGGAGTTAGTGGTCAGTGGAAAGTTGAAGAGTAGTGGAGTAGAGGAGTAGTAAGGAAGTTAAAGAAATAGTGGATTAGTGGATGTAGTTGTGTAACTTCCATGGGTAATAGGTGTAGTTATAGTTGCAACTTCCATGGAAGTTACAATCCACATCAAAGGAGGTTATGTATGTTACGGACCACTATCCATGGAATGTGGCCAATATTCCAACACACTAACTTTAAACGCGAAGAAGGTGATGACTTGAATTTGACTCAAAACCTTAATCTTCTTCTAATCCAGTTCACAGCCGCAACGTTGTTGTAGTCATAGAAATCTTCAATGAGAGAGAGAGAGAGAGAGAGAGAGAGAGAGAGAGAGAGAGAGAGAGAGAGAGAGAGAGAGGAGTAGTTGAACAAGCAAAATAAACGTTACAGTGAAAGGAATGGCAACGACTAGAAAGTACCCAAGGGGTGTTTTATATTTTGGGGATTTTGCTTCTCCTAAAAAATTGCCAAAAAATTATGATAATAGATAAATAAGAATCCTTCATTTCTGTGGTACCACGTCATCGACCTAAACATGTATATATATAAAATACCACATGAAAAGTAACCATAATTCATAATCGTCCGCAGGGAAAGAATAAAGGAGAAGAAAATTCACCTTTAAAAATTGTGAGAAGACATAACGTCTCAAAGCAAATTGATACACGTATTGGTTTTGCTATGGTGAGATTGTCGTTTTAGGGAAAAGTCTGTTTCTTTACATTTGCTCTTTTAGCTATAGAATAGCGGTACCAAATCAAGATACTTAATTACAATTCTTTAAGAAAATGCAAATATTATAATTAATAAAGGCGTGCTTTATGTTGCATTTATTTACTATGTGCTGATTCTTATCTATTTTCGGTATAATATTGTTTTTCCACGGGAATTAACAACTCATTTAGAAGGAAAGAAAAAGATTAGTACTATTTTCAGTTGATATTATATGATTGATGAAGCAACGTGATTTCGTGGCACATTTTCTTCTGTAGTCCAATTTTAAAACTGATTACCTATTTTCATAATTTAGTTTAGCTGTAATTTTCTTGGGGCCCAAACATTCGTCTTTTTCTTGTTCGGCAGAAATATAATCCATTCATTTCATTTTATATATATTCACATCGAAGTGTTGGACCTGGGCCCAAAAGAAAATATCAACAGAGTTTATCAAATTTCTAACCTATTTATTTCTTTCTTCATTTTTTCTTTTCCCCTCTAAAATGCTGGTCCGACAAGATTAATGTTCATTTTACTTCAAGGGTAAGGCAAGAAGTTCAATAAAATAGAGCAATAATAACTGTCCCTGAATTATAACCGAGAAATTCCATTCAGGGACAACAGCAACTGTTCAAAATTAGAACCAGCACCTCTTTTAACACAATACCATTTCACTTGAATACCATTTGCAACCAAATTTGAACTAGCCATAGGATTGCTTTTTCAACATCAGAATCTCCATCAGGAAGCATTCCCTTACTCTGGGAGCCATAAGGATGATAACAGTGTTCTTGATAGAACAAGTACAAATGTATATGAAACAAGTCCAAGACACTTGTCTTAGAGATTCAATCCAAAACTAAGCAAAAGTTTTAACCGATTGGGAAATATGAACAAACAACGCTCTCTTTTAAACACAAACAAGGTTAAACTTACATAGCTACAATTACATTGGGGAATGGTAGAAAAAGTAACGAACATCTTCAACTCAGTTCATCAAGAAATGCACACCTACGAGCATCAAGTCTGTTGAAGGCTTCATCAGTACTACCTGTCCTCACCAGCAGATGATCTGCGATTAAGACCCCAAAAAAAGAGTATCTCAGATAAAAGAGAAACAGGGTTCTTCATTCCCTTCAAGCAGCAATGAAAGCAAGAAAACGTTATGCTTTTCATAATTCATCAACCTAGATATATGTAAGTTCATGCAGAGTGCATAGCCAGTAGGGTACTCTGGACTTCATGACGCGACTAGATAAACAGACATGCATTTCTCCACAAGAAGAGATGGCAAACCATTCAATTTCAAACTATCAATGTCCTGATATTATACTCTACATGTCTTTTTCCTCCTGATTTGCTGTCCCCAAGCCTCTATTTGGTTGATTGGCTTATAATGCATCTCTTCCTCTTTGGTCCCCAATCATTAACATTACAGAGAGTTTCTTATCTATAGTAAGGGGATCATCGGCTTCTACTAGTTCAAGGAAGCCCATAGCGGACATCTGCCTGCAACATCTCCTACCCTAGGGTATAAAGAACTATGCTCCAGTGCCCTATTAGGCATCACACAGTTAATGCCTTAATGGGGGCATCAAATAGACAACTTAGATAATGAAGAGAGGCAAGGTGGATGACAGAATGTCCATTGCAATTTAGTAAGACAGCAATAACTGCATAGCATATAATACTGAATGTTCCACTACAAGTTACAGATGTGTCTATATCCTTAGAGAAGAGAATGCAGTGAGTTAAACCAAAACCATCCTGCATTCCAGTCTGGTGTACTTTTAAATCCACAATGATAAGTCCATGAGAAACCTGTTTCTCTTTTGAACGTTATATGGTGTCTTAAAGAAGCTTTAAGAGAACCAGCGAGTGAAGTAAACAGAGAATGTTTTATTAATAATTCTTTACACTTAATTCATTGTAAAGTCTTCAGTTGGATGTATTCCATTCCAGCATTTTCTTAGTACTTTTGGTTAGATGGGCGGTCAGGGATTTCTTTTTATTCTATGCTCCCTATGAATACTATTTTTTGCTTGAGCAGTCTTGTTTATTCATTCCTGATGTTTACTCTCCGGCAATTATCTGACCAATGAAGCATTGGATGAAAACTTGATATAGTGATATATCAAGATGAAATCAGTTGTAATGAGCCTCTTATTTCCTTGATCACTCCACTGAGCTAGTGATAACTCTCGACCACAGAAGAGGCAAAGCATGGGTTATGAATTTAACCAAACCCCAAGAACACTATGAAAATCGGATGAAAAACGTGTAAAGGGTTATGTGGAATAGGGATAAGGTTAGAAGTATCAAGCACAGCAAACCCACTGTAATCCCAAAAATATTGGTTAGAAGTATCAAACACATAACTATGAAATAAGTTGGACACTTGACAAAACAACAACAATTATTGCCCAAGGTAGCTAGCAAACAAGGGATGAATCAAGTAACAAGAATGCAATCAATTCACATCAATAACATTTAAAAGATATGTTAATTATGTCTTGAATTTTTCTCTGGTATATTTTAGGAAACTCACAATGCTTATTGGTTTAGGAGACACTAATCCTAATATATCTGGGAAGGAATATATTATCATTCTAGGATTGGGAAAACCTTTTCCTTATAGGTTGGAACTATTATAGATCTATCTATAGGTATGTAGCTGGGGATCTAAAGGACACAAAGAACCCACAATGTAACCTATAAGGGCTTGAAAGCATTATACACTTGTTATTTTTCTCTCATAGTGAAAAAACTCTGTTTTTTGCTTGGAGGATCAGGCACAGCGAAATCTCATTAAATACTTGTGTTATTTTTTTTTTCTCTATTTTTCTTTGTTTGTGATTGTCTGCTAGTTAATCAATGATATCTCTACAACAATACATATCAAACGGACTTTAGCACATTATCAAGGGTTGAGATGTCTTCCTCATCTTCAATAAAGTATGAAATAGAGAAATTGATAGGGATCTAGTTTCAATATATGCGTTAAGAAGGAAAGCAATTGAGGAGGCTTTTTCAGAAGAATTGAAAGAATTAAAAAAAGCATATTTGAAAAAGAGCTTGTACAATCTTCAAGTGTCTAGTGCTCCATATTCAAGTGTAGTTGATAGAATTATTTTTCCACGGTTTGCAGTTGTCCTGATATTTCACATGTTAGTGTTGTGAGTAGATGCAAGGCATGTCTTGCTAAAGAACATTGCCACGCAATGACTTTTGATACTTAAAAGGGTACTGCAGATGTAGGCTTGACTATTTTCAAAGACAATCTAAGTGAATTAGCAGTAAGTTATGTGAATTAGGATTAAACAAGGGACTTGGATAAAAGATGATCTCTAACATGTTATGTTTTTACTCTTTCTGATAGTGCCATCAGTTGGAAGATAGATTTGCAATGTGGTGTTATTTTTTCAACCACAAAGGCTGAGCACATGGAAATTAGAGGCTATGAAAGAGATTATATGGCTACAAAGACTTGGAGCAAACAAAACATATGATAATCATCCATCATTTTATCCAAAAAATTATATCTAAAGGGGTTGTTGATGTGAAGCAAGTGTCGGCACATGATAATCCAAGAGATATGATGACCAAGACGATTCTGACCAATAAACTTAGGCATTGCCTAGACTTGCTTGGTGTGAGTTGTACTCAGTAAGCATTTGAAGGGTTCAAGGCAAAACAGAGAGACATTATTTCTACTGATGAAAGAAATTCAAGCCACGGGATGATTTGTTAATTATGTTTTGAATTTTTTCCTTACATATTTTAGAAAACTCATAATCTCTATTGGCATAAGAGACCCTTTGTCCTAATAGATCTGGGGAAGAAATATATTGTCCTTCAAGGATTGGGAAAACCTTGTCCTTAAAGGTTTGAACTACTTGATATATATTCTATAGGGGATATTATGGATTCTATAGGAGGCAGAGGATCCGCACTGTATTCCCAAGGGCATGAAAGCATTGTACACTTCTTTTTCTTTCACAGTAGTAAACTCTCTTTGTTTTTGCTGGGAGGATCAAGCCTAGCCGAACCTCATCTGTTATTTTTCATCTCTATTTTCTTTGTTTGTGATCATCTGCTAGTTAAATCCACAAAGATAACTGAACACTAGTTAGATTAATGTTCAGATTAAGAAACACTCCAAAATAAGAAAAGAGAACTCATACAAGAATTACCTAACTATGGTAATTATTCAATGAGATTGAACAAGAGAACCAAGCAGACCCTAATATAAGATAACAATTGTGCGCAACACTGGAAAACAGCATCATTCATCAAAGACTAAACCTTTGGAAGGAGAAAACAAGGATACTTATACGATTTATTTAACCCTTCGAGGTGGCCCAATGGTTTGGGCTTGAAACTTCCATGTTGGAGGTCTCGATTTCAAAACTCCTTGAGAGTGAAAGCAATGGGTTGATCTTCTGGGTCAAGCTCGTCGCACTGAGTTTGCCTAGTGCAAGTTACCTCTTCTATATGGTTTGCAAGCTATTGCATAGGAGTGGAGGTTTACTTTGTGCGCACCCACAGAGTAGCGGCTACGGGTTCCCCTTGTCATAAATAAACAAGGATATTCATACTAGGTCAATGAAATAATAAACAAGGTCCAAAGTAGCCTCAAAGGGTCCCTAAAATAAAATTAGACCGAAATAGTGAACACCCAAATATGCGCCCATGATTAGCAATCATGCCACTTCTACTTTGGTTATATTTACAATTTTTGTGTCAATACCTTTATTTCGTCAATGTTTTTGCCATAGTTTTTTTTTTCCTTTTTTTAAAAACAATGTTCTTGAGTAAGGATCTATCTAAAACAATTCCCCACAAAAGTAGGGTAAGATCTATGTATACCCACCACCCTTCCGAAACCCCACTTGCGGGATCACATTGGATATGTTCTTGTTGTTATTTACCAATTGTGGTGCCCTTTGTCCAGTTAGTTGTCACCAACTAATATTCTTCTACAACGAGAGAGAGACTGCAATTAAATACTTCAAATCTAACAAAATGCTTAATTTATAAGGAAGAATATTTAATAGACACAATCCTGAAAAGGTTTTCTATAAAAGATAGAGAGAGTTTTGGGGATATGGCAGAGAAGACAAAGGGGGTTGGCTTTTGATTCTCTAGAGAACAGGTTCGGGAGGTGGGTGAAAGTATTATACAAAATAGATTTTCCTAAAAGTTGTTAAAATCCTCTTTTTGTAATTATTTGGCCCAAAATACCATGTGCCATCGATTCATCGGCCACTTTTTGTGTTTACTCAAAATCCATCGTTTATGAATTATTTTTGGGGACAAATGACAAAAATCCTCATTTAATTCAACATTTTCCACGTCATTCACGAGTATAGTACACTTTTATATATTGTCGTTGATTGTAAAAAAAAAATATCAAATCATCGGGACCTTACTTGAGGTGTTTGAAATGAACAATGTCTACTTGAGGTATTTAAGTGAAAGTTAGTGCAAACTTTAAAGGCTACTGATGGGTTCCAATTACGTAATTTGCAAATATAGTGTCAAGTAACCCAAATTCTTATATTGAATTGCTGATGGAATCCACTAAAAGCTAACCCTGTGGACAGGTATGGTTTGCAACGTAGGCCAAGGAATCAACCAACACTACCAAATGCATAAGGAAAAACAACGAAACAAAGAATATCATAATGCATTAATTCTCTGCGCACAAGACAAGGGAATTTACGCACATGAGACCATCTCAATATTTATTAACATGGCAATAGTTGCTATTACCTAAAAATCACATATGTGCATTAGGACAGAATTTTACCTTACAAAAGGAGAAACTCCACCTTCATTCCAAGCCTGCAACTTTGTACCTTAATTTCATGTTGCGGTTTTCCTGCCAGATTTGAAATCATCCAGCTCAACCCATCAATATCCAAATAAATAGAACGACCACAACTATGCTTCCCAAGCTAGTGGTGGTCCACAAAATCTATACAACAACATACCCAAGGTAATCCCACATAGCCGGGGCAGTTCACAAAATCTATATAGAACAAAATATCAAAATCTAAAATACTCCCGCCTTATCCAATCATACCTGTTCAAGAACCTTAGCCGAGCTCTTTTCCACCAATCTAGCCAAACTATCAAGCTTAAGAAGCATTTTATCATATAAGTGCTCCAATTCAGCAGTATAATTTGAGGAATCTGAACCCATCAACTTGCTCAATCTGCCAATTTCAAAACCTTCAGTACATAAATCCAATTCCTTCTGATCCTTCAAACCCCTCTTAATACCCACCAAGGTTTCTACCTTTTCATCCTCTGCCATTGCATTAGGTCCCCTCAAGTCACATGTCATTGAAGGGAATGGGGAAATAGGACCGAAAGAACCATAATTGGATCGAAATGATGGACCAATGTTGATAATATCTAAACTTTTGGGGTTGAATGAATCAGTCGAAGTACGGTATTGGAAAGCTTTGTACTCATGGGTATGAATCAGTTGTTCCTGCAACGGCGTCGATATCAAAAGGAACAAAGATGGTGGCAGAGAAAGTGGATATGGAGAATTTTGAGGGGTAAAAGAGTGAGAAGCAGATGAAGACAAAGAAAGGGTAGTAGTATAATCCTTCATAGAGGGTCTCAAAGGGGTTTTCCTCCGACCAGAAAGCCACCCTATAAGGACGGAGGAAGGGTTATCACGGTTGATATGCTGTAAAGGGAGGGGAAAGTGAGATGGAATCGAGAGGAAATCGGTGATGGTGGCGGTAAGAGTTGGGCCGTCCGCGGCGGAGTCCGTGGTGATTACGGTTGAGAAATTGGACGTGAGGTCATCGGAGAAAGAGATGGTGGTGGAGAATGAAACCTGGCCGAAGAGTAGACCATGGATGTCGCCGGAGGACGAGGAGAAAAGTTGGAGGAGGGAGGCTAGAGTAGTACCGGAGATTTGAATCTTGTGTATAGGGAGATCCTCCATGATTCCGATAACACCAAGAGCTGGTTATCTGAGGATCGCCGGCGTTGGCGTGCTCGCTGACAAACTAGGTTAAGCAATTGAGAGTTGCGGTGGTACCAAATCCAGATTGAAACCCTTAAATTGCGAGACGGAAAATGGTTTTTATCGATATGCAACCTAGAATTTGTATGTTGTAGCAGTACTATTTCCTTTGAATTTAAATGGATCTTTATATAGGGTTTTTGGATTAGCTCAATTTAAGTAACTTTTCACTTTTAAGTATGTCTGGAAAAAGGGAAAAATTATTTTGCGTATTATTTTTATGTTTTTAAGTTGACAATTAAGTATGACTGTCGGTCTCTTTTAAATTAATAATTTTTTAATGGGCTGCATTAATAGTTATCAATTAAATGGTTTATTCATTAATATTTTAATTATTTTATTAGTGCTGATTAATGATAATCCTCTCATGCTGTCTCTACTTATTTTTTTTTTATATATATATATTTCTTTAGCTTTTTGGCTCTTTCATGAGTCATATGTACCATTATAAATTTGAGTATTCTGTTCATTTGTTGTAAGCAGAAAACTAAGAGAGCTAAGACTACATCAGGTAAGTTCTAATCTATAATCACTTCTTAAATTTTGATATTTGTTAATCACGTTTTATTCCTTTAGTTAGTTGTTAAGAAAATATTAACTAGTGTTAATTATGAAAGAGCTATTTTGTATTTTGTTAATAAAAGTAAAATTTAACTGATTATAACTCATATATTGGAAGAAAATTTATATGGCAATGCTAAATAAAAATTAAAAAAAAGATTTGGTACCTTATTCTGCATAGTAAGCGGGTGACATAGTTGAAGATTTTCTACGGAAACATGGATAAAAAAGGGGGAGAAAATTAGAAAATAATACATTCACATTTATTTTTCCAACTCTGAGATGACAATATTACTCCAGTCACAAATTCAAATTAATTATACATGATAGATTAACATATTGTTCTTGAAGTTGAAAGAGAAATATATGACGAAAAACACGAAGAGATTACAGAAGGGAACAAGCTTTAATGTTTTTAACCAACACTTGTTTTATAGGGTAGAAGAGTATACATGTGTATCAAATAAATAACACAAATTATAACAACACAGAGAGCGCATGTGTGTTCTGGGAATGGAGGGCACACGTGTTTTGGGAATGGAGATGCAGCACGCTTGTCATCTGTAAAGTAATGGGGCAATTTGATATAATACAATGATGACTTATAAGTAGTAATATAATAATCGAATGTAATATATAGAATAAAATATATTAATATTATTTTCCACTAGAAAATAATTGACAAAAAGAAGTGCTAGTAATAATCTGTGTCCAACTATGTGGACTACAGTAATCAGAAAATGGACAGAAAAGCAGATATATGTATATTAAATAAATAAAGCCACAACAACCAAGTACACATCTACGATACTATTCAATTAATTTTATATAAACATTATATAATTCATTTGTCACATTCGACCTTGCATGTTTATAAGAGTAACATATAATAAATATTAATATAATATTAAGTTTAATTTATTAAGCTGCCTGCTTGATTTCCTTCTATAATCTTTCGCTTTTAATTTATTTTAGCTTCAAATCTTTTCATTTTCATGTCAAATTAATTTTATAAGTTAAAATAGGTACTTTTGACATAATCTTGGGCATAAAATTGAGAATTGCGACTAAGAGGGGAAATGATAATTTTTTTAAAAAAAACGTGGTGGAGAATTTTGATAACTATTGAGATAGATAGTTAAATTATAATTGTAATCCATTATATAAAATACCATTAGATTTTTAATTAGAGGACTTGAGACTTAACTTTAGGCTTAGTATTTTGAAATGTAATTATGGATTTGGATGAGTTGGATCTAATATAGGCATATAATAGTTTAGGTGTTGTTAGTTTAAATTTGAAATCTTATGGTGATAATTTATTTGACTAGATCGTGGTGTTGCAGATTTTATTCGAAAAGTAAAGGCCAAAGTATTAGATTGACCGCAATTTGAATAAGGCAAGTGAATTTCTTAACCTTTGTTAAGTATATAAAAATCTTGTGCTTCTGTGTGAGGTGTTGAAAATGATTTGAGGTATTGAGTTAGTATCGATGTTGTACCAAACTATGTTGTTGTGAACTATGCATTGTATTAAAATAAGGCATTTTCTCATTATTATGTAAACATGTCTATTTACATTGACTTTTGTAACAAGTATTCTGTGGACCAGAAAAAATATAATTAAAGAGGATGTACCATATTCGAGTGTCGTGTCGCACGCCGCGATGGATACTATGATTAGAGGATCATGTCGCACGCCGCGATGAATACTATGATTCGAGGGTCATATCGCACGTCGTGACAGATACTATGATTCGAGGGTCGTGTCGCACGCCGCGATAGATGCATAGACTAGAAGTCCCCTATGGGTCTCGGATTGTGAGACAACAGGTGTGTATCACTAGGTCAGACATGCATCATTATACTTGAAATTACATTGCATTGCATTATACCTCATTATCATTTATAAACATGTGAGTGCTTGTTGTGAAAATTGTGATAGATGTACTTGATCCTTGGTGATGTTGATATATAATAGTTGGTATGGTTATTGAGCTATATGTTATGTACATTGTGAACTGGTAGGTTGGGCTGATTTTGTACAGGTTGTAGTTATTGGTTTTTGGTTGGAGTGTTGGGGGGTACCTATCTTCTATATTACTTAATCTTGTGTTTAGTAGTTCACTTGTTGAGTACTGTGTGTTTGGTACTCATCCCCTTGCTACAACATTTTTGTAGGTTATGAGCCCGAATTGTCATGATACTCTCTACTTTTGCTTGTTTGAGTCTTTCTATGGAGATTGTGAGAGGTAGCTATTTGCCATCCCAGCTGACTTTTTACTCCTATTTATGATTTTGTTCTATTCTAGAGACAATATCATTTGATACTTGTGTTTTCTTTCAAATCTATTGTAATACATTAGAAGCTTGTGCACGTGACAACTAGGTTTTGGAGGATTTTCATTAAGTTGACTTATCATCCGCAATTGAACTATTATTTTTATTATAATTCTGCATTTTTAATGTATAGTTGGATTGTAGGCTGATTTGTCTTGGTAGGATAAGACGAGTGTCATCACGCCCATTTTGGGGTTGTGACAATTGGTGTCAGAGCCTAGGTTCATAGGTCTCACGTGCATATAAGCTGAGTCTAAGTAGAGTCTCAAGGATCGGTATGGAGATATCTGTACTTATCTCTGAGAGGCCATGGAGACTATTAGGAAACTTTCCTTTATTTATTCTCTCTTATAGTGCGTGGTTATGTTCGTTGGTATTGAGTTATGCCCATGCTCTTTTGACAGATGACAAGAACTAGTGCTATTGTTTTTGGTGGTAGAAGTAAGGCAGCTCCAGAGGCAGTTGTCGAGGCCCCAGTTAGAGGTAGGGGTAGAGCTTGAGCCATAGGTCATGTTTGTGGAGCAGCACCAGTAAGAGGTCATGCTAGGGAGGTCTCTTCAAAGCCTACGACTGACCTTAGAGGGAACGAGGTTCCTTTAGAGCACATAGCCTCGCCTTTATTGCAGGATACTTTATTGAGGGTGCTGAATGTACTTGAGAGTTTAGGTCTGCGCGGTAATACGAGAGGCACGCTAGGCGGTTCTCAAATCGAAGAAGGAGCTCAAACCCCAGATCAACATCATATTCCACTGGTCATGATCCGATAGAGCAGCTACCAGTGGGTACTAGAGTTGAGATTGATCCTGCACTAGCTATTGAGGCTCAGGGTGCACTCTTGGCTACATTGACTAAGAGTGAGCAACACTGCTATGAGATGTTTAGGAAGGTGAACCCATCTCAATTTCAGGGTGGAAGGACAGTGGATGCTCATGAGTTTATGACTACTTATAGGGAGATGTTGGATACTGTTGGCTTAGCTGAGTCACACGGGGCTCGATATGTTACTTTTCAGCTTCGTAGGCCAGCTAAAGAATGGTGGAGGACATATTAAGGAGCTTTGCCTGTGGGATCTCCCACAGTGTCTTGGGGGATGTTCTCTGGTGTTTTTTATGATACATTTGTCCCTTGAAGTGTGAGGGAGGAGAGTTGATTGAGATATGAGAGTCTGAGGCAGTATGGCTTATCAGTCACCGAGTATGAGACCCATTTCTGTTAGTTATCTATACATGTTACAGCATTATTCCAAATGAGACAGAGAAAGTTAATACGTTTGTGAGAGGATTGACCTATTCTATTTGACAGGCAGTGTTTAGAGTATGTAGAGATGGAGCCTCTTTCTAGTCTATTGTGAGTGTTGCTAAAGAGGCAGAGCTGATGGAGAGAGAAGAGTTTGGGGACCTTAAGAGGGCCCGTGCATCCAGTCAGTTTTCTGGTACCTCATCTGGAGGTAAAGGGTTCTATAAAGGGGGTGGCTCATCCCAGCGTTGAGGACCAGTTCATGCATCATTACCGGCTTCTAAGGGTGATCAGACACATCGTGGGTCTACAGGGGGAGACAACTATGGTAGTTCGTTAGGATCCGCACATCAGCCCCAGAGTCAAAGGTTTTGTTATGGGTGTGGATATCCTAATCACTTGATACGACAATGTTCTTTATCGGGGGACAAGGTGGGCCCCATCCTAGATCTTCAATTCAGACTAGACCATTGGCACCACCACCATACAAAAGGCAAGGCAGAGCTCAGATAAATAGAGATAGCCGTATTCCAGGTAGAGGAGTGAGTGGTTCCATAATCTCATAGAGTTGGGGTAGAGGCATTACTTAGACAGGTAGTGGGAGGGGACCACATTGCTATGCATTTCCTAGGAGGCTCGAGACAGAAGCTTCTGATGCAGTCATCACAGGTATTATCTCAGTTTGTCATCGTCTTCATCTGTATTTTTTTATGCTGGATCTACCTACTCTTATGTGTCATCCTACTTTTCAGTTGGATTCGACTTGCTATGTGATCATATGCCTGTACTCATTCTTGTTTCTACACCAATAGGTGAGCCTTTAGTGGTGCATCGAGTGTATCGATCCTGTCTTGTTTCTTTGCCTGGTTATGATACTTGGTTAGATATGATTATTCTAGAGATGGTAGATTTTGATGTTATCTTAGGGATGGATTGACTTTCCCTATATCATGTTATTCTTGATTGCTATGCAAAAACGGTGACCTTAGCCATGCCCGGGGTATCAAAAATTGAGTGGAAGGGTGATAGTGGTTCTTATCCAAGCAAAGTCATCTCTTACATCCATGCTAAGAAATTGATTGATAGGGGGTGTATGTCTTACTTGGCTTTCATTTGGGATACTAATGTTGATCCAACTTCTATAGAGTCTATTCCGGTGGTTCAAGAGTTTGTCGATGTGTTTCCTACTGACCTTTCATGTATTCCTCCCGATAGGGATATTGACTTTCCTATTGATCTAAAGTTGGGCACAAAGCTCGTTTTCATCCCTCCATATCGAATAGCTCCAGCTGAGTTAAAGGAATTAAAGGAGCAACTTCAAGATTTGCTGAGCAAAGGGTTTATTCGTCCTAGCGTGTCACCTTAGGGTGACCCAGTCTTGTTTGTAAAAAAAAAAAGATGGGTCTATGAGGATATGTATTGATTATAGTCAGTTGAACAAAATGACTGTCAAGAACAAATGTCCTCTTCCTTGTATTGATGACTTGTTTGATCAACTTCAGGGAGCAGCTTTGTTCTTTAAGATTGACTTGAGGTCTGGTTATCATCAGCAGAGTATTAGAGCATCAGATATCCCTAAAATAGCTTTTCGAACTCGTTATGGCCACTATGAGTTTGTGGTGATGTCTTTTGGGTTGACTAATGCCTCCACGACATTCAAGGAACTGATGAACAGGGTGTTTCATTTGTACTTGGATTCTTTTGTGATAGTATTCATTGATGATATCTTGGTTTATTCTAAAACTAAGGCTGATCATGTTCATCACTTGAGGCTAGTACTACAAAGGTTGAGAGAGGAAAAGTTATATGCAAAATTCTCTAAGTGTGAGTTCTAGCTTGATTCGGTAGTATTCTTAGGGCATGTGTTGTCCAAGGAGGGGATTAGAGTGGATCCGGATAAGGTGGAAGCAGTTAGAGGGTGGACAAGGCCTACTTCAGCTACCGAGATTCACAATTTTATGGGGTTAGCTGGGTACTATCGATGGTTTATTCAGGGGTTTTCTTCTATTGTAGCCCCATTGACCAGGTTGACTCGGAAGAATGTAGTCTTCCATTGGTCTGATGAGTATGAGGCGAGCTTCCAAAAGCTTAAGTCTTTATTGACTTTGGCTCCCATTCTAACATTACCTGAGACAGGTGTGGACTTTACAATATATTGTGATGCGTCAGGAATGGGATTCGGTGGTGTATTGATGCAAAGGGGCAAAGTGATTGCCTATACTTCTAGACAATTAAAGGTTCATGAGAAGAATTATCCTATCCAAGACTTAGAGTTAGCAACTATGGTTTTTGTTCTGAAGTTGTGGCGTCATTACTTATACAGTGTACATTGTGAGGTCTTCACTGATCATAGAAGCCTTCAGTATATATTCAGTTAAAAGGGATCTAAACTTGATGCAGCGTACGTGGATGGTGTTTTAAAGGACTATGATTTAACCCTTCTATATCATCCGTGAAAGGCGAATGTTGTGGTTGACACCTTGAGTAGAAAGACTTCTAGTATGGGGAGTCTAGCCACCATTCGAGTGGAGGAGCGACCTTTAGCCAGGGATGTTCAGCATTTAGCTAATAGCCTAGTCAGGTGATAACATTATGATAAGGGCGGCGTACTTTCTTTCCTTGAGGCTTGTTCTTCCTTGATGGACCAAATTCGAGAACATTAGTTTGAGGACGAGAAGTTATGCCTCATCAGAGACAAAGTGACCAAAGGAGAGGCTAAGGAAGCAACGCTTGATCCTGATGGTGTTTTAAGGATTGGAGGTCGAGTCTGCATGCCTAAGGTAGGTGATTTGATTAGATTGATTCTTTAGGAGGCTCACTGTACCTGTTTTTCCATTCCTCCAAGAGGAGCGAAGATGTATCATGACCTGAGTCAGCACTACTAGTGGTATGCTATGAAAAAGGATATTTTAGAGTTTGTGGCTAAGTGTTTTACTTGTCAACAGGGTAAGTGTGAGCACTAGCGGCCTGGAGGTGAGTTTTAGAGGATATCCATTCCTACATGAAAGTGGGAGCGAATCACTATAGATTTTGCAGTGGGTTTGCCTACTACTATGGGCGGTTATGACTCTATTAGGGTAGTCATGGATCGATTAACTAAGTCTGCCCATTTCATTCCGATCAAGGTCAAGTATATAATGGAGAAGTTAGCTAAGCTTTACATAAGTCAGATAGTTGAATTGCATGGTATGCCATTTCTATCATTTCTGATAGGGGTTCACTCTACACTTCACATTTTTGGAGTGCCTTGCAACATGGTCTAAGTACTCAGCTGGATATGAGCTTAGCCTTTCACTCTTAGACAGATGGACAATTTGAGCGAATTATTCTGGTGTTAAAGGACATGCTGCGAGCGTGTGATTGATTCTGGTGCCTGTTGGGACCAACACTTGCCCTTAGCAGAGTTCGCCTACAATAATAGCTATCACTCCAGTATTTAGTTGACTTTATTTAAGGCATTGTATGGTAGACAATATAGATCTCCAATTGGTTGGTTTGATTCATCCAATATGGGCTTATTAGATGTCGACTTTCTTAGGGATGCTATGGAAAAGGTCTGTATGATATAGGATAGGTTGTTAACTGCTCAGAGTCGACAAAAGAGTTACGCAGATAAGAGGGTTCGAGCCTCAGAGTTTATGTTAGGTGATCATGTTTGGCTTAGAGTGTCACCTATGAAGGGTGTTATGCGGTTCAGTAAAAAGAGCAAGCTTAGCCCTCGATTCATTGGCCCATTTGAGATCTTAGAGCGAGTTAGAGAGGTGGCCTACAAATTGGCCTTGTCACCTGTAACACCCCAATTTTTTTTAATCTAAGACCGAGTCATCCTTCATATGATATAGGATTTTAATTGAGGATTCTTAATTGAGCATAGATG
>JAOTQJ010000111.1:6900482-6936681 GCA_025642045.1 Solanum sejunctum | reverse complement strand
AAAGAATTTCAAGCTCATATAATGAGAACTCACAAGTGCACACTTAGTAGATACCAATCTTACAGAGCAAAGAAGGCGGCATTGAAGTTGATTACAGGAACTAAAGAAGAACAATTTAACATGTTGTGGGACTACTGCGCTGAGTTACGGAGGAGTAATCCTGGTACTACATGTATTTTGAAGATGGATGATAACCCAAACACGATGGTCAGAGGCAAATTTTTTTTTTTAAGGCTCTATATCTGCTATGCGGCTCTATATCTGCTATGCGGCTTGTAGACAAGTATTTTCAGCGGGATGTAGATCGATTATAGGGGTTGATGGATGTCATTTGAAAGGATATCAAAAGGGAGGGCAATTATTGACTGCTGTAGGTGTTGACGGAAATAACATGTATCCAATTGCATTTGCTGTTGTAGAAGGTGAATTGAAGGAAACATGGTGTTGGTTTCTCACTCTTCTTGATGAAGACCTATGAATCTCACAAAATCCTTTTGCATGGACTTTTATTTCTGATAGACAAAAAGGTCTACTTCCCACATTTGATAAGGTACTTCCGAATGTAGCACATAGGTCTTGTGTGAGACACCTACACAACAATTTTAAAAATGAAGGTTTTGGAGGACAAGCACTAAAGGATGTCCTATGAAAAGCTGCATGGTCTACTACTGAAGCTGCATTCCACAGGTATATGGAAGAAATGGAAAAATTAAACCCAGCAGCTCCTCAATGGTTTATTGATAAGCCTCTCATTTACTGGTCTAGAGCTTTTTTCTCTTTTTTCATGAAGTGTGACATGTTATTGAACAACATATGTGAGTCGTTCAATAGTGTACTATTAGTTGCTAGAGACAAGTACATTTTGACAATGCTCGAGCTAATTAGGTTGTACATGATGTCAAGATTTCAGAAGAATAGAGATAACATGATGAAGCATGGACACAAAATTTGTCCAAAAATTTTGTTGAAGTTGGAGGAAAACAAGTCTAAGGCTGTCGAATGTATTGCCACTAAAGCTGACCAGTTTCATTATCAAATTGAGGACATCAATCTTAGACTATTCTTTGTTGATCTTAAGGGGATGACATGTTCATGTAGAAGATGGGAGTTAACTGGAATACCTTGTCATCACGTCATTGCAGCTACATGGGTTAAAGAAGACGAACTAGAGATGTATGTCCATGAATGCTACGCAAGTGAACAGCATATGAAGAGTTACAGACCCTCTATCTTTCCAATTAATAGCACTGAACAGTGGCCTAAGACAGGAATTGAACCACCACTGCCATCAATATACAAAACTCAGCCTGGTAGACTGCCAAAATTAAAGAAGACAGGATTTGATGAGGCAATCATATCATAAAAAACCCACCTCATTAAAAACATCCAGAAAAGGAAAAAAGAAGAATTGCGGTACTTGTGAAAAAACAGGACATAATAGTAGAAGATGTCCCGTTATCATGAAAAGCAATCAACAAGAGGTTCAACAACAACAAATTGAAAGAGAAGGCCCTTCTAGTGGACCAAGCAATGCAGCAGAAGCAAGTCTTCCAAATGTATTTCATTAGTTTGCTATTTACTCGTTTCAAATAACAGATTGGTTAAATTTAGTAAAACTGAACTACTTAATATTTTGCTTATTATAGGTTTCAAGTATTATAATTTAATAAGACTGAACTACTAAATAATTTGCTTATTGCAGGTTTCAAGTATTACCTGTGAGCGTCAAGCCTCAATGCAGCCTAGTTCCTCGTTTGTGACTAAACAAACAGTAATATATATATATATATATATATATATATATATGTATGTTACTATAAATTCGTGTGACTAAACTTATCAGTTGTCTTATGTTCTTAAATATATATGACAGGTCAATCAACTTAACCAGCAAATGCAACAGCCTAGAGAGCAATTACAGAGTTCTGCATTCATTTCAACAACAATTGATGAGCACTCAAGAGAGGGTGCAAGCTCACTTTTCATCACGAGGGAGGGAAGACAATACGTCCCGGCATCAAGATTACGGGAAGTACTTTCTCTAACCAGCAAGAGTGGAGGAAAAGGACCTGTTAAGAAGAGAACTAGTGGTTCATCATAAATAAAGAAATTATGAGCGAGAAGTGTGTGCTTTTGCATCTATTTCTTTTGTGGTGATTTTAAAATTATGTAATAGGGATGAATTTGTGTTTTAAAGACACCATTTTCAGATTTATTTATTTCATGATGACTTTTAAACACTTTTTTATTGATATTTTAAATAATGTGTTGCTTAATGCTTTCAGATTCCTATTGTGTCATAGATTATAGTGAAGCAAAAGATACTTTTTCAATATGAGAAACATGATATAAATCTCAAGAGTAATGCCTTGTTACCCAACTCCAAATACACTTGCAATATTTTGTAACCAAAGAAAGATGAGCTACATTATCATATATTAAAGTTTAAAGAACAACTAGTAATAAAAATAAAAGGCTTATGCGCTAAGAAAATAATGGTTGCTGCTTCTGTAGCTACATGACTAGAACAACTTTCACTTCTAATCTTCATTAATCAAAGTCATATCACCATTGAAAGTAGAACTTTCTCGATTAAATGCTTGGCATTAGGACAGTTTTGATGTTGGTCATACGATGGTGGTCTTATTATCAACCACTAGTATAATATCAACAGATGAAATAATTGCTTTATTTGTGATTAATCAGTCTTGGACAACTAATTTTTTTTTAAGAAAAATCTTCAAGCTTATTGAATTTGGTATTCAAGAAGGAGCACTATGATAAGCCGCTTGATGTATAGTTTATGCTTTTGGAAGATAAAACTAAATACCATATAGTTATATGCAACATCTCAGTGTATAACTGTTAAGTAACTTACTCGAAATTTAGCAGGGAACCTAAGTGCTGGTCTACTCAATTTATTGATGGATAAGTCCCTGAATCAAAATATTGAATTCCAAAATCAGTTTAAAGTTTTCACAAGGAAAAAAAGAAGAAGATAAGTAAACTGGTAGAGATTTACACTAGAGTGAGCTATGACATGTTAGCTAATGAGACTAAATTTCTCTTGATAGACTGTTATTGAACCTCCTGATCAAATAAATAAAAGGAAACTGATATTAAAACTTTTGGAAGATCAGAAAGTTAAACATAATAATTGAAGTTTAGTTTGAGAGTTGGCTCCCTTGTTAAGATTCTTACATGTACTTAAGGCCCTTCAAGTGTCCCAAAGAAAGAGGACTATCACCAGTGAAGAAGCTATCTGAAAGGTCAAGAGTACGAAGCTTTGACAACTTTCCAATTTCTTTTGCTATTGGTCCTGTTATATCAATAAGCAATCTGTCTCAACCAAAAGTGGTTATTCAAGAAATTAAAGTAACATAAATAATCAACAAAGCTTGAAATCACTAATTTTAGTAACTAACATATGAAGATCTTTCAAATTGCCAATGATAGGAGAATAAGTACCAGACAGATTTTGATTGATGACCGTCCGCATAATATAGAAAGAAAAAAACTTAGTGACTCTCTTCATAATACGAAAAGAAAACAATCTATCCTTTTGAATTTCAAATTCATACACGCCTGAGTACCAACAACCTAGTTCTAATTAAGTACCAGACAGATTTTGACTGATGACGTTCTGGATAATATAGAAAGAAAAAAATTTGGTGACTCTCTGCATAATACGGAAAGAAAACAATCTATCATTTTGAATTTCAAATTCATACACGCCTGACTACCAACAACTTAGTTCTAACTTATATATCTGGCTTCTCGGGCATATTAAGTAGCAAGAATAGCTTCCTGCTACCTATCAACAGCTTAGTTCTGTTGCCAATCTAAGTTTATCAAAGTTCATGTTGGTTCACTCGTTACTGCTACTATGCCTTCTCCCTTCACGCCATAGTACTTATAATATGCTTTAGCTCCAACGAGGGCAAGTGAACCAACTAGCTCCAGTATGCTTCTCTTCTCTTCAAACATGTCCTTCATCGATGCATTTGATGTCAGTTTTGTGTATGTCAATAAATAAATAAATATGTACTTGTTCTCTTATTCTTACCCTCAAAGTATTGCTCCGAGAAGGAGATTAAATAGAAGTGTTGAGTAAAGTTTTTTTTGATTTATTACTTGACGTACGATATTAAATTGAAGCTTAATTATTTTGAATTCGTATCGCATAGAATTCTATTTGGGAAGAAGCACTCTCTTCAAAATTTGTTTATATTAAGGACTCAAAACTGAGACCTCTCTTCCGCTTTGATTCACAAATAACTCATATAGAAATAATAAAAGGAATTCAAAGACAGTTACTATGATGAACCTTTATTAAACAAATAGCCCATGTAATAATACAAGGACTAAAATCATGATATCCTAACTAATAATGGTGTAAAGATGTATGGATTTTGTATTTATTAATATAAAAAAGTTTAGTTGAAGGAAATATAAATAATGTGTCAATTATACAACTACCCGTAAAACCTTTAAATAGTCCAAAGTAGCTTGACTTTTTCTATCAATAGTTAGCATACTTTCACTTTTATTAATTACGCTGTTATTGCATTTTTCACTTTCAGTAACTTTCTCCTAATTTAGCAAAATTGACGATTCCTATTTCTAGCCCCACCTCCTCTCACTTTCATCACTTTATTCTAAATGGTTAAATGGCTAACTCTGGTTAAAACTTAAGAATGTTGCGTAGTCTTGAACAACTGTAACCCATTTAGTTGTCATTATCTTGTTATTAGAATTAAACTATTTAAATTTTAATTGATATAATTTTTAATCATATTATTATAACAAAATCACAATTAATAATAATTTTTGTATAATTTTTGAATATCTAAGTTTTTATTTTAAGGCATCAAATTAATTTAATTTAATTTTAAAATTAATCTTTAAAACATGCAACATAATAATTAAAATGGGAAAGAGAGAGAATATTAATATTGTTATGATACACAAATATTTTTAAAAATTTGCCAACATTTGATACTTGGATGAATTATAGATATATGATTTTAACATATAATAGCACTTATAAAGTTTCTTTCCCAACTTTCAAAATTTAGCAATTCAAATATTTATTATAAAAAGAATTATTTTTTTAAATAAAATTTTATCCAATCGAACGTATATTTTTCCTTGGTACCTAAACTATCACTAAGTCTATGCCATGTATTATCATTTGTTCCTATTCTTCTACCCTGTATTCATAAGGGATAAATCATCTCATTACCTAACTAATAAAGTGAGAGATAGAATTGATTTTGCAGGGTCTAGTTGCACCGTGATAGAAAATTATGATATAGAATCAAATGGTTGTGAAATTGAAGTTTTTAGTTCAGCTTTTTGGACTTAAGGTAAGGAATAAATCATCTTTATGTTCAGAACATCTGTACCAATTAATATTTTATTTCTTTGATGCTAAGAATATTTATAATAAATTATTAACAATTTTTTATATTTCAAATTTTAATACGTAACTTAAAAAATTAGGTTCAAAAGTATGGTTGTGTATTGTGCAATTTACAAGAAAATATATAAATACTGAGTGAAGCATGGTAGATAGAATATTTTTATGTGTAAAGTCATATACTTTGAAGATTTTTATTTTGAAATTTAGTAGTATACTAGTATTCAATAATTTATATGACGTATATGTGTTAGTTTTAACATATTTACATACTATCATATGTTGTTCATCGTTAGTCGCACCTATTATTCCTTCATCTTCCCTCCCCTTCCCCTTCCCCCTTTCCTTACATTTCATTTCATTTTGTCATATCTAGTTCTCTCTATTTATGGGTTTTGAACTGAGGGTCTAGGAAACAGCGCCTCTACTTCTATGAGGTAGCGATAAGGTCTGCGTACAATTTACCCTCTCAGACTCCACTTATGGAATATTACTGAGTATGTTATTGTTGTTGTACTAGTATTCAATAATTCACTAAAGAAATGTCTTTCAAGAAAGTGTAGCAAGTTGGAGCGCAAAATGTTAATTGTTTTATTACTGGTGGTGCAGAGACATTATTTATCTATGCTATAGTTTGAAATCTCAATTTTTAGAATTTGATGGAATACATTATGCTTATTTTCTGTTTTAGTCCTCTTCAAACTCTACTTGTGAGATTTCACTAGGTATGTTGTTGATGGAATACATTATGTTGATAGTTCACTATAAATAATGTGATGTTTTAATTCTTTGTAACTAACAATGGAATTTATTTAAATATTTTTTATCAAAATTGACGAAAAAAAATACTATCCATTAAAGTATTTTAATCATCAAAGGTTTAAGAACCAATGACAATCAACGAAGGAAAATTCGGAAGTATAACCACCATCTCATTAATTATTTCTTAAGATATTTTACTCGAATATCATTGTTCTCGCGGGATTCAATATTGACGAACGAATGAAAAGAGTTGGCTGCAGATAATAGAGCAATGCAGGGAGGATTAAAACTTCATCAAGGTATCACTCATATATTTATTTTATCAGTACATTTAACAAAAGAATTGAATAAAATGTTTTTAGCAATCACAATCTCCTATATACAGTCTATTAGTACACCTTAATAACTGGAGGGAAAAAAAATGAAAGAATAAACAAATAGATATCAAGTAAAATGCTCAATACTTGTTTCAATCAACCTTGCGAGTTTATTCACTCTTTTCTTGAACTGCTGTGCCATCATCTCCAGAACTAGTGGCTGCTAACGTCATCTCTGGTTTTATCTCCTCCAATTTCTGTACTACTTGAGGAGCTTCGGGTCGAGCAGTTGGTGTGGGATCAACACAGTGCAAAGCTAGTTTCAATGTGTTGAGCAACTCATCACCAATATTAGGTGCATCCCTCATAAGTTCCACATCAAACACCTCATTAGTCCACTCCTCTTTCACAATAGAAGCTACCCACTGTGGCAAATCAAGACCATCCGTAGACTCGCTAGGGGATTTTCCAGTTAAAAGCTCCAAAATGATCACTCCAAGACTATAGACATCTGTCTTGATGCTTGCATTCTTGATTTTTGAAAGCTCTGGTGCACGATAACCTAGTGTGCCTGCAGTGGCAATCACGTTGGTGTTTCCAGCTGTAGTCATAAGTCTGGAGAGTCCCACATCAGCAATCTTTGGATTGTTTTGCTCATCAAGCAGTATGTTGCTTGATGTAAGATTCCCATGTATTATGTTTTCTTTGGTATGCAGAAAGCAGATTCCTTTTGTTATACCGATAGCAATCCTCATCCTTGTAGGCCAGTCTATCGTTGTCTCAGGACCTCTAGCTGCAGCATTTAGAGAAGTTGTTAGGATTGTCAACATGAACACCAAAAACAAACAGTGAGTGTAGCCAAAACAATTTTACCATGGAGGAAGGATGAGAGACTTCCATTAGGCATATAATCATAGACAAGAAGTTTTTCTCCTTTTGGTCCCAAATAATAAGCTCTAAGAGCCAAAATATTCGGGTGTCGAATCTTTCCTAATTCAGCAACTTCAGCTTCAAATTCTTTCTGCCCTTTTGTGATCTTCTCACGTAGCCTCTTCACAGCAACTTGATTACCATCCTCCAATGTTGCCTTATATGCTGTCCCATAAGTGCTCTTTCCCATGATCTCTGCAGTGGCACATAACAAGTCGTCTGCTGCAAACACGAAAGGTCCATCGAAATGGACTAGCTTTCCACCAGCTTCGCCTGATTCAACTTCAGTCCCTGGAACTGACTTTGCACCTCTCCCTGTGGTGGTAGCTAGGCCAGTAGCTTTGCCACCATTTTTCGCTCTTGAATTTGCCTTTTTCCTAATCAAACAGCAAAGTAACATGCAGCACAAAAGAAGTAGAACAACTAGAAGAGCTCCTGATGTAATGAGAATAATATCCTTGGTACTAAGTTTGCGATGGCGGTGAGGCTTGACAACCCCACTAACAGGAGAAGGAAGAGTTTGAGGGGATGGTGAAGCACATGGAGTTGAGGGACTATATCCACAAAGCTCTACATTTCCAACAAAAGAAGTTGAATTGAACTTTCTAGAAAGAAGAGATGGAACAGTCCCAGAAAGATTGTTATAAGAGACGTCCAAAGAAGTCAGATTCGCCAAAGAAACAAGAGAGCTTGGAATTTCACCAGTGAAATTGTTATGAGACAAAACAAGTGAGGTGAGCCCAGAAATATTTCCAAGAGTGGATGGAATAAGACCAATGAATTTGTTGTTCCTTAAATCCAGCACTGAAAGGTTTTTCAATCTACCCATGGTATCTGGGATTTGGTTATCCAGAAGATTACTCTTTAAATCCAAAGTAGCAAGAGCTGAAAGGTTAAACAAACTAGCAGGAATAGTTCCATTTATGGCATTATAAGATAAATCAAGAAGAGTAAGCCTTGAGAGACTACCTAATTCATCAGGAATGGTCCCATTAATATGGTTATGACTAAGATTAATCTCCTCAAGCATACTTAACTTACTAATTGAAGCTGGAATCTTCCCAGATAGAAGATTGTGATCAAGGGTAAGATACTGAAGTTGGTAAGACTCGTTCACAACCCAAGTGTCAGGAATAGATCCAGAAAGATTGTTATGTTCAAGTGCAAGAAAAGTAAGAGAAGGGGATTGAGTGAAACTTACTGGGATTGACCCTGAAAGTGCATTGTGGCTCAAGTTGAGTCTGTATAACCTGGTGGAGTTGGCGAGACTGGGAGAGATAGTACCACTGAGCTGATTGTTGCTAAGATCAAGAGTCTGAAGAAGTGGGCTTCTTCCAATTGATGGAGGAATTGAACCAGAAAGCCGATTATTGAATAGATAAACACCTCTGAGGTTCGGAAGGAAGCTTAGAGAAGTTGGAACAGGGCCAGCAATAACATTGTCATGAAGACTAAGCTTTCTAAGAGCTTGCAGTTGTCCAATTTTTTCAGATATTCTTCCACCCAATCCCTTCCAAGGCAACTGTATAGCTATAACTTCCCCATTGACACACTTAATTCCTATCCAGCCACCAGCACAAGCACCAACACCACTGTCATTCCAGCTCTTCAAGATTCCCTTAAAATCAATCAGTTCATGCTTAATGGCTCTTAGAGCTTGAAAATCAGATTGAGTCACAATGACCCCATCCGAGCTCCTCCCAGCTGATATAATAGGGAAAATGGATAACGCAATTATAACAAACAAGAACAGAGAAGAAAACTGCCATTTTTCCTTCTTCTTGTCATGAACCCAACTAGAACCAGCTGAACATAAATTCAAGAATCGAAAAGGGTACTTGGAAAATCTACTCAATGAAGTATTCCACCTTTCCATAAACTTATAATAGGTTCAGAAAATCGGAAGAAAGAATTGCTAAAATCTATCTTAAAACCTCTTCAGCTTTTACAAGATAGAAGAAAAAGAAGATTAAATGAAGAGAAAAGGAGAAAGAAAGAATAAATACTAGTAGAAGAAAGAGTACTGAAATAAAGCATGTGAGAGGATGTGTAAATGGAAGGAATCTTTAAGAGCAACGGTTAAGGTTGAAGACAAAGTATGCAGAAGAATATTATGGTCATTACAAAACTTAACGGCTAGTTTTCTTGATACTTCATGTTTTGCTTTATTTGTTTGTTAATACGTAGAGTAGAGTTAAGCTGGTTCACATTGATTGGGAAACCAAAGGCCCCCCCGTGTTTGACGCGGATGACCTACAACGGCTACATAAAGGGTGAATAGCTTCTTTCATGTTGCGCAATAAATAAACTATAGCTTCTTTCATCTTCTTAATTGGAACGTTATAATTACTTTGACTTTTTCTTTCCCCCCTTTATCTACTGTAATTTAATGTCCTATTGAAAAAACATTTTAATATTGATGTTCTCTGTATTTCAAAATAAATGAATTGTTGATGTATTTCTTTTGTTTTATATTAAATAAATTATTAAAATCTTTTATATATATATAAACAAATAAAAATAAAATTTAATTATGTTTTTCTATTTTTATCCTTTTCAAACTCTACACACTGATTTAATGCATTATTTATTTCTCATACAAAAATCAATCATAGAAATTTAATTAATGAAGGGTAAAATTAAAAAAAATTTACAACACATCTCTTGAAAATTGAACAATTCACTTATTTTGAAATATAAAAAATTTCCAAACAATTAACTTAATATGAAACGGATGGAGTATTTTTTAAAAGAAATAAGTATCAAAAACACATCTAAACTATATCTTTTTTTTTTGGGGGGGGGGAGGGTTTCATACCTAAATTTGTCGGAGTATGAATTTTATACATAAATTATCACTTATTAGTTTGAGAAACACATGGTGTGTATAACACACTTCTTTTCTTGGTGAAAACTTTGCCACATGATATGCCACATTGATAAAAATTAAATAAACTATTTTTAAAGTAAAAGATTAAAGTATAAATATTCTTACAAAAAAATATTATTTAAAAAATAAAATTTAAAATATTTTTTCCATCTACTCCACCCTGCACAGCCACGCATATCCCCCCCCCCCAAACAATTCCTGCCCTTTTATTTTTTTAATATTTTTTATAAAATATTTTTTAAAAGTTTAAACTTCAACCCCTACTACACACCTAACTAAAAAAATTAAATTTTATTTAAATAAATAAAATTTAATCCACCTGCATTTAACTCTGACCTCCTAATTTATTTTTATCTTTTTAATTTTTTTTTATTTTATAGATATGTACACATATTTTTAGAAAACTATTTTTTTTACTTGTTTATCGAATATAACAGAAATAAAAAATTTATTTTTAAAAAATTCTTGCGATAAATAATTTTTTTTTTAAAAAGCAGAGGACTAGGTGAAGTAGCGTATAATTATTTTCTTAAAAAAACTAAAATATATCTAAATTATTATTTTAAGTGAGAGATGAAGTAAGAATTTTTTAAAAAACAAATACAATTTTTTTTGTTAAAACATTGGATTGTTTGAGGTGGTACAATGAGATAAAGTGGTCGGGTGGGGTAAATTTTTTTTTATATTTTATTATAATAGTTTTTTGAAATAATAATATTTTAATATTTAATTTTAACTTATATTATAATTTATTTATTTATTACGAGCGTGATGTGATATTTTTTAAAAATTAAAAGAGAGAGTGTAGTACACACCCCATGATGAGAGTGGAATAAAAGATAAATGCGTATTTCTTAAACTAATAAATGATAGTTTATGTATGAAACTCACACATTTTAATAGTTTAGGTGTGAGACTCAAAAAATAGGATAGTTCAGTTATATTTTTGACACATATCTCTTTTTAAATAAATTATTGAGGTATTTTTCATTATTCCAATTAATTTAATTGTTCAATTTTAAAGAATAATTTTAGATTTTTTTTTTCATTTTTACCCATCATGCACATTTCCTATGTCATGCATTCAAGAAACTTTAATTGGTAGTTATCATAATAAATATTTAGTTATTGTAAAGAGTAATTTAGGAATAATTAAAAGGATAAAAATAGAAATTAATGTCTATTTAATAATTTGTTTCAAAAGAGCATGAGTTTAATTTTTTCAAAATATTATACAATAACGTATAGAAATAAAAACTCATAAAATAGAATTCTTTTGTCACTCCTAACCCTATAGAGCTTCGCTAGAATATATAGTTAAATGTAGTTAAAATAATATTTTTTTATTTGCTTATTGAATATTTAAAAATAAGTGACAAATTGCATACAATAATAACTAACAGCTTGACGAAGCAAAGTGCTTTGCTCATATGCTATACTTCGTCAAAGCATTCTTTCCGTCCCGATAAGTCAAACAACTCGTGATTCAATCATTTTTTTTTTTTTTTGCAAATGCTAATTGAGTGAGATACCAATAGTCAAATCATTGTATTCATTCCTAATTCTCTTTTCAATCAAATCTATTCTAAGGTATTCAGAGGTCGGAGAAAGAAGGAGGATGTTCCTTCTTGTTTTAACGAAAGAGCTTTTCTTCACTATATATATATATATATATATATATATAAGTTATTACTAAAATATCTTAAAATCATTCAATTTGAAATATAGTAAACTAGTTCCTGAGTGAGGTTTATTCACTTAACTTAAAAATATTTTTTTATAATTTTTTAAAATTTAAAATGTAACATTCCTCAAATTATTCGAACTTACGAACTCTAGAAGGTTCAAAAATATGACTTGTTCTACACTAGTTGAGTTTTACAACCAGCATCTATGGTTCATGAATGCATGTGTGGATCGTAGATGGGGTTTCGTGTTCCAACTTCTGCAACCCCTAAATTGAGCTTGATATCCACAAGTAGGGTGTCGCAAGCCATAGTACTTTTTACGAGCCGTAGACTAGGTCTTGTAGTCTCCCTAGCCTTGCCTAGTGTTCAATTCACGAGAAGGGATCTACAATTTGTTAATTAATATATGACTCGTAGAAACAGGTTCGTGGTTTCCAAGTCCAAAAACATAGTCTCTGAACTTTTTTTCATGAGTTGACAGGACGAGTTGTAGTCTATTTCATGATTCACAAATGGCCTTTCATAGTTCCAACTTGAGTTAAGTCAGCGCGTACCACGGAAAGGGTCTACGATCTGTAACCATGGTTTTGTAGATCAAGTCTTGCAATGTATATTTTTATTTGATTTTCACGATGTTTGTGTATGATCCATAGAACTTTGGTCATAGACCCAATCCAAAGTTTTTCTAGGTTCTACGAGGAGGGGCAGTTTAGGAGTCGTAGACTGAACCATGAACCATAGACGTGGTTGTGTGGTTCACATCGACAATTCTAGTGAAGGCTAGGTTCATTTTTCTCATCTTTTTTTCAATTGAAACCCTATCATTTTGAGATTTTTTTGAGCTCCTTTACAATACTCCACGACCCATTCTTTCTAATTACACTTAGAATTTTTTGAGAACTAGAGAAGAAGAGAAAAAGGGTAGGGTTTCAAGCGTTCAATGATTGTCTTTTGAGTTTGATTGTTCTTCATTTTTAGGTATGTAAGGTTCACTCAATGTTCGATTGAGTTCATCCATATGCCTATTCACTTTACTAATTCAAGTTGAGTTTGAGTTCCTTGAGTCCCTTGAGTGGTATCCTTGAGTTATCTATTATCCTCTTGAGTTCCATGCATCTATTTAAATACGTACTAATCATATCATGAGTCATGTCTTCATTCACGTCAACCCTATTGAGGATTCTATTTGATTTTTATGCATGAATTGAATTTGAAAGAATGAATTATGATTGCTTTCAATGGGATTGATTTGAGTCGAAAGTGTCTTGAAATTTTTAACATGATTATTGTGAGTCTAAATAATTGAGCTGATGATAGTCCAATAAGGCTAAACGAGATGAACTAACTGAGTTGATTTGATTGATAATATAAGCATATAGAGTCATTAGGAGTAGTATTGAGCACTGATTTGGGTAAGATAAAAGAATAACTCGAACCTCATAAACTAGATAACTAGCATATGATAGATACTATTCCACTCTTGTCCTAATAGAGGACTTTGATTGATTGTGGATTCAATAAGGTTTGATTGTCTCTTACCCTGGCAAGGTATTGGATGGAGGCAACAATGGCAATGATAGTGCAAAGCATTCTATCATTACTAGCTCATAAGTAATAAAGAAACTCTTACTTAATGATTGATTTGATTTGACTGAGTTGTATATTATTACGTCTATTTTCAAAATATGTTTTATTTTTAACCTTGCATGCTTTACTGTGGGAGTTGATTGTTGAATTAAGTTCTTTAAATTGAGTACCTTTGACTATGCCTTTTCCTCTCAAGCTATTTACATATCATTCATTTCATGTACTGATGATATTTGGCATTGCATCATTTTATAATGTAGATACAAGTGAGAAGGATCCTCAATAGGCATTCCATTAATGATCTATTTCATCACAGAGACAATGGTAAGAGCTCTTTACATCCGGAGGATTCATTTTTATTTTATTTCCTAGACTTAAGCATGTTCTTTTTTTTAAGGTAGCTATGGACATATCATAGGCACCATCTTGATAGTTAGATAGACGCTTCATAGACAATGATGGAATAGAGTAGATGTTTTTATTTCTATGACTTGTTTCTTTTAAAACTATTTCTTATAATATTGAGCCAATTTGGCTTACCGTTTCTTAATATTGTTTATGCCTTGTCCAGTATCCCTAATGAGTTCGAAAGGATTCGATGGTTTGCTAAGGGTTTGGCAGGGTATCTCTAGGAGGTTACAACTTTTTTAGTATTGGATGGTGGCACCTTTCAAAGTGTAGTAGATCATGCTCGTATGATAGAATGCATCAGGCATGATAGACTAGGTGTCGGGAAGAGGTTCCATCAGCATAACCAGTTTAGTGTATACCCACCGCTTGATAAGAGTTTCAGAAGTAGGAACATCAGGATCAGGCAATCCATGTAGCTGTCCTAGATTCGGACAATGTTGATATGCCTCAATCTACTCAAGCGAGTCAGTGCAACCAAGTATGGTGGATTTTCAGGGTAACCATATCAGAGGCAGGAGACCAGGGCTTGTTATCATTATGATGAGATTGAGCACTTGGCCCACCATTGTCTTGACCATGCACCTCCTATTCAAGCTTCAAGTTCTCAACCAGCTTGTCCAACTCCAACACCGGCACCTAGAGATACACCTCAGGCTATGAGGGGTAGTACTAGAGAGGGTTGTAGTGTAGTGAGAGGAGGCGCTTGTGAAGGCCTACAGGCTAGTAGTAGGTATAGAGTTTTTCAAATAGAGCTGAGGTAGAGGCCTCTGATACAGTTATCACGGGTATAGTTCCAGTGTGTTGCTATTCAACTTTAATTTTATTTGATCGAGGCTCTACTTATTCCTATGTGTCTACCTATTTTTGCTTCTAATATTGATATTATGTGTGAGCCACTTGCCGAGCTTATTTGTATTTCCACCTTGGTAGGTGTATCATTAGTGGTGAATTGGGTATATTGGGGTTGTATTATGACTTTTATAAGGAGAGATACTGTGGATGACTTGATATTGTTAAATATAGTTGACTTTGATGTGATATTGCTCATGGATTGGTTGTCACCTTATCATATTATTCTTGACTGCCATGCAAAGACCATGGCCTTATCTTGTCTAGACTTACCTAAGTTAGTATGGACTAGAGCACCTAACTCCTATTCTAAGGATGTTATTTCTTATATGCATGTTTGTCGGTTGATGGAGAAGGGATGATTGGCATATTTGGCTCTTGTTCAAGCCTGTTCTCAGTAGAAACCTTCATTAGAAACTACCAGGGTTGCTAGAGAGTTTATGGATACATTTTTGACTGGCTTACCTAGTCTTCCTCTGGACTGTAGTATTGACTTTGCTATTGATGTGGAGCTGGGCATTAAGCCCATATTTATTGCTCTTTATCGAATAGCCCATACTAAATTGAAGGAGTTGAGAAATAATTAGAAGATTTGTTGAAGAAGGGATTTATTTGTCTGAGTATATCTCCCAGGGGTGCTCCTATATTATTTGTGAAGAAGAAGGATGACACTATGCATATACGTATTGACAATCGTTAGCTGAACAAAGTGTCCATCAAGAATCAAATATCCCTTGCCTCACACTGATAATCTTTCTGACCAGTTGTAGGGCGCAATGGTATTCTCCAAGATTGATTTGAGCTGTAGCTATCATTAGTTGAGAATTCAGGAGTCTGATATCCTGAAGACAACTTTTAGGACCTATTATGGGCATTATGACTTCATAGTTATGCCTTTTGGGTTGACAAATGCCCCGACTGCTTTTATGGAGTTGATGAACCGAGTTTTTGAGCCCTATTTGGACATCTTTGTGGTTGTGTTTATAGATGATATCTTGATTTATTCCAAGAGTGAGGCCGATCATGTTCAACACTTGAGGACCATACTTGAGAGATTGGGGGAAGAGACGTTCGAAGCAAAGTTCTCAAAGTATGAGTTTTGGCTTGTCTATGGCTTTCCTTGGGCATGTGGTGACAAGGATGGTACATGGTAAATTTGACCAAGGTAACAATTGTTTGTAAGTAGGCTAGGCCTACTTTTATGACTAAGAGTCATAGTTTTATTAGGCTAGTGGGGTATTATCAATGATTTATTTAGGGATTCTCCATTATAGTAGCCCCATTGACAAGGCTGACCAGTAGTATGTAGCATTTCAATAGTTCAAAGAGTGTGAGGCAATCTTTCAAAAGCTCAAGGATTTATAGACTTAAGCATCAATCTTCCTTTACCTGAGGAAGGAGCACCATTTGTGGTATATTGATGTTTCTAGTGTGGGTTTGGGTGGTGTATTGATGCAAAAGGGGAAAGTGATAGCTTTTGCTTCAAGACAACTAAAGTTGCAAGAGAGAAACTACCATACCCATGGTTTGGAGTTGGTTATGCTTGTTTTTGTGTTGAAGTTGTGGTGACACTATCTTTATGGGATGCATTATAAGGTCTTTACCGATCATTGGAGTTTCAAATACATTTTTTCTAAGCCTAATCTGAATATGAGACAGTGTAAGTGGTTAGAGTTGCTTAAAGATTATGATGTCTCTATTCTATATCACCCTGGGAAGGCCAATGTGGTTGTAGATGCTTTACGACAAAAGGCTACTAGTATGGGAAGTTTGGCATTCTTGTGGGCAGATGAGAGACCCTTAGTTTTGGAGGTTTATGCACTTCTTAGATAGATGGCTCATTTGGATATTTCTCCTCCTCAGAGTATATCGACCTTTGCTGAGGCTAGATTTTCTTTTCTATTAGATAGGTATTCATAAGTTTGAGGATCCCATGTTGTGCTTGATTCATGACAAAGTGTTGAGAGGTGAAGATAAGGTGGCTATTATTGATTCTGAGCGAATATTGCGGATAAATGGAAGAGTTTGTATGCTTAAGGTCGGAGATTAGATGAGACTGATATTGGCGGAGGCCCATTGTGCTCGATGTTCTATCCATCCTAGTGCCATAAATATGTATCATGATCTAAAATAGCATTATTGGCTGTTCGAAATGAGAAGAGATATAACTGAGTACATTGCAAAGTATTTTAATTGCCAACAAGTCAAGTATGAGCACCGTGGATTGAAGCAGAGGATGCCCATTCCCGAGTGGAAATGGGAGTAGGTAACTATGGATTTTGTTATGAGATTACCCATTGACTTGGGTAAGTTTGGCTCAGTTTGGGTGGTTGCTGATCGCCTATTTACTTTTTATCGGTAAAGACTAGCTATAGCTTGGACTAGTTAGCTAGGTTGTATATCAGGGATGTGGTCAGATTGCATGGTTTTCTAGTGTCTATAATATGTGTTAGAGGTTCTATGTTCACCTCCTACTTTTGGCAGGCTCTATAGTGGGGGTTAGGTATCCAATTGGATTTGAGTTTATATTTTCATCCTTAGACTGACGGTCAGTGCGAGCACACCATTTGGGTGTTGGAGGACATGTTTAGGGCCTGCATGATTGATTTTGTATCCCGATGGCACCAGAACTTACCATTGACAAAGTTTGCATATAACAACAATTATCACTATAGCATTAAGATGACACCATTGAGGCCATATATGGTCGGAGGTGTTGATCACCGGTTGGTTCGATTTAGGATAAACAAATGTAGACTTTTGACAGCTCAGAGTTGCCACAAGAGTAATTTTGACAGGAAGGTTAGGCCTCTCGAGTTCTCTATTAGTGACAGTGTATGGTTGAAAGTTTCACCCATCAAGGGTATGATGAGATTCGGGAAGATACAAAGCATATCCCTAATTCATTGGCCGCTTTGAGATTTTGAAAAAGGTTGGTGAGATGGCCTATGAGTTGGGATTACCACCTGGATTATCAATTGTTCATCCTGTATTTCATATTTCTATGCTCCATCGATATATTCCCGATGAGTCCTATGTGATTTCTTATGATTCAGTTGAGTTGGATTTAGAATTGTCATATGAGGAGGAGCCGATAGCTCTATTGCACATGCAAGTACAGATATCAAGGTGCAAGGATATACTATTAGTGAAGATTCAGTAGCGACACCGTTCTGTTGGTGAGGCTACTTGGGAGTGGTGGTCTGATATGCGGGTCAGATATCCTAGCCTTTAGAGACTTCAAGTACTTCTCTTTTCTTTATATTCGCGGACGAACACTATTTTTAGTAGTGAATGATGTAATGACTTGGTTTGTCAGTTTTGAACTTATGTATAAAAATTACTATTTTACTTTTTCGTAAGTTGCTTTGGGCCTATTTTGAACTATTTGCGTTATTGGAACTTAAATCCTGAGTTTTAAAGGTTGAAAATATGAGTTTTGGCATTTTTGGAAGCTGAAGTTAAAAAAGTGAGTTTTTGTATCATTTTGAGTTTCGAGTATCACATCAGAAATCCGCTGATTCCATTAGCCCAAAATGTTGAATCTGGTCTAACAAAAGTTATAAAACTGAATTTGGAGTTAAAATAAGGTTTTTAGGCACAAAGTTGCCTTTCAGAGCCAAAATTTGACTTTGGTCAACATTCGGAGTTCGAAAGCTCGAATCAAAATTTTAGTAGTTCTAGTAGTTTCGAAGGTGAAACTAATGCTAGAAATGGTGTCATTGTGAATTTGTGATTTGTCGAGGGATGTTTTGGTATTTTGAGTTTTAAACTAGTTTTATTGAGATTTATCGATAACTGTGTCAAGGAGACCTTGGTATCAAGTTTTGTCATTTCCACTGCATATAAAATGCTGATTCTGGTAGATTTACATGTTTGGTTTGTAAAATTCTAAGTTCAGATAAATTCTGAGGGGCCGCATTACATTTTAGTGTTGGCTAAATTGTCCGAGTGGACAGTTTTATGGTGCATGTATTTTCTTTCTCTGCGTTCATGGGAGACGATTTGCATTCATAGAGTCTTATGTTTTGGGTCATCTCCGTATTTACGAAGTATTGCTTAGTGGTCCCTCTTTCTTTCTGTGTTCACGAACCCTTCCTCTGCATTCGCGGATGTCTCACATCGATTAATGCTCTGCGTTCGTGGAGTATACTTATTACCTAATCAGTTTTAATTCGCAAACCACCATTTTCACTAATTTCATGCTTTTGGGGGCAATATTGGACTAGACGTTTTGGTTATTTTATTTGGGTAAGTGTTTCTAATTTCATTTTGAGTGATTTTTATGACTTTTATCTTGCTTTTGTCTTGAATTTTATGATTTTGAATATCCAAAGTTGGGGATTTTTGTCTATGATTTTGAAACTTTAAATGGTGATTTCTTATCCAATTTGAATTCAATTTTAGTGGGATTTTCACCAACGAACTCCATTATTCGTGTAGAACCTGATTTTAAAATTAATTTTCAGATTTGGAAAATTTGACTTTTATCCCTAACATTGATCATTTTGCCCCTAAGCCTATTTCTTGTCAATATGAGTATCAAAATTTACCTCCTGATGCATAGTATTTATTTTTGATAATGATTGATCAATCTTGGAGCTGTTTGGAGTTTGAGTTGATTGAAAGTTTGTTTGAGTACGATTTCAGTATCGAGGTAGGTTTGACTGAACTTTTTGGGACTACATTGGAGTTATTGGACATGTTCATGTGATAATTGTAAGATTTAATTTGAAGTATGAGCCAATGACATGATATGATAGAATTTGATGGTAAGGTGACACTGGTTATGCGAAAAATTGAGTGAATGGCAATTTAATTGATAAAGTAAGATGAAATCATGATATTGAGATAATTTTAGATATAATGATGATAACATGGGACTTGTGACAGCTTTTGGACAATGTTGTGATTAACTGGTGATAATTGTGATAAACTTGAGATTTATGAGCCTACTTGTGTACTTGTGGAACCCTATTTCATTGATATCATGATTATTGATGAGATAATGATAATATGAGATATAATAATGACCTCGTGGTACCAGTTGATACGCATGGTGTAGCCCGTTTGCTATGATGGCTATTGTACTTATCAATTGTCATTTAAATATGATGGCTATTATATTTATCAGATGTCATTTATATTGCTATTACATACACACCTGAAAGGTTACGTTGGCATGCACATGTCTTATACTTGACTGGTTGCATTGGTGTGAACATATCTTATTGCAAATCGAGCATCAATGTTCCATATCTTTGATTTGGATGGTGCCATGGAGAGGATTATGTACTCACTCACTAATTAGTCTTTTCTTAATAAATCAGTCCATGCATGGATTCGAGGCATCTTGAGTTGACTATGTGAGTAACTGAGCTTAGATATGCTATGATCGAAAATTGCAAGTGTGTTGCCATTGATTAAATGTAAATCTATTTTGGTAATATGGGATTAGGAATTTTATTGAAATGTATGTTTTGCAACATCTATAACTTGCCCAGTTTATTTTGGAAAGTAACATGGTTGATTCCAGATTAGGGAAGGACCCCACACCTTCTTTGGTTCTATTAAGTCCATTTGACCATAGTCACATCTCTTGACAATGAAATGAGTCCTTAGTGAAGCCATTTGAGTCTTGATCCTTTCTTTGGTAACCATGTAACATTGACTTATATATGTGAAAGACAATTACTTCTTGTTCCTTAACAATCGCTCCTTGTGCTTGAAATGAACTAAGTAGTAGCCAAAGGCTAAGTTGGGGATGTTGTAGAAAGAAGGGGGTGTTTCCCATGAAAGAGTCAGAAAAAAGGACATAGATGAAAGAAAGAAAGTGAGGAGTCATATAAATAAACGAAAGCAAGGAAAAAGTGAAAATATTTTTTCTTGACAAAAAGGTTGAAAAAACCAAAGTGCTTAAAATTGAGGATCCTCCAAAAATTGTGAGAAAGAGGTCAAGAGGAGACACACTTAGGACGATAAATCAAAAGTAAAAGATATGTCAAAAGGAGAAGAATAGAAGAGGACCAAAAGAACCGTTGAGCTCGAAAAGAACATGTAGAGTTTAGGGAGGGATGAGTCACTATTGTCCATATGCTATGCTACCCAACCTTAAACCTATATTACAATACTAACAAAGTCCTTTGGGATCTTAGTTCGGAAGAAAGTCAAGTGAACTTCGATTAAGAATAAGGGCAAACCTATGGGTTGAAGCTTACATGCTATTTATCAATTGGGAGAGTGAGAGTTGAAGAGATCCTTTGATATTAATGTCATAATCTTGTTTATTCATGATATTCTTTGGTGATGCTGTAACACCCGATAAATTTACCAAAATACCCTTAGAGGAGAGATGTGCGCATAATGCATCTTTCCATGATTCGATGGCAAATTCGAGGTTAGATTTGTGATCAACATGAAAAGTTGAGTGGGAAAGTTGTCTCAATTGATTTTTAGAGAGACCGTATCAAAAGATAATTTTTTGATGCTAAAATGAATTTCAGTAAGAGTGTGTGACAGGTGTGCAACGCGCACCTGCCTTGGACATGCACTTAGTCTTGAAACAAAAATTTTCTACGGGATTAAAAAATTTATTTGGAGAATTTTTGGTGAAACATTCCAAAAAAACACAAGGTCTACATCGCAGACCCTATGGTTTTGAGGAGAAATTTTCCTTTTATTTCGTAAGGAACATTCTAGACCTTCACAACCCCTTCTAAGCTGAAAACATGATCAAATAGGTCATTTTTAGTCGAAAAAGGTTTTCTAAAATCATTCTAAAGCTACTCATAGCGTTGGACTGTGGTCATCCACGCACCCCATATATTAATTCTCCATAGTTATGTTTGAGTAGTGTTTTATCCAATTTTTTGAATTCTAAATGGCTAAATTTTCTCTCCCATTGAGATAGAAATATTTATACAATTGAGATTACAATCATTCCTATTTCTTATATTATTTGAGTGATCATTCACAAATATTTTTCCATGAACCCGAATGAAGTTGATGATCATGACTATTCTATACATTATTTGGTGTTGAGATTGATGGGTTTTCAAGTATCAAAGAAAAGTATTATTTTAAAAATCAAAGTTTCACATATTGAGAATAAAGATAATAATTTTTCTATTCATTGATGAAAGGTGATTTGAACTACTATTATATATATATTTTATTGAGTCTAAAGAGTTATATTTTGAGGAAATGTATTTTGATGAGATGATGCGTGTTTTGATGAGTTTGAGTAAGTTGAGGATGAGGAGTACATGTTCTGGTATATGCATGAGATAAACATTTACTATGTCATATGTACTAAGTAGGATTTATATGTGATTTAACTAGCTGTATGAGTTGGAGTCTTGCATGGAGACAATTTGAGTCTTGAGTCGCATTGCGTGAATGAGGGTCCTGAATTATTGAGTTGCACTATTGAGAACTGAGTTGACTTGATTGAGACAAGACAAAGTGATGAGTTTGAGTTATTTTTAATAAGCATATTTTAGTCTTTGAAGGAGTATTGAGCACCGAGTTGGGTAAGAGAAAACATCCTAGAACTATGTTGCTAGCGTAGTATAGTCGTGCACTTAACTCTGATGACTCATATCCCAATAGATGGACATTCTCTTTAGATCCAAGAGTGAGGGAGAGGTTGACATGCTTTACCTTGGCAAATTTAGGATGGGCGTGGCAACAACATATGTTTCATTGTACATCACCGAATTTATGCTTGTGGGGAGAGTTATGTCAGTTAGAGAAACTTTCAAGCAACCCTAGAATTGAGCATATCATGATTTCCGAATTGAGTTGCATTAAACATTGATTCTAATTCTAAAGCATGATTTTAAACTTTAAAATTGCATCATTTATTTGAGTTGAGTTATGAGATGAGGATTTGAGTCTTGAGTTGAGTCGGCTGATTTGAGTAGCCTTATGTATTTCTTGAGCTATTTGACATACAAGTATATTCCATGTACTGACGCCTATTTGCGCCTGCAATATTTTGTGATGCAGAGGCAGGTATTAAGGGACTTCAGCAGACACACCATTGAAGTTCAGACCCATGCATCTAGAGTTGTTGAGGCTCCTTGCCTTTGGATGAGCCCTTTTAATTTCACTAAGTACTTTATTTTCCTTGAGTTGGGTAGCCATGGCCTATCATGGTACCATCTAGACTTTAGAAGTAGAGGCTTCATAAACATTGAGAAGAGAATGGTGAGTATTGTTCTTTTCCAACTCTTATTTATTTTGAATTAAGTTTTTATATCAAGACTTGGTTATTCCATTATAATATAGTCTTTCCTTGAGTATCATTCTTCCACTATTGAGTATGATATGATAATGAGACCACGTGGTTCACTCGGAGAGTAGAAATAGTCTCTGAGTACCGACCACGCCTAGGGTACCCTCCCAGGGTGTGACAAACTTAGTATCAAAGCTAGAGTTCAAGTGTCCTAGGGAGTCTATGAAGCCTTGTCTTATAGAGTCTTGTTTATAAGTGTGTGATGCACCAAACTATATAAGTAGGAGTCTATGGGACATTAGGTATTGTTACACTTCTTTCTTATTCTGATTTGTGCTACAGAGCTATACTCTATAAAACGTCTCTTCTAAATTGTGAGTTACACATTTGCAAACCATGCCTTCCAAACATATTGTGAACCTCAGAAATGTTGTCAGCATTGAGAAGCTTGAGCCTACTACTCAACTTACTGTACATGATCGATGGGTAGAAGAGGACAAGGAGGATAAGAGGGAAGAACCATGGAGAAAAAGGCAAAGTTGATAGGACATGAACATAACAACCATATACAAGGAAACTGAAATAGGCCTCTTTTCCTATAGAGACCTATGAGTTTTGCACCATCACAAGTAGATGTACCCATATCTAATAACACATACAATATAGGGCCACGACAAAATAAGCCCTTCAAGGTCTGGAACCCTTTATCTTGAGTAAGTGTGGCTTGAGGTCGTAAAAGAAAGACACCATGTAGAGAGTGTGGTAAAATTCATTTGGGGGTGTGTTGGATGGGAATCAATTGCTGCTATAAGTGTAGCTAGATGGGTCACTTCCAGAAGGAGTGTCCAAAGTTGGCCAACAAAGCTCAACCCTCTACACTGATGCTGCAAGTTATAGAAAATCAGAGAGGTGCTATTTCTAGCATGAGACAGGCCATAGACCAGTTATGTGTTGCGGTAGTCACCCATATTAGAAAAACACTCTAGGGTGTTATTACGGGTATGATTCAGGTCCTTACTCATGATTGTTTTGTATTGGTAGGTCCTGGTGCTATCCCATTAGTTGTGTCCCCATTTGTGTCTAGTAATTTGATTGAACTCCCAAGTGTCTTCCTGAACCTTTTAGTGTATCTACTCTAATTGGTGATACTATTCTGGCTGAGAGGGTCTATAGTGATTGATTTGCGCCAATCCATCATAGAGATACTATAGATGACTTAGTTGAGTTAATCAAGATATACCTCAGGATCTTTTATCAAAAGGTTGATGTTTGATGTTATCCATGAGAGAGAAGTTTATGCTACTAAAAGTTTAATGTTACCACCTAAAAGTGTGATTTGAGGTCTTATAAACCATGAGTAGAGTTTTCATTCCAGAGTAAGGATGACAACAATGGAGAGGAGGAGACTAGATAGTGAGAGTAGTGGTTGATTTAGGCTTGTAACTATAGTTATATGTCCATTAGGTAAGTAATATGGTGATGATTTGATTCCCATAAGTTTTGTCAAAGGAGTAGTAAGCAATGTTTGATTTTATGATGAAGTAGAGGGAAAGAATTATTGTTAGGATGACTTAGAGTGTGCTCAACCTAGAAAGAGATTTATATTGATATGTTATAGTATTCATACTATTGAGGCTGAAGTACAAATGTTGAATAAGGAAACAGAGTGCTTCCAATGTGATAGATCTAAATTAGGCTTATGGTTCCTAAGTAAGAGTCTATAAGATTCATCAAGTTATGAGCTTAGTCAGATAATGAGGTATAATGAATAAGTGAGTGGTACAAAGTTGTGAGGAATAGACGTGTTGATTGAATACTCGCTATGAGATTTTATTGGGTTCATGTTCCCAAATTTTTACCCAGTAGTTGTAAGTTGGTGTGACATTAAAGAGGTATGAGATAGATTCACATATTAGTACTACACCCTAAACTTGAACTTTGAGTAGTAGTGTTAAAGAGGAGACAGTATCGTGAGAGTGATAAACTTAGTTGGAGATTTGCTCTACGAGGCTTGTGATAATGTATGCTTGAGATGAAGATGTTGATTTGTGAGAAAAGGGATGCTATGGGTAGGGTATAAGTGCCCCTTAGGTAAGACTAGTGACACTAGGATAGCTAAATAGATAAGAATATTCTTGAGATGTGTATCCGTGATTGTGTGAAGATGTGTGAAGCTCTAAGTTATGACTGTTATAAGAATCTAGATAGTATATTAGGGTTTTCAAGGTGGAGTAGGCTGATGTAAGCATTCTTATTCATCCCGAGTAACTAGGTAAATTAGGGCTTATGGATAGATGATGATGATTTCTCCATTATAGTCTAATTCTTATACAATTAATTTATGGGATCATAAAAGTTGAGCATTAGCGAGCAAAAGAAGAGGTTAGATTGTAAAAGTTATGAAAGAGTGGCTATGTACACCAGTATGAGTAGCTAATATAAAAAGATTTCTATAGAGACAGGAAGAAGCTAAGAGTGGTATCTTCGAATGGAGTCTCAGTGGCTATTTATATATATATATGACTATAGTATAACAAAAGAGTTTAAGATATTCTTGTGATAGTGATTCCATGATTGTGTGGATATATGTACTCATAGCCTAGTAAAGGGGATTGATTTACAAACTTCGAGAGGCGACTCTGAGCTAAGGGGGAGATAATAAGGTGATGACCCAAAGTAGATCTTGAGTTCTCTATTGTGATTGGGTTGATGAAGATAAAGACATAAATTTTTTGCCATCTCATATATTTCTTATTCTTTAATTGAGGTGCTACTCTATTACCGTGTGGTGCATGACTATTATTTGTTGATTTTCATTCATGTTGATTTTCGAGGATGAGAAGTAATAACTTCATTTAATGATTTTGATCTTTGTTAATGGATCCAAGAGTTTCTAGTCCTATGTTGAATGAGATGTGACTTAAGTTCTATGCTACGTATAGTTTTGTGAACTCAGAGTGAGTCTTGATATACGAGGGAGATTGTACTTTATTATGAATGTCCTTAAATAAGATTTCTCAATTGAATCATGCTAATGATCTTTCGTTCCAAGCCCTTTGAATGATCCTGCTTTCCAATCTAGATAGAAGTGTTGATGATATTAGAGAAGTAATGGTTGATGTGAGAGAATGAGGAAGAGTGAATGTATCCTTATTATGAGATTGGTGTTTTACTTATGTCATATAGGGATAGATATAGGGAAGAAGGGAGAGATGAAACCTTATGATGTGCAATGGATAGGTAAGAGCATATGCGTACGTTTTGGAGTGGGAGCTAATTGAATGGTGGAGGTTGAAGTGCTAAGTAGGCTTGAAAATTCTTAGGCTTACTTGAAGTGGTTTGAGTGATGGTCTTGAATGCATGGTTGTTATTATGTGAATATTGATGATAAACTATCAAAGACTTCATACTAAGGGCTTTGAGTAAGGGTAATGAAGTACTGAAAAGGACTAGTGGTCTTTTAATGAAAGCTCCTGTAGATGTATAGAGTTGAGTATTGAGGATTAGCCTTGTATGAATATGATCATTTTAAGAATAGCACCTTGACGCTCAAAAGTAAGCTTGAATAGAAGAGGAGGAAGTGGTCAGGTAGAGATTTGAATAAGATCTATGAGCTTGAATTGATGGAGTAGAGTGCCTTGAAATGGAGCATAATTGAGCTGGAGAGTAGAGCTTGAGAGTGTCCATAGAGTCTTGTATATCATGATGGTCCCATTCTCGATTAGAGTTGATAACTTCCTTCTTGAGTTCGAACAATAGATTAACGAGGTGTTTAAATGACTCAAAGTGATTGAGTTTTGATGTTCCATTCATGCCTGATAATAAGGATGTTTGAGATAATACCTCCACTCTTGATCTGAATCGATTTTTCTATCTTAAGTTGATGTATCCATTCCCTAAGTCTGTGTAGAGATTGTTGATATTTATGAGGAATCGAGCGTTTAAATTGATTTAATGAGTGTTGAGAAAAGTTTGATGGTATTCATGCCTTGAGGTCCATCTCGAGTCTTTATTTGAGGATGACTAATTCCAAGGGGGAGATAATGTAACACCTGATAAAATTACCAAAATATCCCTAGAGGAGAGATATGTGCATAATGCGTCTTTCTATGCTCTAATGCCAAATCCAAGGTCAAATTTGCGATTAACATGAATTATTGAGCGAGAAATTGGCATCCATTGATTTTTAGAGAAATCAGATCAAAAAATAATTTTTTGATGCAAAAACAAATTCTAGTGAGGGTGTGCAACAGGTGTGCGATGTGCACCTGCGGCGGATATGCACTTAGTCTTGATCCAAAAATTTTCTATGGGACTGGAAAACTCATTCGAAGAATTTTTGATGAAAAATCCCCCCAAAACACAAGATACCATTGTGGACCCCTTGTTTTCGAGGTGAACTTTTTCTTTTATTTTGTTAGGGGCATTTCAGACCTTTTTTGACCTATCTTAAACTTTAACATGATCAAATAGATTATTTCTAGTCGAAAAGTATTTTCTAAAATCATTCTAAAGCCTCTTACACACAACTTGAGATTAGAGTTCTTGAGAGAAGAAGAGAAGAAGCTAGGGTTCCTAAGATCGGGGTCAAATACTTGTGGAGAATTGCATCATCCTTCATTCCAAGTATGTAAGGCTACTCATAGCATTGGACTGAGTTCATCCATATGCCCTACTTGTTAATTCTTCATAGTTGTGTTTGAGTAATGTTTTACCTAACTTTTTGAATTCTAAATGGGTAAATGTCCTCCTCCATTGAGTTAGAAATATTTATGCAATTGAGATTATAGTTATTCCTATTTCTTATATTATTGTAGTCGTCATTTGTGGATACTTTCCCATGAACCCTGATGAAGTTGATGATTATGGCTATTCTATGTATTATTTGATGTTGAGATTGATGGGTTTTCAAGTATCAAATAAAAGTATTATTTTAAAAATCAAAGTTTTACATATTGAGAATAAAGATGATAATTTTTCTATGCATTGATGAAAATGATTTGAACTAATATTATATATGTAGTTTATTGAGTCCAAAGAGTTATATTTTGAGGAAAATATTTTGATTTGATGATGCATGTTTTGATGAGTTTGAGTAAGTTGAGGATGAGGAGTACATGTTTTGGTATATGCATGAGATGAACATTTACTATGTCATATGTACTAAGTAGGATTTCTATGTGATTGAACTGACCATAATAGTTGGAGTCTAGAATGGAGGTAGTTTGAGTCTTGAGTCACATTGCACGAATGAGATTCCTAAATTATTGAGTTGTTAAGTAATTGAGTTAAGCAATTGAGAAATTAGTTGACTTGATTAAGATGAGTCAAAGAGAGGAGTTTGAGTTAATTTTCATGAGCACGTTTTAGTCTTAGAAGGAGTATTGAGTACCGAGTTGGGTAGAGGAAATACCCCAGAACTACATTTCCGACGTAGGATAATCATGTAGTTAACTATGGCGGCTCTTGTCCCAATAGATAGGCATTCTCTTTGGATCCAACAGAGAGGGAGAGGTTGACATCCTGTACCTTGGCAAATTTAGGATGGGTATGGCAACGATGTCTGTTTTCTTTGCATCACCAAATTCATGGTAGTTGGGAGAGTTAAGTTGGTTAGAGAAACTTCTATGCAACACTTGAATGGAGCATATCATGATTTCCAAATCGATTTGTATTAAATATTGAGTCCAATTCTAAAACATGATTTCAAACTTTAAAATTGCATCATCTATTTGAGTTGAGTTATTCAATAAGGATTTGAGTCTTGACTTGAGTCGATTGATTTGAGTCTAAGCCTTATATGTTTCTTGAGATATTTTTATATACCAGTGTATTCCACATACTGACGTCCATTTAGGCCTGCATTATTTTATGATGCAGAGGCAGGTATTAGAGGACTTCAATAGGCACACCTTTGAAGTTCAAACTCGTGCTTTTAGAGTTGGTGAACTCTCCTTTCCTTCGGAGAAACCCTTTTAGTTTCACTATATACTTTATTTTCCTTTAGTTGGGTAGCCATGGCCTGTCATGTTACTATCTAGATGTTAGAGGTAGAGGATTCATAGGTATTGAGTAGAGAATGATGAGTCTTGTTCTTTTCCAACTCTTGTTTATTGGAATTTAACTTTTTGTATCAAGACTTCGTTATTCCATTATATTATAGTCTTTCCTTGATTATTATTCTTTCGATATGGAGTGTGATGTGACGATGAGGCCAAGTCATTCATTTGGGACTAGAAATAGTCTTTGAATGCCGGCCATACCAAGGGTACCCTCCTGGGGCGTGATTATGCCTTTAGGCAGTGATCAACCGTTATATGAGCAATTGTGAGCATAGTCATGTTTTGTTTACTCCTTAGTCATCTCTCAAGGCTTCATAGTCAAATAAGTGGTCTATAGAAGTTCGAGAAGGGTTAAAAAAGGTGAAAATGTATGTGTTGCTCCATGTGTCCCTCTTTGCAAGCTCTGAAATTGGATAGATCAATGTTTGATTTGCTTGAGGGCAAGCAAAGTCTTAAGTTGGGGTTGTTGATAATCCCATATTATAGACTCTTTTCAGAGATAGCTTGCAAAGAAACATTATGCTTATGCTATTATTTCCAATATCTAACAAATATGCATGTGTCTACTAAGGATCATAACTGAGGAGTGATATATATGTGTATGGGTATGAATAAAGGTACAAGAATCCTACTAGTGGATGGTACAATGAGTGTTTGTTGTGTTGGTGGGGTCTGATGATTGCTGAAAATATCGATGAGTTCCCGATCGTTCTTCTTGGGTGTCTCGCTTCTTTAGCACGTTTGTAACGATCTACTAAATCATTTACATATTCGTTTTCTATCATGTTAAATATCCTGATGGGGAATATCCCTCGTTAAAAGCCATTCTGTCATAATCTAGAACATTGAGAGAAGACATCTGCGTTATGTCCTGCCTTGCAGGATTTGGGGCATCACTCACTCCACCAAAGATTCCATTGATTATCTATTCTATTCTTGAGTGTTTGTTGTTACATATAGTTCTTGCATCAGTAATTTTTTATATTAAGATAGTGTACTGGCTATTTGTTATACTAGTGAATATTGTGGTCGTTGGTCCTAGTGGATTGAGCTGGATGAAATGATCCCAAAAAGTGCTTGAAAACTTGCCTTGGAAGCATTCAGAATCATAATTTTCATATATCTAAAAGTCTATTCGTTATTTCAAAAATCTAAATTCATATTTTTGTTCAGAGGGTAAAATTGAGTGGGGGATGGGTCTAACCCAAATTTTAGATCAACCGTATCAAAATTCAAAAATCACAGTAATGCGATTTAGGAGGGTCAAATTTAATAGGGTATATCTCTTAGCACACAAAGAACTGGGTAGTCCAAGATATACGAAATTAAAGCTCTTTGAATTAGCTTTCTAATGCAGTTAGTTATGCCTATTTTCATAACAGCCATATGTGAGAAATGCAAATTCGAGTGAAGCTGACGCGAAGTAGTTTTATTTTGGTCCTATTTTTTTTAATTCGGTCCACGACATCTAAGTCTTGGGCCTAAGTGTTTCCATCTACTAAAATACCTATAGTTAGCCTTATTTCATCCTCATATCATCCTAAACATACTTCAATACACACTCAAACACTTAGACTCATATTTCACCCTAAATTCAAGTCCCTAAACTCAAGACCAATCTTAAGGATTCCATTCAAGCTTCAAGTCTCCATTTTCCAATCTTCTTCAAGGGTTCTCCAAAGTCAAGGTATGTGGATTTCGACCATTGGGTCCTTTCACCCATGGTGCCCTAACCTCTTTTTTACTCGATTTGCATGATTTAAAGTTGATTTTTATAAATGATTTTACTAGTATGAACATGTCTATGAACTATGTTAAAGCTATGTAAAGTTGTGACTATTTTACTATGTTTTTTGAGCTATAAATCTTATACCTATTGTAAGATTTGATGAGGGTTTTTGACATATATTGCTTGAGGGTGTTACAAGGTGTTGATTGATGGTTTTACAATAGATTTTCTTGCATGATTTCATCTCTAAATTGCATGGTCTTGTACCCCCATTACACACCCGCTAAGTGTTTGATAAAATGTTCGGTTATGGTTTCTCGAGGAATTGAAGGTACAAAGCATGGGATATGATATGATTGATGTTATGATAATGAAATAAGCTTATGTATATGATATATTGTATATAAAGTGTTGCATTAGACCATACTTGATCCGGGGGGACTAAGTGTCCAGATAACCTAGATGGGGGTTTGTACTCATCAACCTAGTGAGGGGTCTGTACCTCACCACCAGGGTTATGGGGTGGCATCATCATCAACCTAGATGGGGGTTTGTACTCATCAACCTAGTGAAGAATTTGTACCTCACCAACTAAGTGATGGGGTGGCATCATCACCAACCTACCAAGGGGTTTGTACTTTGGAAATCTAGATTGGTCTCTTCTAAACATATGATATCCTATATGAACATGAGTTACTTAAGCATGTTTTACTTGACAATTGATCATATGTTGCATATTATTATATGTTGTCTATTGCCTATTGTTATGCATTTTGATTATGATGCCTATCTCTTATTACATTGTATCCTACATACTTAGTATATTCAAACGTATTGACGCATACTCTTGCCTACATGATATCACCTTGTAGGGATCGGAGCCAAAGTTGTTTATCCTCCTCCCCCACATAGCTAGTTCGGTACTAATTAAGCTAGTTGGTGAGTCCTCTACTTCAGGGACCTTAGTATATATTTCTCTTATTATGTATTGAGACATTCTTCTTTATTTTCTATTTTGACTATGAGGGTGAGTTCGGTTGCTTTGTCTTGGCCCTCACTCTTATCTATGTAGTAGCGGTATTGTTGGATATGCAATGTATCTATTATATGAGCCTTGACTCTTTTATCTCTTGATTATGATATTATGGAAGCTTTCCTCTTAGTCCTATTGCACCTATTTCTACAATTTTATGTCATTTGGATGCTTCTGTAACCAATGATGTGTAATGATAAGTTAAGAGGCTTGTTTGGGGACCCTTCGTGCTTCCCATTTATCATGTCATATTTAGGCCCTATTGTAGGTCATAAAAATCTTGGAATCAAAGCACTAAGTTGTTAGATTTTTGGAGTCCAATGCATTGTGTCGATTAAAGTCTTATTCCTAGTTGTGTTGTGCACCACGAGTATGAGTAGGAGGCTATGACACATTCTAGGACATGTTTTACTTTTTCATGATCCATGTCATGCGATAGAGTTAGGTCCCCTATGATTTATTACTCTTCCCTAATTATTTTATTTCAGGATATGACTCAAGCTACTCAAGATGGTGATATGTCGAATGAAAAAGTTCGTAATGCTCTATTGGTAATGGTCAAAGCGGTGACAACATTGGCAACTTAACTCAATCAACAAGGGGGTGCTCCCAAGACTTCTAGTGGTAGTGGTGGTGGTGGGGGAAAGATAGTGAGGCCAAGAGGGCCCGTATTGAGGGTAAGTTCTAAAGTTCCTAGGGCAGAGATGGAGGTGGTGTGGTGCCTTATGCTAGGTGCCCAAAATATGGTAGAGGACATAATGGCCCATGCTTGAAGGGTACTGATGCTTGTTATGGTTGTGGGGAGATAGATCATACAATAAAGGAGTATCCCCATAAAGTAAAAGGAGTAAAAGAGGTGAAGAGGGTCTGGAAAGGCGTAAATGCTTAAAGTGTGGGGAGGGCTATGGTGGCCTAAGTTTGAAGAAGTCTAATGCTTGCTTGGGTTGTGGTGGATTTGGGCACGAAGTTAGTGATTATCTTCTTGCTCAACCAAAAGAAGGTAATGGTGGGATGACTAATCCTAAGTGTCGAGGGTCTTGCTAGCGTATCATTACACATCCTTGGTCGTGAAATCAATATAAAACAATATAAGAAACATGAACAAGGGGAACTGGGACTAAGGGAAAGAGAGAGAGAAAGAGAGAGAGAAAGAGAGAGAGAGAGAGAGAGAGAGAGAGAGAGAGAGTTTAATACTTAAATAACTTAGATGTGTCAAAGCTCAAATATAATACATAACTTGTCCAACAACACCTCTAAACATAGATACTTAGCGGGGGCCAAGATAAAGCAACAAGGCTCACCCTTATGGTCATAAGTATACAGTAAACAAAAAAGAGTGTTAATACATAACATAAGAGAATAGTCATTGTCCTCGGAATGAAGTACTCACCAAGGATAACTTGAACAATCCGTCTAGCCATGAGTAGAATCAATAGTAGCTCCAGTTCCTATATGGTAACATCATGTAGGCATAGAGTATGCATTAGTACATTTGAATGTATTAAGTATGTGGGATACAATGCTAGCAAGAGATAGGTAACATAATCGAAATGCATAATTGTAAGCAAACAATAGGTATAACATCAATATGGCAAGCATGCTCAATGCGTAAGGTAAAACATGCTAGTAAATCATGATCAAGGAATATAAAATTAATATAATAACATACTCAAACCCTTCTCTACCAACCTTCATGAGATAGGCCAAATGACCCCTACTCACCTTAAGGTATAATCTTTTTGGAGAGTGTTATAAGTACCCTTACCGTACGACATAGTCTTTTTGGTAAGTAGTGTAAGACGTCCCCTACTTTACGATGTTATCTTTTGGGTAGGAAACTTTATTCATTCTATATTACGACATGGCCTTTTCAATAGAATGTCCACACCTTACGATATGATCTTTTCGGTGGAAACCTTTAGTCTTTCTACCTTACGGCATGTCCTTTTTGGTGGGGTGTCCATACCTTACTATATAATCTTTTCGATAGGCACAATTAGCTATTCTACCTTACGACATGACCTTTTTGGTAGGGTATCCATATCTTACGATATAATCTTTATGGTAGGAATCATTAAACACTCTATCTTATGGCATGACCTTTTTGGTAGGAATCATTAACCACTCTACCTTACGATGTGGACTTTTCGGTAGGAATCATAGAACTAGCTCATCAAATCATTACTTTCAAATCATCAAGAAAGAACTCCTCATTTTCCCAAGAATACAACAAACATAAGAATCCAACAACAACATGCAACACCATAGCACTTCTCTATGAAAATAACTCATATAGACATCCCTATCATCACCACAAGGTCATCATATAACTACACTTCATCTCCTCATTATACATCATATGCCTACAATTATATCTTCATTATTCCATTATTATTTCATTATTATATAATTATCATAACATCATTCAACTCATAAGACATACATTGGACTTTCAATTCCTCAAGAAACCATAGCCGGACATTTTATCAAATACTTGGTGGGTGTATAATGGGGTAAAATACCATGCAATTTAGAAATGAAATAATTAAAGAAAGTCCATTGTAAAACTATCAATCAAAACCTTTGCAACACCCTCTAGACATACACATCAAAACCCTCATCAAATCCAACATTAGATCTAAGATTTAGAGCTCAATACATGCTAAAACAACCATACTTTCTTGAACTAAAATCACTGTATAGTAAATATCTTTATATAGGAGACCCACATATAAAATCAACTTTAAATCATACAATATTAGTAAAAAGGAGGCTTAGGCACCATGGGTGGAAGGACCCAATGGTTCAACATCACATACCTTAGCATTTGAGAAGTTCTTTAAGAAGACTTTATTGGAGACTTGGAGCTTGAGTGATCTAGAAGTGCATCGCCAATAGAAGGGATGAGACGACCGGTGCACACTTAGGGCGGACCAGTCGACCCATCTCAAAGTCCAACTATGAGCTTTTTAACTACAATAACTTAAATACACGCTATTGGAATAGGAATTACTGTGGCTGCTGGCACCAGACTTGCCCTTCAATAGATCCTCGTTAAAAGATTTAGATTGTACTCATTCTAATTATCATACTCATAGATTCCAATATTGTTATTTATTGTCACTACCTCTCCATGTCAGAACTAGGTAATTTGCACGCCTGCTGCCTTCTTTGGATGTGGTAGCCATTTCTCAGGTTCCCTTTCTGAAATTGAATCCTAATTCTTCATCACCCATCATCACCATGGTAGGCCACTATCCTATGATCGAAATTTAATAGGGTAGAAATTTGAATGATGCATCGCCGACACGATGGTAGTGCGATTCATCGAGTTATCATGAATCATCACAGCAATGAGCAGAGCCCGCATCGACCTTTTACCTAATCAATGCATCCCTTCTAGAAGTTGGGGTTTGTTACATATATTAGCTCTAGAATTACTATGGTTGTCTGAGTAGTAGGTACTATCAAATAAACTATAACTGATTTAATGAACTATTCGCAGTTTCACAGTCTGAATTTGTTCATACCTACAAACACATCGCTTAATTTTTGAGTCAAGCATATGACTACTAGTAGAGTCAACCAGGTAGCATTCCTCAGCAACACTGGCATCGCATGAGCCCAGCCTCGCCCGGAGGGGCGCGACTGGGTCCAAGGCAAGCGCGACCATCATTCACAAAGAGCATATTTATTGGGCAGATAGGGGAAGTCCCCGTGCCTATTCCATACATCAAAGTTGAGAATTTGAACTTATGCTTGCGGATGGGGCAAGGAGGATGCGAGACGCGAGGTCATGTTTTAGGTTCTCTTATATATATATATATAAATATATGATGCTGAGACTATGATTATCGTTTGGACTCTGTGATACTTGCATCTTTTTTGTTAGTTGGTTTTAACACTGTCTGGGCTGTGTATGCTTCTCATAAGGAATATAAGGGTGAGTTAGTGCACAACACAGGTAAGTAAGCACTAATGCTACTTGTGTATATATAATTGACTAGTTAAATGTTGAGTTGAGTTGTCGAGCTCCCTAACACAGATACTTATAATATGTCATCATGATTCTAATTTTTCATAATATATATATATATATATTACCGTCTTTTGATTCCCTTTCTTGACGGTCAAACGTTACTGTTGATTTTATTACATCCTTCGGGATGACCAAAAATAAAATAAAATAAATTACTTTAATCTTTTTAAATTATTTGTCACATATTTAAAAATAATTGCTTTAAATTATTAATTATTTATTTTTTTTAGTTTAGTTATTT
>JAOTQJ010000111.1:6845990-6892621 GCA_025642045.1 Solanum sejunctum | reverse complement strand
AATTTAAAAATATACCTCAATCACAATAATTTTCCCGAATGAGCAATTGACCTCCATTTAGTTAATTATGGGGTCTATCATTCACTCCTGCATTCAAGTCTCAAACCCTCATCCAGAACTAAGGATTTTCTTCAAGCTTTAAGCCTTCATTTTCAATCTTCATCAAGAGTTTCTCTAAAGCATAGGTATGTGAGTTTTAGCCATTAGGTCCTTCCACCCATGGTGCCCTAATCTTCTTTTTACTTAATTTGCATGATTTAAAGTAGATTTTACAAATGGGTTTACTAGTATAAACATGTCTATGAACTATGTCAAAGTCACGTAAAGTTGTGACTGTTTTGCTATGTTTTGAGTTATAAATCTTAGATCTATTGTAAGATTTAGTGAGAGGTTTTGATATATATTGCTAGATGGTTTTGCAAGGTGTTGATTGATGGTTTTACAATGGATTTACTTGCATGATTTCACCTCTATATTTCATGATTTTATACTAGCATTACGCAGCCGCCAAATGTTTGATGAAATGTTCGATTATGGTTTCTTGAGGAATTGAAGGTCCAAAGCTTGAGATATGATATGAAAGACTATATGATGATGAAATGAGCTTGTATATATGATATATTCTATGTAAAGTGTTGCATTGGACCATGCCCGATTCAGGGGGACTAAGAGCCCGTGTAACCTAGATGAGGGGTTTGTACCTCACACACCAGAGTGATAGGTGCAATTATCGCTAACCTAGATGAGGGGTATGTACCTCACACACCAGGGTGATAGGTGCAATTATCACTAACCTAGATGAGGGATTTATACCTCACACACTAGGGTGATAGGTGCAATTATCACTAACCTAGATGAGGGGTTTGTACCTCACACACCAGGGTGATGGGTGACATCATCATCAACCTACCAAAGGGTTTGTACTTTATAAATCTAGCTTGGTCTCTTCTACACATATGATATTCTATATGAGCATGAGTTGCTTGAGCATATTTTACTTATGCATTGATCATACATGCCATATTGTTATATTGTGTCTATTGCCTATTGTTATACATTTTGATTATGATGCCTATTTCTTGTTGCATTGCATCCTACATAGTTAGTACATTCAAATATACTAACACATACTCTTGCTTACATGATATCATCATGTAGGAACCGGAGCCCAAGTTGATCATTCTCCTTCTCCACATGGCTAGTTCGGTACTATTCAAGCTAGTTGGTGAGTCCTACACTTCAGGGACGTTAGTCTATGTTCCTCTTATTCTGTATTGAGAAACTCTTCTTTATTTTATATTTTGACTATGAGGGTGAGCCCGGTTACTTTGTCTTCTCCCCCGCTCTTATCTATGTATTAGAGGTGTTTGTTAGACATGTTATATATCCGTTATATGAGCTTTGACTCTTTGTCTCTTGATTATGATGTTATGCAAGCTTTTCCCTTAGCGCCTTTGCCCTTATTCTCACTCTTTTTGTCTTTTATGTGCTCCACGACCAATGATGTGTAATGATAAGTTAAAAGGCTTATTTAAGATTCATTCGGGTTCCCCATTCGCCCTGTCTAGGTCCTAGGCTTGAGTCGTGACAGTACATGAATCATAGACTCCTTGAATATGGAAAGGTATTCTACTAACTAATCCTATAAGCATCTAGATCATTAATCATCAACATAAAGATAGCTCTTAAATCTTATCTGTACCTCTACTAAAGGCCTACCATCATCTCATAATTATAGCTAGGTGGGGGACTCACATTTCAATCATTTATTCATTCTTGACTTCAATGAGTCTAGTCTCATGAAACATATAAACATGAGTATAATCATGACATGCAATAACTAGTATACCATGATGCTACAAATGGGCTTTACAATAATGCATAGCTTTCATAGGATTTAACGAGTTTCAAAGTATACTTGGTAGACCTTTTCATTCATAAACTTATATCATACAGTGAAACCTTTTCATTTTACATGATATAGTTCATCATATGAGCTTAGTTTCAAAACTTGATGGGTTCATGCATAAAGACTCAAAATCATAAAATTCATGGGTAACATGTGTGATTGGGATAAAACATAATCACTTGAAACTATTTAAAAGCAAGCCACAATAATCATTGAGAAACTGTCGTCAAGGCATTACGAAAATCAACCAATGAAGCATAATTTAAATAAACCATAATCATATTCAAAGACCCATAATAGTCTAAGGTAGGTCATTTTTCCAAAATCCATCAACCAATGCAATTTGATGACAACACATACTCATTTGAACATAATATTCATGATTGAAACCTGTAATGACCCTCTAGGTCATTTATATAGTTTTGTTGTTATTATATTGATATGAGTCATGTATAGTTACCTCGGGTCTATTAGGGTGATTATTGGTCAATATATTCGGGAGTTATGTGGATTTTTTAGTTAACTGGAAAGTTATACTCATAAAATAAGTTTTCGAGTAAAGTCCCAGTAAACAATCTCGGAATAAATTCTAATGATTCCATTAGCTCCATAACAGTCGAATTAGGCTAGGGGCACGTTTGGTGCAATTATAGCAAGGATTGCAAATTAGGCTGCCGGAATCGATTAATAGTTGACCCAGTCAACGCTCTCGGGGATCATGCCTTGGATGAGAAGTTTAACAGTTAGTTGACTCTGGAACTTTGATTTTGGTCTAGGCCGACTCTTCATTTGATATCAAGGACGTCTGGATGTGATTTGACCCCCGAGGACTTTTCACTAAAAGTTGCGTATAAAGAAACGGGACCCTCACTTTATCGTAGAAAGCTCTATTAGAAATTTCGACTGCATCACTGCATCCAGAACGTCAAAATTCATAGGATTATATAGTCTGTTTGAAAAATTGGTGTCTGAACGAGCCCAAAATGAAGAAAAAGAGATGGAAGAAAGAATGGAGAGAGAAAGGGACAGGTGGCACTTTAGGGTGCCACATGGCACAATATGATGCTGTCACATAGCAGTGTGCTGTCAGCAGTGGACAATACATATATATATGCTCCTTTTGCTGGAAATTAGTATATATACATATATTCTCCCTTCAATTTCGCAGCATGATTTCAAACTCATTTTTTATTCGATTTGAGCAATTCAGGCTAAGTGACATATTTTTTTTTAAGAAACATTGTGATAAAGTTGGATTCAGGATTTAACACATGTTTCGAGGTAAATCTCTACTTTTTCATTGATGATATAGAGAATGAGTGAAAAGTTTTCATCGTAATTCTCGGTCATTTCTTGATAGAATTGAGTGAAATTTGTGTCTAAATTGTTCTACATTCTGAGAGAAACGATGTGGTATGCTGGATATTCACTGATTTTGTCTAGTTTTGAGAATTTTAACCGACAAAATTTTAAAAATAATTTTTTTTTCACAAAGATTTTAACTTCATTTTTGGGAATTTTCTTGGTCTTTCGGGGTCCATTTTGGACTGAATTTTTGGCTATGGACTCGGGGTGATATGAGAATTATTTCACAAGTATTAGTTCGGTATTTCAAGTGTGGCCTTGATTTTTCTCTCATTTTAGTCATAATTGATGTAATTTCACCTGTTTCTTGAGATTTTACAGCCAGATCAGTCGTAATGATCTTGTGACTTATGTTTGAATAGTTCAGCAGCATCGAGAAGCAATTCTGAGGGAAAAATCTTGGTTAGATTGACTCAGAGAAAGAGATCTCAGATAGGCTTTCTCTAAATCCTAGACTGAGTTGAAATATTTGCATATTTGAGTTAGAATGTGTAGGAATGTACTGTTTATCAATTGAGTTATGGAGTATATGTTGTATATGACTGGAGATGATTTGTGTGTTGTGTATATATACTGTTATGAGATAGTAGTTGTTGTATTGAGGGATGTGTCGGGTGTAATTGTTATATTACCTGAATTCTTACATTATATGACTATAAAAGGGCTGGGAAGGAGTTAGTTGGAGTTGTAAACATGTGAAAGGTAAGTACACTGAGCTTGACTCTTTCTTGTATGTGTGTGTGGTGTGAGGCTATCGGAATATACTAGCTATTGAGATAGACCTATGATTACATGCTACCTTGTGTGCTAAACCTAGTATGAATACCTAGTTGGTATGTATATGCATGATATGGCTGCAGTTGTCTATATCTTTACTGAGAACCTTTGGTAGAATTCCCTGATCGAACATGATTCTATGTTGCCCATGGTTTATATTATCTTGTATAGTGTTGTTATCTATTTTGTACTTATGCCATTGGTTAGTGACTAGAGATACACCATGTTCTGGGGATGATCGTAGTTGTACCCCTGAAGGAGACTTGTGACCTGTAATACAAGATGTATTGACATTAAGCCACTGCCAAGTTAGAGATGGGAGTGCGACCCCGTAACGAGGTGTAGGTTATATTCTACAGGCATTTTAGGTGATCTGCGATGAGACCGTAGTTATATTGGATTGTCGTGGGAATTGACATCTAGTTGAGAGGGGCACATTTTCAATGGGTTGGCACATGGTTGTCTTAGGTGATACTCTTTGTGGATGCTGAGCTACAATATGATCCTGATGAATGTCATTCTTTTAATTATCTAGTCTCTTAGGCCTTACCTTAGGTTATATCAATATTGCCCTATGAGTTGCTTTACATAGAAAATAGCCTAGTAAGGGTTGAATATGAGTTAATGCCTGGGGAAGGCATGCATACTAACTTGACTTTCACTGGTATGATCCCGTATTACCTGTTGCTATAGAGATATGTTGACCAGGAGACCGAGTATTAATTATATGTTATATTATGGCCTAGTTCTAGTATAGACATGACTTTACAGAGTTTGCTTATCCTAGATACCTATGATGTACCATGATTGTCTATGTTTTCTCTTGGCTTATAGGGGCTCAGGCGGTGTTCAGGCTTATATACTAGGGTCTTACACCCACATATAGCTGACCCTTGTTCTGATGATGTGGAGAGTTGGGCTCTGTGATGGTTCTATGGGATTCTTTAATGGTTCTATAAAATTTTGTTATTTTTTTGTCGGACATGATTATTGTGTGCGAGTGTACCTTCTGGGCTTATAGGGCCCTAGTTGACGTACAACCATAGATACTAGGGCCTTGCACCCGTGTGCAGCACTACGCCTCAGTTGGGGGCAGTTGTGGTATTGGCCTACGCAATCTTCATTAGTCGGTATCAATGTTCACTACTTGAGTTGGTTCAGATTATCACTGTTCTTCACTTTGATTGGTTTAGTTATGGTTTGATGGTTCCCAGACACGACTATGCCTTGATCTGAGTTGGTTTTGCTACACTGCTGCAGTTCTATACATTTGAACTTTATTTATGTTAATATTTCACTCGATCGGTTGATGATGCCTACTGGATGCCTTTTATAGTACTCACCTATACTTCTACATCTCCTAATGGTGCAAGTCCAGGTACAGGTTGTGATAGTTGATTTGGGGAACCTTGGGAGCGCTCAAGATACTTTTGGTGAGCATCGACAACACTGGCTTCTTGGCATTCTCTTTCCCGTTGATGACAGTCTTTTGATACGAACGTCGGCCTTCTACTTTAGAGTTTGGTATTTGTAGGTGCACTCCTGGTTTTGTATATTATTATGATATATATATATATATATATATATATATGATATGTAGTTGTGTCTATTGTAGCTCTATACAGTTGACTTTCAGGTTCGGGATAGGTTTCAACATGTATATTATTGTTGTATCGATTTAATTTGAACTAGAAAGTTAGGACAGGTACCCTTGGGTTTGAAATTGGCTTGCCTACGGGACCTGCAGGCGCCATCATTCTGGGGTCCTAGTCATGACAAAACCAATATATAGCTTTTAAGTAAAGATCTACCAAGACTCATCTAATAGATCATCAATACGATGTGGTAATGTAAAAGGTTCATAAAAACAAACCCATCTCATGCATGCCAAATCATTAATTGATAATTACTAACCTAAATTGTGCGCATAATTAGGAATAGAAAGTACTCATGGTGAAATAAACTTTGAAATTAAAGGATTAAGTAAAAGGGGTTTTGGCGCTCCATTGGTGGAAGAACCCATGGATGAAGAGACCCATATACTTTAATAGACTTGAAAAAGATAAGAGAAATCTTGAAGAAGCTTTAGAATCTTCTTGAAGCTTGGCCTTCAGTGGCTACGTCTTGAAACCGTAGAAATTAGAAGAGAATTTGGAAGAGAGGTCTTACAGAGTTTAGAGAGGAATTTGGAGGTTTCAGTTTGTGAAATAGGCCTAAAATAAGAGGAATTTACCTGGAATCCCATATATAAAGGTTTAGGAATATGTCCCAATTTTCCTCACATAAATCTGGAAATTTTTTGAACAATTTGTACTATGAGGGAACAGGAGTATGACGCGGACTTGCATTCCTTAATGTTGAACTTTTAAATAGTATTTTTTAGTATAATGGGGGTATTTTTCTGCATTACCTAGTTTATTTCTGTTGAGTTTATGAGAAATCACTTTTTTTCTTATTATAACTGCTTCTATATTTTTTAAATGCCTAGTTCTTGCGTTGTTTTGTTGAGTTATAATATTACCCATTGAAGGATTAATGTGAACGCCAGTCACGACCCATTTAAAATTTTTACATCACTACACTCAATCAACGACAAACACAATAACTTTGATTAAAGGAGAAAGTCTCTTAAGTTACTTCAAGAGCAAATTGTTGGAAATTAAGGATTAGTTCTTAAATCAATCTTAGTGACTATCAAGATCAAAGAATAATTCTCTATCAAATCTCATCAACAATCAAGATCGAAGATTGATTATTAGATCAATTCAAAGCAATGGTCAAGAATTAACAAAATACTCAAGAATTAACAAAATACTAGTATAAAATAATATCACTTTAGCAAAAACCTAATCTTGTAAAAAATAATACTCAATATAGTTTACCAGTGAAAAGAGAAGAGAGAGAAATTGGTGAACAATATAAGTAGAGGTTCTAACCATCACGTGATCTGAAATCTTTTATATTACAAAAATTCTAAAGTTTATGATAGGACAACTGGATTAATCAAGATACATTCAAAGCTACTAAGGAAATCCTTGCCATCCGAGAGATTGGACTAGGCAATTATTTGATCTAATATAAAAATCTTTGTATCTATTTAGTCCTGAGTGATGATAATAGGACGAGTGCGAATTGAGCTTAATTCGTAATTTTTTTAAATTATCTCCTCCGTCTCATTTCACATAGATTCATTTCGTTTAAATTTTTAAATTCTTTTATTTTTTAATTAAATTTAATATAAAAAATTAAAATTTATATATATTTTTTTAAATTTTTCACTGATTAACTACTTTAGTTGAAATTTCAACAATTGTTTCTTCACCGTAAACAAAAGATTTCTAATTAATATTTTAATAACTAATAATTTATCAAATATGTTTAATTTCAATTTTACAAAAAAAAATGAAAATCAATGTTTAATATAAAAAAATTATATTCTTTATTTTTACTAATCACAAATATTTAATATTTTTTAAATTTCTATTTGATTTTTTAAACCAACAATCCACTCTGTCAGCCATCAATTCTAAAAAAATAACTATTTTAACTCACCCCGCACTCACCTTTTCCTACATAATTTTAAATTTGCCCTGTCCAATTGCCATTCCTACCTCCATTATTCTGTTACGCATCATACAAAATGTGGGGTGGAGTTTTTAAGTAGAAAATAGAAAATTGGAAATAGCGTTAAAAGAAGGAAAGATGAAAAAGGAAAAGAAAAGTTTCGTAAATTACACGTAATCTTGAAAATAGAGGATTCACATTTCAAAACTGAACAGCAAAGTGAAGAGCGGCTAATAAATTATAAACTATAGAGTCCCAAATTGAAACATTTTTCCACTTACCCCATCGTCTTTGTCTCTGTTTATCAGTACCTTTCTTTCCCCATACATACCTCTTCTTGTCCCTCACTTAACCCACACCAAACACCGTCTCTTCTTGTCATCTCATTTTAGTCTAAAAAATGGATTCTTCCTCCCCCATTTCTGTTCAAAAATCAGCTCCAGAATCTTCACCGAAGCCACAGCCTTTGAAGAAAAGCTTTGTGACTTCACTAATGGAAGCAGCTACTTTACACACCCCATCTTTTAAAGAGGACTCTTACTTCATTTCCCACCTTAAGCCTTCTGAGAAGAAGGCATTACAAGAATTGAAAGACAAGCTTCAAGCTGTTGCTACTTGCTCTACTTCCATGTGGGGTATTCCACTTTTGGGTGGAGATGAAAAAGCTGATGTCATTCTCTTGAAATTCCTTAGGGCAAGAGATTTCAAGGTTTCAGACTCACTTCATATGTTGGAAAAGTGTCTTTCTTGGAGGAAAGAGTTTGGTGCTGACACCATTTTGGAGGAAGATTTTTCAGGATTTAAAGAACTTGAAGGGATTGTTGCTTGTATGAATGGGTACGATAGAGAAGGACACCCTGTTTGTTACAATGCTTATGGGGTGTTTAAGGATAAAGATATGTATGAAAGAATCTTTGGAGATGAAGAAAAATTGAAGAAATTCTTGAGATGGAGAGTTCAAGTCCTTGAAAGAGGAATTGAGCAACTGCATTTCAAGCCTGGTGGAATCAATTCCATTATTCAGGTAACTGATCTCAAAGATATGCCTAAGAGAGAACTAAGAGTTGCTTCAAATCAGATCCTATCTCTATTCCAAGACAATTACCCTGAAATGGTGGCTCGTAAGGTGAATACTTTCTTTTACATTTTGAGTGAAAAAATCTCATCTTTTCTTCAATAAATTGTCTAACTTTTTTTTTCTTTAGATATTTATCAATGTGCCTTGGTACTTCAGTGTGTTGTATTCAATGTTCAGTCCATTTCTGACGCAAAGAACCAAGAGCAAGTTTGTGATATCCAAGGAGGGAAACGTTGCCGAGACATTATACAAGTGGGTATTTTATTGCACTATACTAATTAATTGTCACCACTAATACATATAAAAGTTGTTTCTTTTTTGTCCTGTTTGCTGTCTGTCTCAGTAAAATGATCTTTGCAATCCTTCTGTTTTGTTTGTTTCTTGATTTTCTTTAGATTATATAAAGATTTAACCAAATTTTGTTGTGATCAGATTCATAAGGCCTGAGGATATTCCTGTTCAGTATGGTGGACTGAGTCGACCCACCGATTCACAAAATGGCCCCCCAAAACCAGCTTCTGAGTTTACTGTCAAAGGAGGAGAGAAAGTCAATATTCAAATCGAAGGCATTGAGGTGCATTATTGATTTTTCTACTTTTGGTGATTTTGAATACAAGACTCAATTATTTTGTGTGTCAAATTTTGAAAATTAAAGCTTCATTTTTCCATCTTAGTTGTACATAGGATACCCCCAATAATTTAACCTTCTGATTATAGCAGATCCTACGTGGGGTCATTTTAATCATGTAACATTATGTCTGTCTTAATATCTTTGACCATGTGCTTATGGTTAAACATATAGTATGATCTTGAAAATGTCATATCAAAGACACTATCAAGAAACAAAGAAAAACTTTGCGACTATAAGAGGGAATTATGAAGGATAAAACAGAAATATATCATTTTCTAAATGCACCATAAGGGAAATAGTGTTATATTGGAGCAGACTATTAAGTAAGTTGTTCAAATTTTGAGTTTAGCGGATGTTTGGTTTAAGGTATTTGACCATGTTGTAGCCAGAGTTGGTTCTAAAGTTTTATAGTGATGATTTCAAGTGTTAATAAATAGATTCTAAATTTAATGTTTGTATATATTTATTGAACTTGTTAATACAAACACAGTAGTGATAATGTAGTTGAATTCGCAGGGTGGTGCAACAATAACATGGGACATAGTAGTGGGAGGATGGGAATTGGAATACAGTGCAGAATTTGTACCAAATGGTGAAGGCAGTTACACCATTGCTGTGGAGAAGCAAAGGAAAATTGGAGCCAATGAAGAGGCAATTCACAACTCATTCACTTCGAGAGAAGCTGGAAAAATGGTGCTTTCTGTAGACAACACTGCCTCTCGTAAGAGAAAAGTTGCAGCCTATCGATACATCGTCCGCAAATCTGCAACAATTTCAGCTTAAAATGAAGACAAGTTCGTTTTTTTTTTCCACTCACTTCATCTAGGAGTTGTTTTTTTTCCTTTTTGTTGATGAATGTTTGGGCAAGCTATGTAGTAATATGTCAAGTGCACTAGTATGAGCGAATGTATAAATGGTGGTATTATATTGCTAATTAGTACTACTTAAGTGGGAAAGCACATTAATTAACTTTGCTAATATATGAACTAGAATTTCCATTTGCTTGTGGGAGTTTTTATGAACCTTGTATTGATGAGGGCTTTTTATTTTTTTAAATTTTTGTGAGTGTGGTGTTACGTTGCAGAAATGGGTCAGTAGGTAAAGACTTCAGAGAGCAAAATGTCTAGATTTGAAAGGGAATTGAGTTGGTGTGTTGTCCATTTTTGTTGAAAAAAAAAAAAAACAGCTTTTGGGTCAGGCATGCTTTGTTGGGAAGCGTAAAAGAAGGTAACGTTGGGCCAGGAAAGTGGATGTGGACTGAACTCTGGAGTTTTCCTGGGCGTGTATCATATGGGAAGATTTTTGGAAGAGGTTATTAAAGCAGACCAGTGGGGTCAATAATACTAATCAGACACAGGAGAGACTGTGCATCTCTTGTCTCATACTTATTTTGTATTTTATTTATTTTTAAATAAATAATTTAATATAATGTTTAAGAAAATAAATATATATTTTTTATATTAAATGTATCAAAAGATATTTGATTTAAAGCATGTCACTAGAAAAGATTCTTTTTTTATCAATATGTGAAAAATGGGAATTAAAATATCAAATAAAAAAAATTAGTTAAAAAGGAAAATAAATGACTCATAAACGTAGAAAGTAAGTTTTGTTCGATAGCGCTTTCTGCAGAAAATTCAAATTTGATTTCAACTTAATTGGAGCTCTAGCAAGGATTAGGTGAATTTCACATTATTTTTTGGACGAATAATCTACCAACGATAAGAGTATCAACATTCGCATCATTTAATAAAAAATAGAAAGACAAAATTAAGATATTTATAATAATATATTTGGTCTAGTTTCATAATTAAAGTAGGATTTGAAAAAGATAAAGAGTGTAGATAGATCTCACTTTTAGGGAATGTCTTTGATATATCGTTGATTCAGGACATAATTAAAATATTTTTTTTAATAACATACGCAATGTAATTTCACAAAATTTGTTTGAAAAAAAATAGAATGCATAGAGATCTTCTACTATGGTAGAGCAAAAATGTTGTTTCTGATATATCTTCGACTCAACACAAAATTAAGATATTTTTCGCTTTAGGATAATTATTTTCTTAAATCCTTTTTCCTTCTCTGTAACAACAGTAGTGAATATGTCTCTGTAACTTATTTTGTCTACGCAAAACAGAGTAGCTGTTACTCTTCTATTTTCTTTTTGTTGGGTTACTGCAATGATATGATGTTGTGTATGCTTGGCTGTTTTTGATCTGATGAACTCTTTATGCTTGCCTTATTCTATAATGTTAACAGTGACTCGAGCTTTGTCAGTTTTTGGCATAGGTTTTCTGCAATTGATCTTCTATCTTTTTCCATTTATAAGCTATAAAGATGAAAAGAAGGAAAGAAATTTATATTTCAATCTAATCTTGTGAGTGAAACAGTGAAAGTCTCACGTGAAAGTAACATACGTAATATGAAGAACTCATTAAATGCTCTTTCGAAATGGTTAAGGATTTTAAGGTACATTTGAAAATCCATAACTTCTTTAAGATCTGAATAGTTAATTCGATATGGGCTTTTAGATTACTATTTTTGTGATGACATTGAGAATGAACAAATGCCATAGGTATTATTCGTTTTAATGTAACATAAAGAATGTGTAACTTCTTAATGAAAAGCTTTCAGTGATGGTTTTTTAATACGTAACTTCTTAATTTAAAGCTCTTGCCTATTAGCTTAACTTGTTAATGAATAGATATTAGCTTTTCAGACTTCGTCCCGTTTAGTAGGGTGTATTATATAAAAATAGTTGATAGATTAAGATAGTTTTTCAATAATTTAATTAATTCATTATTTTGTTACTTTATTTGATTTAATCCACCGATTAGTTATATCTCATTCAGGAATCGTTTGGTATGATGGATAAAAATAAACAGTGATGAGATAAAAAAATAGTGAAGGGATAAAATTTTAGTTTGTTGTTTGATTGACAAGTTTTATATAACTTATCTCATCATTTTATACCATAGTGATAGGATAAGTTATCCCATTATCCTAGAATAATTAACCCAGAATAACTAATCTTGGAATAAGTTGTTCCCAACCAAACGACAAGTATTATTTTTTCCCTAGAAAATGGAGGGATAGCTAATCCAGGTTTAAAAATCCTCAGATAAGCCACTTAAATGACCGAACTATCCCTCAATCCCCTCAAATTCCTTTAATAATTTTTTTTTTAATTTTCTTGATGTTATGTTTTATATTTGTAATTTTGTCCTAATAAATTTATTTAAATAAATTAACTTATAATTTTTTTTATTTTTGGGTTCATATTTACATAATGTAAAATAATTTTTTTGTCATATCAAATTTTTAAAATTTTATTTATTTATGGGTTCATATTTACATAATATAAAAAATAAAATTAGCATATCAAAAATTTATTTCGATAATTAATTTAGTTGAGTTATTTTGTTGATATAAATGCTTTGTTGAGTGATTTTATTATACAAAACAAAACTCAATAGATAAATTCTCAAAGTTGAGTAATTTAAAATATTAACTCCACTTAAAATTATAACTTGTAATTTTTATGTGTAAACATAGATGGTTTATTCAATCTTATTATTATGTATGGTCTTTTCAATTTAAAAATAGATGTTCTATTTTTATTAAATTAAAAATTAATATTTTGTAAATAATCAATTTATTTAGATGATAATTATTTATCTTCAAATAACTCAAGTGAGAAATTAAGTAGAAAACATGATAATATATTTATTCTTCTCCGAGCTAGCTAGAAGGCTATGAAAAAAAATCTAGTAATTATCTACTTCACCCAAATTACATGAAATATAATATCACATAATAATTTAAGAATATAATTAAAAAAAAAAATTTGTAAAATTTTAAACCAACCACAAGATTAAGTGAGAAGTAATAAACTAAATACTTGATAAAAAATAATCTCTATTAATCCCTGCATTATTAATTTTTGTATTACTAAATCCTACATTATTAATCTCTATATTATTAATTTTTACGTTATTAATATTTGTATCAGACGACCTCTTAATGTTACTCATCTTTTTGAAAATTTGTCATTGCAGCAAGAACAACATTTTATGACATTAAGCCCATTTAGCTTCTGGATGAAAACATAGATGATGTGCCTTTTAAGGAGCATTTTTTGTGAATTAAATGCACACTAATTCTCCCATAACCTAAAAAAAGCTATTATTCCTATTATGTTTTTATGGACTATCATTTATTTCAAACTTCAACTTCCAGTCGAGTTCACGTATTTGGGAGTGTCGTAGAACCTTGAGGAGCGTCCGATTTAAACAATTTGCACCCTAATCAGGTTGAAACACTTTGAAAGGCAGTGACTTGCCATGGCATAATACTTGTTCCCTACTTTTATTTTCTTGCTCATTGTCAATATTATTATCATACAACAATAATAATAATAATATATCCAGCGAAATCCCATAAAGTAGGATCTGGAGAAAATAGAGTGTACACAGACCTTATCGCTATCTCATGGAGATAGAGAAACTATTTTCGAAAGACCCTCGACTCAAATGTATCTGCCCCACGTAAAAAAAAAATAATAGATATAGAATAACTCCTAAAACTAAGAGCAATGTCAATTCTGTAAGAAAAAAATTGAAATAGCAAAATAATCGAAGAGTAGTAACAACACAACCATAATTGAACAACTACTCCTATAAGAAACCTAAATACTGTCACATGGCAAGACAACATTCTACCCCTACTAACCTTCTACCCAAATCGTGACCTCCTCTCATTTCTATTTAAGGTTATGTCCTTTTTGTTATGAAGTTGTACCATATCACGTCTAATCACTCCATCCTAATACTTTTTCGATCTACCCCTACCCTTCCGTGTAACTCCTAAATTTAACCTCTTGCATTTTCTAACTAGATTGTCGATGCACCTCCTCTTCACATGTCCAAAACATCTTAATCTCACTTCTTTCATCTTATTAGCCACAACGACCACTTCCAAATTCAGAATAACCTCATTGCTAATCTTGTACTCCTTGTATGTCCACACATCTATCTCGACTTTTTCGTCTCTGCAATATGCATCTTCTTATCATGTGAGTTTTTTGACTCGCCAACACTCCAACTCATAGAATAAAGATGCATGGTCTAATATCACAATTCGAGCCTAGGGCGTAGGAGTGGCATGACAAATGGGAACTGAAAATCCCCAAACCAGCCTCATAGCATCCATATACACATCATTAGTTCAGAAGCGCATAATTAAACATCAAGCACATAATTGTAAGGGAAACAAGACTTTGGACTCAAGCTATGGGGATGTCATAGGGAAAGAGATTTGCATGAATTCACATAGCAAATAAAGATGAAGGGACAAGTAAGTATAACTCACGCTATGGGCATAAAAGGGACTTAGGACTTTTAACATTCTCGCATCTCATCATAATCACATCATAACACAAACATCTTAAGATAGACATAAGCATAGTCTCTATGAGTAAGAACATAGAAAACTCACACATAGAGTTTACATGATGTCCAACAATATCTCTAGGTCATAGATAGGATGGGGACTAAGACATGTCCCGGACTCACCCTCAACATAAAAGACATGAGATAGACATAATATAAAGCAGGTAGATAGAAGGTGAATTTTGTCCTTGGAATAAAGGACTCACCACAAGCACAATCTCACAAATCCAATCTAGCCGTGAAGAAGAGGATGAGGAAAGTCTCAGGTCCCTACATAGTTAGATCATGTAGGCAAAAAGTATGTCTTGGTACATTTGAATGTACTAAGTATGTGGGCATACAAATGCTTATGAACATGTTAACCTACAATCATTTAACAAGGGCAAATGTATATAAAAGGAAGTATATAGGAAAGAATATAATCTCAATATACCTTTAACTCCATGATGTATGAATGTCATAATACTTAAACATACGAGGATGTGACCTCAACCGACATGTAAGACCAAGCGAGTTATTACTTGGAGTTCCAATGTTCACCCTACATCGGTGAGAATGGTAGGTTACTTGCCAAAGGTAGCCCCTATTCTTAAAAAGAGGAATATACCATCCTTGAAAAGGGGAATAAACCATCTTAAAAAAGGGAATAAGCATAATCGTATGCTAGCACTGAAACGCCACAAAAATGTGCTTCAGAATGCCCATAATCATAATTTTCATACGTCTCAAAATCTAGGTGTGATATAAAAAATTTAACTTTATATTCTCGATCAAGGGACAAAATTGAGTGGATAATGAGTATAACTAGATTTTAGAGGACCTGCAGCAAAAACAAATTCATAAATTTTCAATTTTCAGTGTGCATCCGCGACTAGGCCACGATGCGAACTAGGCGCAGATTAGTGTTAATTCTTCCTCCGCGATGGGTCCACATTGCGGACCCAACGTGGACCAATATAAATTTTTCCTTAATTTTCTTGTGTCGACCAAGGGTATTGGGGTCATAGCCCCATGCCAACTTATGCATAAAATACCCATACTTAGTCATTTTTCAACTATATATCACTCAAAACCCTCACAAAAACCTCTTGAAGACTTAACCAAATATCTCATTCAAAATTCAAGGATTTCAAGCTTAACTTTGGAAATTAATGATTCACTTCAAGCTCTAAGTTTCCTTCAAGCTCAACTCAAAAAAAACCCAAGTTTAAGGTGTTTGGCTTTCATCCATTGGGTCCTTTCACCCATAGAACTCAATCTTCCTTTTTATGAAAATTACATGTTTTCAAGTTATATCATCTACGAGTATCTTTTATTATGGATTATGAGTATAAATTATATTGGGGTTTTATGAAATATTAGTTGATTATGCATGACTAGCTATTTCAAGCTTATACCATGATTTGATTATATCTATTGAGACTATGCATGTTTTGAGCTATGAAACTATGATCTATTTATGAGATTTGATGATAGATTTCAAGGTACCCTACATGGGGTTTTTACTATATGTTGGTGGATTGATTTGCATTAAGTTTTCTCATCTAATTTTCCTCTTAGATTGCATGATTTTGAACTAGCATCATGAACCCCCATGTGTTTGATAAAATGTCAAGTCCATAATTCTCAAGTTATTGTTGATCTATTTCATGATTTATAAGTCAAGTGACTATATGATGATGCAGGGTGTCATGTATGTATTAAATTCATGAAAAGTATCTATGATGTTACAAGTATCAAGTTAAGCCCTATTTCAAGATTTTTACCTCTTGTGAGCCATTCAAGTTAAAGCAAGGTTCATGTATGATTATGATCTACTCTCATGTTTCACGTTAGGCTCACCATAAGAGGTCAAGCATGTTTATGAGCTACTCAAGTCATGTTCTTACAAGCTATTCATGTTATGATTAAAGTATGATTATTTCAAGTATTTCTTGGGATTAGACTTAGCAATGATGGAGTGGATGTCCGCATGGACTATCTTCAAGGGTCCATACTCCTTTCTTCAAACTATGTGCTAACATAGAATTATACCCTAACCTTGCTATACTAGTGGATCTATTTAGTATACTTTATCATAAAATCCACCCCGAAATGGGACAGGTTCCCGTAAGGGGATTACTTCTCCAAAATGGGTTGAGCTCCCGTAAGGTGAAGTATGATTTACCTTGGAGCAAAAATCACCTCTTTACTGAGGAGGGCTAATCATCAGGATTTCAAGTTGTAGCTAGCTTGGTCTTACTTTTGTCGGTTAGGGTATCTTCCCATCATGTTCTATGCAAGTTGAATGATTTACATACATGTTTTACTTCAAATTGATCATGCATGCCAATTGAGATTACACTTATCTATTGCTTATTATTATGCATTTTGACTATATTGACTTATGTTTTATTGTATTGCATCCTACATACTTAGTACATTCAAATGTACTTATGTCTATAATGTTTTACCATGTAGGGACCAGAGCATCACTTGATCATGCTCCTCGTGGCTAGTTAATACTTTGGAGATAAGCTTTGGTGAGTCCTCAAGTTTGAGGACACTATCTACCATATTCTTGCTATTATAAGACTCTTTATGTTGAACGCTTATTATTATGAGAGTGAGCCCGGAGAGTGTCTTGGCCCTCGCTCCATTCCATGTTAGAGTTGTTGTTGGGTATTTTGATGTACTTATATTATGAGTTTGACTCTTTATGCTTTAATGGGTAACAAAAACTACTCTTAGTTCCACTTTTCTTTTTATTATATCTTTTATTATTGTTTATTTTGCTTTTGCATCCAAGAATATGTGATTGATATGCTAAGAGGCTTCTTTGGGTTCCTTCGGGTTCCTATTTGCCATGTCACATCTAGGCTCTAGGTTTGGATCATGAAAAACTTGGTATTAGAGCACTAAGTTGTTAATGATCCTCAGAATTCAACACACCGCGTCGATTAGAGTCTTATCCATGGTTGTAAAAAACGCTACAACTATGAGTAAGAGGATATGAGGTATTTTAGAAAATATTTCACTCCTTCATGATCTATGTTGTGCGGTAGAGCTAAGTTCTCTAAGGCTTATCACTGATTCCTAAACATTGCGTTTCAGAATATATCTCAAGTCATTCAGAATGGTGGACAGGGCAGTGACTATTTCTCACTTGAGGGTCAACTTCCCAGCGGTGACATGTCAAATATGGACGTTCGTAATGCTCTATGGCTATTGTCCAAGGTTGTAACTTCTCAACTCAATCAAAGAGTGGGTCCTCCCAAGACTTTAAGGGATAAGAGTAAGGAGAGGGAGGCTAAGAGGGCCCGAGTTGGTGGTGCCTCACCTTCTACTAGTCTACTAGTTCCCAAGTACAAGAAGAAAAAGATCCCTTTTGCCACTTGTCAAGGGTGTTGCAAGAAGCATCAAGGAAGGCATTTGGTGGGCACCGAAGATTATTTCAAGTGTAGCAGTGTTGGACATAAGCTGAGAAATTTCTTGGCGGCGTCAAGGGAAGGGAGAAGAAGGGCTCAATTTGAAAGTAGACTTCCATATGCTAAGCCTGGTGGCAATGGTGAAGTGACCCATCCTAGGTGCCCAAAGTATGGGAGAAATGATGGTGGTACATGTTGGAGGAACACGGATGTATGTTTTCAGTGTGGAAAAATCGTCCACAAGATTGTTGATTGTCCATATGCTCAAAGGAAAGGCAAGAGTGTTGGTGTTCAAGCTTCTCCTCCATGCCACAAGTATAGAAAGTACCATTTAGGAGATTGTTTGGCAAGTTCGAGTGCATGTTTTGAGTATGGCACAAAGGATCACAAGTCGAGATATTATCCAGGGATTGCTAGGGATTATGAGGATGATCGTCGATGTTCCCAACCATACCCCTTTAGGGGGCACTAGACTTGGCATGGTGCTTCACAGGTATGTTGAAGGTTTTGATTTTGATTTGTATGTATTGATAGACCCAGGTGACACTCTTTCTTTTGTTATTCCTTTTATTTCCAAAAAGCTTCATGTTCATCCCGAATTATTGTGTGAACCTTATGAAGTGTCAACCACCGTTGGTGAGTCTATCATTGCTAAAAGAGTCTATACAAATTGCCCCATGTTCATATTGCTTAAAGTCTTACCTTGTGATTTTGTTGAGTGAGAGATGGTGGATTTTGATGTCATTCTTGGGATGGATTAGTTGAATGCATATTATGCTTCTATTGATTGTAGAACCCACAAAGTTAAATTCCAATTCCCCAATGAACCCGTCCTTGAGTGGGAAAGTCATGATGTAGTGGTCAAGGGTAGATTCATTTCTTGTCTTAAAGCCTAAAAGTTGATTTCTAAGAGTTGTCTCTATTATTTTGTGAGGGTTAGGGTTGTTGAGTGCAAAGTCTTTCCTATTGAGTCGGTTCTGGCGGTTAATGAGTTTCTTAATGTATTTTTTGATGAGCTTCCTGGTGTTCTTCCCTAAAGAAAATAGACTTTGGTATAGATATTCTTCCAAATACTCAAATTATTTTTGTTCCCTGTTACCATATAGCCCCAGTGAAGTTGAAGGAGGTCAAAGAGCAACTGAGAAATTTGTGGAAAAGGGTTTCATTAGGCCTAGTAAGTCACCTTAGGGTGCAATAGTGTTATTTATGAAGAAAAAAGATGGTTCTCTTAGAATGTGCATTGATTATCGGCAATTTCATAGAGTCACGATAAAGAACAAGCACCCTCTACCAAGGATTGATGACCTCTTTGATCAACTTCAAGGGGCTAGACACTCCTCTAAGATTGATCTTCGGTCCGGGTATCACCACGTAAAAGTGAGGGAGTGTGATATTCTTAGGACGACTTTCTAGACTATGTATGGGTACTTTAAGTTTGTGGTTATGTCCTTTGGGTTGACTAATGCACCAACTATATTTATGGATCTCATGGATAGGGTCTTTAACCCTTACCTTGACATGTTTGTGGTTGTGTTTATTGATGACATCTTGATTTATTCTCATAGTGAGGAGGAGCATGTCAATCACTTGAGGGTGGTGATGCAAATCTTGAGGAAGGAGTATGCAAAATATGAAAAGTGTGAATTTTGGTTGAAAAAGGTTGCTTTTCTAGGACATGTGGTGCCGGGTGATGGCATTAAGGTGGATCTTAAGAAGAGGAGGTGATTAGAAATTAGCCTAGACCTTCGAATCCATCGGACATTAGAAGTTTTCTAAGTTTGGCAGGTTATTACCGGAGGTTTGTAAATGGTTTCTCTTCTATTGCTTCCCCTATGACTAAGTTGACCCAAAAGAAGATGAAATTTATGTGGACCAATGAATCTGAAAGGAGTTTCTAAACCTTGAAAGATAAGCATGTCCCTTCTCCTATCTTGGCTCTACCAGAAGGGTTGAAAGGACTTATTGTGTATTATGCCTCAAGACTTGGTTTAGGATGTGTTTCGATGCAAAATGGTATGGTCATAGCATATACCTTTAGGAAACTCAAGGTGCTTGAGAATAATTATCCTACTAATGATCTTGAATTGGCGGTCATGGTATTTTCTTTGAAAATTTGGCATCACTACTTTTATGGGGTTCATATTGATGTGTTTACCAACCACAAAAGTCTCCAATGTATGTTCTCCCAAAAAGATCTTAACTTGAGATAGAGAAGGTGGTTAGAGCTCCTTAAAGATTATTATCTGAGTTTGCATTATCACCGCGACAAAGCTAATGTCATGGCTGATGCTCTAAGTAGAGTGCCCATGGGTAGTCTAGCTCATGTTGGTGATGGTGGCTAGGAGGTGGCTAGAGAGGTTTACTAGTTGGCTAGATTGAGGGTTAGGTTGGATGAAGTTTATAATGGTGGTTGTAGTGGTTGTTGATAGTTCTAAGTCTTCTTTGGTTGAGGAGGTACAGGAAAAAACAAAATCTTAACCTTGCATTGTTAGAGTTAAAGTCCTTGGTGAAAGATGGTAAAGTGGAGGTTTTCTCCCAAGGGGAAAATGGTGCCCTTAGGTACAAAGGAAGATTGTCTGTGCTAAATATAGATGACTTGAAGGAATTGATCTTGAGGAAGGCCCATAATTTATCCTATTCTATTCACCCTAGTTCTATAAAGATGTATAGAGACTTGAGGGAGGTGTATTGGTAGGGTGGCGTGAAGAGCGACATTGCCAAGTTCATATCCAAATGTCATAATTGCCAACAAGTCAAAGTCGAACATCAAAGGCCGGGTGGCCTAGCCCAAGATATAGAGATTCCTACTTAGAAGTGGGAAGAGATCAACATGGATTTTGTGGTTGGGTTATCTAAGACTGGGAAACATTTTGACTCTATTTGGGTTGTTATGGATAGAATGACAATGTCAGCTCACTTCCTATTGGTCAAAACTACCTATGGTGCCAAAGATTATGCCAAGTTGTACATTCATGAGTTGGTTAGATTGCATGGGGTTCTCTTGTCTATCATTTCAGATCATGGTTCTTAATTCATTTCTCACTTTTGAAGGTCCTTCCAAAGAGGTCTTAATACCTAGGTTAAGCTTAACACGACTTTTCATCCTCAAATGGATGACCAAGCCAAAAGGACTATCCAAACTCTTGAGAATATGCTTAGAGCTTGTGTTTTGGAGTTAAGGGTAGTTAGGTTGAACATCTTCCACTTATTGAGTTTGCTTAAAACAATCGCTACCACTCAAGCATTGGTATGGCTCCTTTTGAAGCTTAATATGGTAGGTGTTGTAGATCCCCATTGAGTGGTTTAAAGTAGGGGAGATGGCTTTGCTAGGTTTGAATTTGGTCATAAAGGCCATGGAAAAGGTGAGGTTGACAAGGGAGAGACTGATAACAGCCCAAAGTATACAAAAGTCCTACTCCGATGTAAGGAGAAGGGATCTTGAGTTTAAGGTTGGTGATTGGGTTAACTTGAAAGTCTCACCTGTGAAGGGTGTGGCCCGATTTGGCAAGAAAGGAAAATTAAGCCCAAGGTTTGTAGGTATTTTTAAAGTTTTGGGGAGAGTGGGTAAGGTTGCATATGAATTAGAGTTGCCTATGGAGATGAATATGGTTCATCCAGTCTTCCATGTATCCATGTTGAGAAAATATATAGGTGACTCAAGTGCTATCGTGCCCTTAGAGGTCGTGGGTGTTGCAGAAGATAATTTGACCTATGAGGAGGTCCTAGTGGAGATTTTGGATAGGCAAGTGAAGAGGTTGAGAAACAAAGATGCAGCTTCCATCAAGGTCCTTTGGAGGAATATACAAGTTGAAGTGCCACATGGGAAGCCGAGGTGGACATGAGAAAGTGATACCCATACTTTTTCTATTCTACTCAAGCCAAAGTTACTAATATAATTTCCCTATATGATTTCAAGTCCTATGTTTCAGCCTACATGTTATTTTGCATGCATCCATGTTTATGTTGATAAGTTTATAGTGATTTTTGACATTTATGTTGAGATTTTTGAAAATGATGTATAAATATATTTGTTGCATTAGTGTCGGGCTGAAATCTTCATGATCACTTCTCTCAAGCATGTTTCTTTGATATTCAGGGATGAATGTTCCTATGGGGGAGATATTGAAATGCCCAAATGTGCTTTGGAATGCCCATAATCGTAAATTCTATATATCTCAAAATCCATGCGTGATATTGAAAATCCGACTTCATATTCTCGATTAGGGGAAATTTTGAGTGAAAATGGGTATAATTCAAATTTTAGAGGACCCATAGCGAAAAATAAATAAACTTTCAATTTTCAACTTTTATCCACGACCAAGTCGTGAAGTGGATTGGGCGCGGATCAGTGTTAATTATTTCTCCAACATGGGTCTGTGTTGCGGACTAGACGCGGACCAATACATGTTTTTCCTTAATTTTCCTGTGTCGGCCAAGAGCATTTGGGCCGTGGCCCCACACCAACTTAAGCGTGAAAACACCTATACTTAGCTATTTTTCAACTCTAGATCACTGATAACCCTCACAAGAACATCTTCAAGACTTAATCAAATATTTCATTCAAATTTAAAAGATTTCAAGATTAGCTTTGGAACTCAAGGATTCACTTCAAGCTCTAAGTTTCATTCAAACTCAATGCAAGAAAACCCAAGTTTGAGGTATACGGGTTTCATCTATTGGGTCCTTTCACCAATGGAGCCCAATCTTTCTTTTTATGAAGCTTACATGTTTTCAAGTTGTATCATCTATGAAAATCTTTTATTATGGATTATGAGTATAAATTATGTTAGGATTTTATGAAATATTGATCGATTCTGCATGACTACCTATTTCAAACTTATACCATGATTTGATTATATCTATTGTGACTATGCATATTTTGAGCTATGAAACTATGATCTATTATGAGATTTTATGATTGATTTTAAGGTAACCTACATGGGAGTTTTATTACATGTTGGTAGGTTGATTTGCATTAAGTTTTCTCATCTTATTTCACTCTTGAATTGTATGATTTTTAAGTAGCATCATGAACTCACCATGTGTTTGATAAAATGTCAAGTCAAGAATTCTCAAGTTATTGATGATCTATTTCATGTAAGTGAATATATAATAATTAAGGGCTTTCAAGTAAGTATTGAATTAATGAAAAGTATCTATGATGTTACAAGTATCAAATTAACCCTATTTCAAGTTTTTTACCTCTTGTGAGCCATTTATGTTAAAGCAAGGGTTCAGGTATGATTATGATCTACTCTCATGTTTCAAGTTAGGCTCAGCATTAGAGGTGAAGTATTTTATGAGCTACTTAAGTCGTATTTTTACAAGCTATCCATGTTATGATTAAAGTATTATTATTTTAAGTATTCCATGGGATTAGACTTAGCACCGATAGATTGGATGTCGGCGTGAACTATCTTCAAAGGTCAATACTTCTTTCCTCAAACTATTTACCAACATATAATTATACCTTATCCTTGCTGTACTAGTGGATTCATTTAGTCAACTTTATCATGAAATCCACCCCGAAATGGGACGGGTTCCCATAAGAGGGCTTACTTCTTTGAAATGGGACGGGCTCCTATAAGGTGAAGTATGATTTACCTTGGCAAGTAGACTACCGCTTTACCGATGAGGGTAATCATTAGGATTTCAAGTTGTAGCTTGCTTGCTTTTACTTTTGTTAGTTAGGGTCTCTTCCCACACATGTATCATATTCTATGTACGTTGAATGGTTTACAAGCATGTTTTACTTCAAGCATTAATCACACATGCCATATTCAGATTACACTTATTTATTTCTTATTATTATTCATTTTGACTATATTGACTTATGTTTTATTGCATTGCATCCTACACACTTAGTACATTCAAATGTACTTATGTCTACAATGTATTACCATGTAGGGACCAGAGCACCAGTTGATCCTCCTCCTCATGGCTGGTTGATACTTTGAAGATAAGCTTTGGTGAGTCTTCAAGTACGAGGATACTATCTACCTTATTCTTGCTATTTTGAGACTTCTTTATGTTGAATACTTATTATCATGAGGGTGAACCCGGAGAGTGTCTTGGCCCCCGCTCCATTCCATGTTAGTGGCATTGATGGGTATTTTGATGTACTTATGCTATGAGTTTGACTCTTTTATGCTTTAATGGATAACAAAGACTTTCCTTAGTCCCGTCTCCCTTTTTATTATATCTCTTATTGTTGTTTACTTTGCTTCCGCATCCAAAGATGTGCGATTGATATGCTAAGAGGCTTATTTTGGTTCCTTTGAGTTCTCATTCACCATGTCATGTCTAGGCCCTAGGATTGGGTCATGTCAAACATGTAATTATGGAGCAATAAGATTCACTTCTAAAGGATCATTCCTCAACTAACGAGATAAGGCTTATTCTCAAGGTCCTCTCAGTGATAAGTCGTCTTTCAAACCATATACGTGCTTGAAATAAGAGCATAAGTATTTTCAAACCATTATCATGCATACTTAGGCTTAAAAGCCAAATTACTTTTCATAATCATACATACATGGGCTTAAGAACCAAATCATACTTCAATTCATGTACACATGCATAGGAATAACTTATTCATACATATACATGATGGTTTATGAACACCCATAATTACTTAAAAGCCATATCATAGATGTTATGTGATCACATGTTATGTCATAACCATGCTTGCTAGAAGTCATAGTCATAATCATAATTGGGTCATAACCTACATCATAAATCTCATGGAAATATTTGTTCATGCATACATATGCCATGAACAATGAAGGAAGAGAATCGGCATTAGGAATTCGTAGTTAAAATATCATAATAAAATAAAATCATGGTAAATCCATGAAGAAATCAACAATTAAAGCATACTTGAAATTATCCATGTATAGATTCATAGGTTAAAAAGATATACATATTCAATTTTTCATAAAATCAATGCAAATCATAATAATAAGATTCTAATCATCATAAAATTAATAATTAAGTTCAGGCTATAGCTCAATTTCAATAAATTAAAATTAATTTAAAAGACCAATTTGCAAATCATACTTCAAATTCATGTAACTGAAGAAACAAATTTTTGGGTCTTCATGATTGGAAGAAAATCATGATTGAAACCCACAAACCTTGAATCAATTGGAAAGATTAAGATGAATTAAACTTGATCTTGGCATCCCATAAAGATCCGCTAGCTTGAATCCTTTGAATGAGTGACTTGGAGAGTAAGTCTTAAGAGTAATGAAATAAACTATATGTAAAGCTTGAATCAGAGGTTAGAATTAGTATAGGAGATGTTTAGGAGTGTAAAATGGGGGCATAAAGGTCTTAAAAATTCTTGGGGACAAGCCAAATTATCAAAAACACCTCAATAAAATGAGACTTGAAATTTTATCCGAAAAGTACCACGAACGTTTGTACTGGCTGTGAAGCTCTTCAAGGTTTCTGAAAGCTTATTGACTTAGCACTGCCAAGTTATACGAAAACAAGCATAACTTCTTATCCCAAACTCATAATTGGGTGAAACTGGATGAGTTAGAAAGCTAATTCAAAGATCTTAAATTTAGTATGTCGTAGGTCACTAAATTATTTTTGTACTATAAGATATGACTATTTTAAGCTGACATTTATACCGATATATGTGAAAAACATAGCTAAGAATTCATTTGAACTTGCTTGATGTAAGGGATACATAATCACCATAAACCATAAACATAAGCTTGGATTGAAGGCTTGAAAGTGAATTAAGCTTAAGATTGAAGGTTACAGGGAGATCTTTTGTTAGAGCTTGAAAGGAGGGTTCAAAATATGTTTGAGTGAATGAATGAGAGGATAAGTATTATGGAGTGCATGGAGTAATATGGGAAAGCATGGAATTGATTTGGGAGGTTAAAGGACCAGCTCCAATTGAACGGATCTCGAAAGGTCTCCTATGCAACTTTATGAAAGCACTACACAAGCTATACAAAGCTCCACAGACAATACAAGTGTCCGTGGAGGGTGCATCATCGTCAAGATGGTACTTTCATACTCAAAAAATCTTTGGACAAAGCCTTCACGAGATCCCACCATGAGCGGTGGCAGGTTGTACGGACTGTATAGGGTGCCTGTGATGGCCATCCATCTCGACTTTCTAATCTCTACAATATGCATCTTCTCATCTTGTGCGTTTTTGACTGGCCAAATAGTCTACCATCATTTTGTAGAATTTACTTTTAAGTTGAGATGGTACCTACTTATAATGGCTCGACCCAACACTATGAGGTATTATCCGCTTTGGATACTGTGGCGACGCACCACGCACTCACTCCCCGTAGGGACTCAACATCCTCGCTGAGGTTTGCCCCACCACTGGACGAGTCGAGAGTCAGCTCTGATACTAACTGTAACGGCTCGGCCCAACACTGTGAGGTATTATCCGCTTTGGACACAGTGGTGACACGCCACGCACTCTGCATGGGCCACATATGATGAAGGCTCTAAAGATCAATTAAGAAAGTGGGAGACATAAATAAAGAAACTGCTAAAGACTTGTTGAAATATAATCCTCAAACTTGGTGTATGGCTTATTTTGATACTCACTATAAAATATCATGGTAGACAATAATTTTACTAAGTCATTTAATTCTTAGATTCTAGAAGCAAGTACATGGATTGCTACCTTATGTGCCATGGTAATGTTGTGACAAAGGATGTGAATGCTGCTGTCGCCACGGTGTCTAAAGCGGACAATACCTCACAGTGTTGGGCCAGTCCGTTACAGTTGGTATTAGAGCCGAGCTTGGTAACTCAAGCTTCTAACTCAAGTGAGGCGCCTTTTGGGGTAACCCAAGAGGACAAATTCGTGCGAGTATGCATGGCGCGTCGCCACGGTGTCCAAAGTGGACAATACCTCACAGTGTTAGGCCAAGCCGTTACAATTAGTATTAGAGCCGACTCTCGACTAGTCCGGTGGTGGGGCAAACCTCAGCAAGGACGCTCAGTCCCTAAGGGTGGTGGTGTGCATGGGCCACATATGATGAAGGCTTTAAAGATCAATTAAAAAAGTGGGAGACATAAATGAAGAAACTGCTAAAGACTTGTTGAAATATAATCCTCAAACTTGGTGTAGGGCTTATTTTGACACTCACTATAAAAATATTATGGTAGACAATAATTTTACCAAGTCATTTAATTCTTGGATTCTAGAAGAAAGTACATGGCTTGCTGCCTTATGTGCCATGGTGATGTTGTGACAAAGGATGTGAATGCTGTTGTCGCCACGGTGTCCAAAGCGGACATTACCTCACAGTGTTGGGCTAGGCCATTACAGTTGGTATCAGAGCCGAGCTTGGTAACTCAAGCTTCTAACTCAAGTGAGGCGCCTTTTGGGGTAACCCAAGAGGACACATTCATGCGAGTATGCATGGCGCGTCACCACGGTGTCCAAAGCAGACAATACCTCACAGTGTTAGGCTAAGCCATTACAGTTGGTATCATAGTAGACTCTCGACTTGTCCGGTGGTGGGGCAAACCTCAACGAGGACGCTGAGTCCCTACAGGTGGTGGTGTGCATGGGCCACATATGATGAAGGCTGTAAAGATCAATTAAGAAAGTGGGAGACATAAATGAAGAAACTGCTAAAGACTTGTTGAAATATAATCCTCATACTTGGTGTAGGGCTTATTTTGATACTCACTATAAAAATATCATGGTAAACAATAATTTTACCAAGTCATTTAATTCTTGGATTATAGAAGTAAGTACATGGCTTGCTGCCTTATGTGCCAGTGTGATGTTGTGACAAAGGATGTGAATGCTGCTGTCGCCACAGTGTCCAAAGCGGACAATACCTCACAGTGTTAGGCCAGACTGTTACACTACTTATCACAGAATACTCTAAAGGTAAGTCTTTTTTAATCTATACTACTGCAATGTGATATGTGGCATCATCGTTGATATCCCTACTACTATGGATGACAGACCTAAGATATTTAAAGATTTCTCTCTTGAGAATACGTTGAGTGGTAAGCCTCACTCCCATGTAATCATCATCCATAGCAATACTGAATTTGTATTCCAAGTATTTGGTTTTGGTCTTACTCAATTTTAACCCTTTGGACTTTAGAGTTTATCTCTAAAACTTCAACCTATCATTAACTTTGTTCTATGTCTCATCAATTAGTACTATGTCATTCACAAATAGGATACGTTATAGAATCTCCTCCTGGATAGACAATGTTAGCTCATCAATCACCAAGGCAAAAAGGCTCAACATAGATTCTTAATGTAATCCCATCTTAACGAAAAAATGCTCCAAGTCTCCTCCTACCATTCTAAGTCGAGCCTTGGCTCCATCATACATCTCTTATATAATCCTAATACACCACGGGGACACCTTTAGCCTTTAGGCACTTCTAGAGGATATCCCTCAATACTTTGTCATAAGCCTTCTCAAGATCAATGAACACCATATATAGGGGCCCCTCTTTCTTTCTCTATATTCTTAACTGACCTCTACTCAAGATAGATTGCTTTATGAGTCGATCACCTTGGAATGAATCTAATCTAATTCTCCAAAGTTGACACTCCTCTTCCTACTCTCATCTCTACCACTGTCTTTTAGACCTTTGCAGTATGTTGTTAGAATTTTGAATATCACTCTTGTTCTTATACACTAAAATCATTGTACTCTACCTCTATTGGTTGCGTATATTAATTGTCTTCAAAATAATAGTAAACAACCTAGTCAACTACTCCATATATCTATCTTGGTAGTGCTCTTCTGAAATTCCTTCGAATCATGTTATGTCTAATTTCTCTCTTCCTGCTCATTGTACTAATAGCATGTCTAACATCGTTAACGTTAAAACATATGTAGTACCCAAAATCTGAAGACTATGAGAGTGCGTATATCGCTTAACACAATATCTCTGTCTCCTTTCTTATTTATGAGTTTGTGGAAGTTTTTGACACCTCTACTTTATTAAGGTCTCATCTACCAATACCTCACCTTCCTCATCCTATGTCATGTTCGTAAAAATGGACCAAGTCCAAAAGACCATGACTTCTAAAATAAAACATCAAAGAGCAAACCATAGATAAATAGATAAGCCCCATCTCCTAATGTACCATTAAAGCTAGGAGGATCGAATTTCATAAACCTCTTGAAACTTTTCTGCTCTGACAGTAATATAGTAGCACTAGTAGAAATTCGTTGGGCTAAGAGTCTAGACGGTGCAATAGAGAGAGCTAGGAATGCCCCTAAAGTATGGAATCACACACTTGGTCCCAAAATAGGCTGGAATAGACCAATGGGTATAGGAGAAAATGAGGTAACCCGAAGATCACCGGTGGTAGGAGAACCCTCTAACCTTGCCAACAGTCAAACTAATACCTCTTAAAGTGTCGATGTAGTGTCTAAAACTATAGGACTAGGAACTAGATCCTTGGGTCTAAAACTAACTACATGATATAATCTAATAGGAACTCAAAACCTTGAGTCTCACTACTAGTGTCACGAGCCAAGCCTAGATCCTAAGTTACGCATGACGAATGGAGAACCCAGAGGAACACTAAACAATTCTGTTAAGCATACATGACACATTCTTAGTTGCAAAAGAAAAGCTAAAACAAATAGCACATAATTCCAGGGGAAGCAACACATTGGACTCACATTATGGGATGTTGTAGGGAAGAGGATTAGTATGGATCGCATAGCAAATAAAGTCTAAGGGGCAAGTAAGTGTGACTCACGCTATTGTGACAATTAGTGTCTTGAGACTTTATCTCATCAATAACATACAATAAGCATAATAAGGGAATAAGAGACTAAGGTAGTCTTTAATAACACATAGCATAATAAGACTCAAGTTCATAACATAGAAATCCGTATATCCAATAACTCTAAGTCAAATAGGACGAGGGCCAAGACATCTCCCAAGCTCATCCTCTAAAAATAATATTCATAATTAGACAAGTCTTACTAAAGAATGAAAGTAAATGGCTATTGTCCCTAAAGTGGAGGACTCACCAAAAGCAATCTTCAATCGATCCGTCTAGCCACGTGGAAGAGGAGAATGAATTGGAGCTTTAGTCCATACATGGTTTGATCATATAGGAAAAATATACATTAGTACTTGGAATGTACTAAGTTTGCAAGGTGAAAAATGCAACAAGGGACATAAGCCATAATAAAATAATACGAATAATAATAATTAACGGATGTAAGCTCAATATGTCATGAATGAAAAATGCTTCATTGAACATGCATGAAGAATCAACAAACCACATAACATCATATACATAGTGAGAAAAGACCATAACCGACATACAAGACAAAGTGAGCTACTACCTAAATTTTTGATGTTCACTCCACACCAAACTAGGAGTGGTCTACTTTGTAAAGTTAAACCAAATACTCACCTTACCACATAGCCTTTTCAGGAAGTGCCCATATACACCTTATATTACGACATGGACTTTTTAGTAGATTTTATCAATTATCTTTACCTTACAATATTGCCTTTTCGGTAGATACAAGCCCATATATGGAATCAATAGCATGAAGCTATGGTAGCATATAATTTAGAGATAATGGGAGACTACCACGGTTGTCACGACCCATGCCTATGGCCTGAATATGATAGGATGAATAGGAACCCAAAGAGACCCAAACGGGTCGCTTAGCATATCAATTACACATCCTTGTCATAGAAGCAAAGTAAACAACATCAAGAGATTTAAATAAGTATAATGGGACTAAGGGAAGTCTTAGATAACCATAAACAATCAAAAGTCAACTGCATAGCATAATTACATCACTTGTCCAACAACACCTCTAAACATAAAACGGGCGGGGGCCAAGACACTTTCGGGGCTCACCCTTATAGTATCAAGAATTCAATATAAAGAAATATCATAAGCAAGAGTAGCATAGATAGTGTCCCCGAACTTGAAAACTGACCAAAGCTTATCTTCAAGATATCACAACTAATCACGTGGAAGATGATCGTGAGAAGCTCTGGTTCCTACATGGTAACATCATGTAGGTATAGGGTATGCGTTAGTACATTTGAATGTACTAAGTATGTAGTATACAATGCAACAAGTCATAGGCAACATAGTCAAAATGCATAAATATAGGCAATGGATAGTATAATAACAATATGGTATGCATGATCAATGCTTGAAGTAAAACATACTTGTATAGAACATATTACATATGTAGGAAAAGACCATCATCATAGATGAAGCAAGCCATTACTTGAACTCCAAGGTATACCACCCCCTTGGAAGGTGATTAACGTATATACCCCTCAACATGGTAGTACAGGCATACCACCCCCCGACAAGGTGATTGAGACTTGGCACCCTCTCAATAAGGTGATTGAGACTTGGCACCCTCACAACAAGGTGGTTGAGTCTTGGCACCCCCTTAACAAGGGGATCGAGGCATGATACCCTCTCGATAAGGCAATTGAGACATGGAACCCTTTCAACAAGGTGATTGAGGCTTGGTACTCTCTCAACAAGGCCACACCAACTTGCAACACCAATGACACTTTTCATGATGTCAACACATATATACATTCCTTACACCATCATAAAGTCACTTGACTTATAAGCCATAAAATAGATCATCAATAGCTCAAGAATCCTTAACTGGACATTTTATCAAATACTTGGCGGGTGTTTAATGCTAGTTCAAAATCATGCAATTCAAGAGTGAGATCATGTGAGAAACTCAATGTAAATCAACCCACCCAACACTTGTTAACACCCTCATGCAAGATACATTGAAACCCCTCAACAAATCTCACAAGATCAAAGATTCATAGCTTAAAACATACTTAAAGAGTCAACATTTTATGAAACCCCAAAATAGTTTATAGCTAAAGTCATAATAAAAGATACCCATAGATAATCCAACTTGAAAACATGCAATTTAGATGAAAAGGAAGGTTGGCACCATGGGTGAAATGACCTAATAGTTCAAACTCACATACCTCAAATTTGGGGATTTCCTTGATGAAGATTTGAATGAGAACTTGAAGCTTGAATAATTTTTTCTTGAGATTTGGAAATGAGTTTGAGTCACTTGAATTTGGATGAAATATTTGGCTAGGTGTTAGAGAGGATTTTGGGGAATATCTTGAATGATATGGAGTTAAAAATGACTAAGTATAGGTGTTTTTATGCATTGGAAGGCTTAGGACCAAGGCCTCAAAGCTTTATGCCAAAACAAAACTGGGAGCCAAAAATAACGGTGGTCCGCGCTCTGACTGCGTCGCGCTAGGGGCACGGACTTTCTCTATTTTTCATAATCTTTTGGAAAACAAAATTTAGCTACGATTGCTCTCAAATCAGGATTATACTCATTTACCACTCAATGTTTCCCCTGATCATGAGTATGAGGTCAAATTTCTAATATCATGCACAAATTTGAGATATATTTAAATTACAATTATGGGCATTTTTTAGGCACATTTTTGGGTACTTTTTGGGGCATTTCAATATCTTGTCCTTGGAACATTCATCCCTGAATGTCAAAGAAATATACATAAGAGAAGTAATCATGAAGATTTCAACCCGACATGAATGCAACAAATACACTTAAATATCATTTTCAAAAATCTCAACATGAATGTTAAAATCAGTATAAACTCATCAACATATACATGAATGCATGCAACATGATATGAGGGTTGGAACTTAGGACTTAAAATCATAGAAGGGACTTAGTTTGCTATCTCAAGCTTGAATAGAATGTAAGAGGTACAGATATCGCTTCTTCATGCCTGCTACATCTCCCCAAATGGCTTTTTCAACTTATTGATGCCCCTAAAGAACCTTGATGGAGGCTACACCTATGATCCTCAACCTGTTCACATGTCTACACAACATCTCCACCGGGACTGCCTCATAGGTCAACTCATCCTCCAAAACACCCACAATCTCAAAGAGTCCTATAGCACTTGGGCCACCAACAAATCTGCTCAACATAGATACATGAAAAACTGGATAAACCCTATCTATTCCCATAGGCAATTCCAATTCATAGACCACTTTACTAATTCTCCTCAACACATTGTAAAGACCCACGAACCTCGGGCTCAATTCCCTTTTCTTGCCAAATCGGATCACACTGTTTATGGGTGGGACTTTGAAGGAAGCCAATCATCAACATAAGCACACATAAACTATCTTAGTACCATAGGACACCATCTCCTCCTTGGGAGAAAACCTCTACTTCACAACCTTCCACCAAAGCATTCAACTCTAGCAAGGGGGTTCATGGTCTTGATCTAACTTGACCTCTTCATCCAAATAATATTTAGAACCCTCAAAACCAAATACACTACCATTGTCAACTTCATGCAACCTTATTCCCAAACCTAGCCAACTGGTGCACTTCTCTAACTACCTCCTTGACACACAAAATTCACACTTATCACATCTAGCAAACAACCCCTCATCCCTCAATATTTATAACATTGCTCTTAAATGACTCACAAACTCTTCTTCATTCTGGCAATAAATCAATGTACCATCCACAAACTACCACAGACAAAATAAGGTAGGGTTTAAAGAACCTAATCATGAGATCCATAAACATAATTGGTGCATTAGTCAAGCCAAAAGACTACCATAAATTTCAAATGCCCACACCTAATCTAAAAAGGTCATCTTGGGGATATCATGCTCCCTCACTCTCAGTTGGGGGAAAAATAAACCGGACCGAATATCAATCTAAGAAAATAAATGACTAGCCTCTTGTAGTTGTCCAAATAGTTCGTCTATCCTTAACTTTCACATTACAACCTTACAAGCTCTACATTCATTGAAAGCATGATATGCATGTAACCAATCCACCCCAAGACCTCCAAACCCACCAAACCAAGCTAAGCAAAATCACAAGACAAGACTTTAAGGAAATGGCGCAACCCCTATAGACTTTTCTAGCAATAAAAGACTCACAAATTAAGGTAGACGCAAAAGGGCTCACATAACAATTCGGATTTAACATGTTGCTTTTTGGCAACAAAAGGAGTAATAAAACAAAGAGTGGCCCGGATCTATCAATGTATACACATCAAAATCAAAAACCTTCAACATACCTTGTGAAACATTACTCCAAGTCTAATGACCCATAGAGGGGTATGGTCGAGAACATTGGCGGTCATCCTCATAATTATTAGTAACCCTTGGACAAATGTTCGGACTCGTGATTCTTTGCACCACACTAAATACATGTACTCAAACAAGCCAAAAAATCTCAGCAATAGTGTTTCCCATACTTGTGGCAAGGAGGAGAAGCTTGAACACCAATACCCTTACCCTTACCCTTCTTTTGAGCATATGGACAATCAACAATCTTGTGGCCCATCTTGCCACACCCATAGCAATGTACCCGTGTTCCTCAAACATATTATATTATGATTTCTCCCACATTTTGGGCACATAGGATGAGTCACTCCACCATTACCACCTTCGCATTGAACCCTTCTTCTTCTTTCCTTTGAGGACACCGAGTAATCTCTGATCTTATGCCCAATAGCACCATACTTGAAACAAATCTCAGTGCCCATAAATACTCCCCTTGATGCTTCTTGCCACAACCTTGACAAATGATGAAATGGACCCTTTCCTTTTTGTACTTAGACACTAGTAGTCTAGTAGAAGATGGAGCACCCTCAACTCAACTCTCTTAGCCTTTCTCTTCCCCCTCTTATCATTTGCAATCTTAGGAGTGCCTACCGATTGGTTAAGTTGGGCAGTCACAACTTTGGTCAATATCCATAGAGCATTGAGAACCTCCGCATTGGAGATATCATTGTCCTAAATAGCTTGAGACATGTTCTGGAACACAACGGTTAAGAATCAGTAATAAGTGTTAGAGAAACCTAACGCTTCACGCGACATAGATCATGAATAAGTGAAACATTTCCTACAATGCCTTATAGCTTACCATTCATAGTTGTGACAAACTTTACAATTATGAATAAGACTTTAATCAATGTATAGTGTTGGATTTCGAGGACCATTAACAACCTAGTGCTCTGATACAAAATTTGTCATGACCCAAGTCTAGGGCCTAGATGTGATACGATGAATGGGAACCAGAATGGACCTGAACAAGCTTCTTAGCATATTAATCACATATTCTTGGTCACGGAAGCAAAGTAAACAACATCAGGAGATTTAAATAAGGATAAAGGGAATAAGGAAAGTCTTAGATAACCATAAATAATCAAGAGTCAAGATCATAGCATGTGAGAAACTCAATGTAAATCAACCCACCAACACTTGGTAACACCTTCATGCAAGATACATTGAAGCCCCTCATCAAATCTCACAATAGATCATAGATTCATAGCTCAAAACATGCTTAAACAGTCAACATTTTATGAAACCCCAACATAATTTATAGCCAAATTCATAATAAGAGAAACCCATAGATAATCCAACTTAAAAACATGAAATTTACATAAAAAGGTAGGTTGGTCACCATGGGTGAAAGGACCCAAGGGTTGAAACCTACATACCTCAAATTTGGGGATTTCCTTGATGACGATTTGAATGAGAACTTGAACCTTTAATGAATTTCTTGAGATCCGTAAATGTGTTTGAGTCACTTGAATTTGGATGAAATATTTGGCCAAGTGATAGAGAGGGTTTTGCATGATATAGGGTTAAAAAATGACTAAGTATAGGGTTTTTACGCATAGGAAGACTTAGGTCTAAGGCCCAAAAGCCTTAGGTTGAAACAAAACTTGGAGCCAAAAACAACACTAGTCCGTGCCCTAGATGCATCGCCCAGGGGCGCAGACCCTCTTTGTTTTTCACAAATTTTTGTAAAATAAAATTTTACTACAATTAGTATAAAATTGGGTTTATACCCATTTTTCACTCAAGTTTACCCCCTAATTGCGAATATAAGGTCGAATTTTTGATATCAAGCATTGATTTTGATATAGATGAAAATTACAATTATGGGCATTTTTGAGGCACATTTTCAGGCACTTTTGGGGCTTTTCAATGGTTCTCTCGGTGCTAGGTCATAATCCCATGAAATACTTGAAACATAGTCATAGTTGTATTACTCATAGTCTCAAAATATCATAATTAAATTTTTGGGGTAGCTCATTTAGACAGCTTGTGATCATCAAAGATAAGGCTTTACATCATTCTTTATATTTATATCATGCTTATGAGCTCATAGCATCTAAGCATTTTGAGTTTACAGGTCATAAAAGGGAGGTCTCGTCTAGTAACATTTTGAGTTCTCAGAAACTCTCTCTGATCCTCAACCTACAAAAGGACTTACAACTCTTAGGTCAAGGTACATGCCATCTGGTATCTCGTATACTCAACTTTAGAAATCAATATTTTTACCAAGTTTGTCCATTATTCCACGATCCCAAGATATGGCCCCTGGGCCCACTTACGGCCCCTAGTCCCCTTTGTAACACCCACTAGTACTTGAAAAATTTCTAGATTTCATTTCTTAGGCATTTTTACACCTTCCAATATGCGAGGCTTTACAACTATATATGGGAGTATCATCTACCCGATCTGGACTTAACCGCCATGAGGAAGTCCCTAACTAGAAGCTGCGCAGAAGAAGTAGGGGTGAGTACACATAATATGTACATAGAAGGTTTAATTAATTGGGAGTAAAGAATTAAATAAATTATGAAATAACTAGGAACTCTTCCATTTGTCCTAGGAAAATCAATCCAGCAAAATGTCACCAATATATACTTGTATACATAAAAGTAAGCATCAGATGATATAAAAGATAGTAAGCACAAATCATAATATAATATCTCACTCAATTACACTAATATGATGATGTCAAGGATGACATAATATATGCAATGCAAGGTTGGATCAAGATTATCGCACAACCTCTTGTATATACCCCTCGTCAGGATAAGGCTCGATAAATTAAGGGGGACCTATGGGGATCGCGTAGCCATATACCTCAATGACAATCACAGTTTCTCATGTCAACTTGCTACCACTTCGTGGTTAAGGGTTGTGAAATGTGTCACATTTATTATGAAAAGGTGGTACTACATCTTTCAAGTTACTAAGTGTTGCAATATGTAATATGAGAGTGCATATGAATGAAATATAAAAGCATAAGGAGTATTCATTACCACAAGGATAATAGTTATTACTAAGTTACTCCGACCATTTAATGATATAATCACCTCTTTTATTCACAACAGATCATTAATTTTATTATCCTGGAAAATCACAGTTCCCCCACTTTTATATGTATGCATATATCAACCATAGCCATGATTCTTAATCAGAATTCACAAGTATCCACATTTTCCAGAAGTCGCAGTCATAATATGGTATACATATATATTTCCACATCAATCACAAACAAATAAGAACCCGCAAAGGGGCATCACATCAATAATTCTCAACACGTACACATCCCAACACCCTATCTCATAAAATAAATAATATATATATTCAATTAGTCTACCCTAGTTTCTAAGGTTAGTTAGCTAAACCTATCGAGGCCGATCACACACAAACACACCAACTAATAGATTGACTTACGAAAATTGACTCTGAAATGTCAACCCACTATCAAAAGAAGTCCATTGATACCCATATAACCACAACTTAGGGCTGGGGGTAAAATCGTCTAAAAAAGGGTTCAATTCTTAAAAAGAGTAAAACTTTCAATTGAGTGTAGAATCATATTCTATGTGAAAATGGAATGCATAGGGTGAAATTCCCATAAAATATGAGTGAAAAACAAGCTCAAAATGTCCAATTTTATATTATATCAAAGAGGAGGGATTTGGGGTTTCAAATCCGAGAAGTTGAAGTCAAAATTATCAAAAAGATAATGAAAATGAGAAGTTTTAGTTAGAAAACCACTTACCCCAAGTTGTCCCTCGTGAAATCCCCTAAAATATTACTTACAAGAGCTTCAAGGTTCCAAAAATGATGGAAACGGGCCAATTCCTGACTATACAATGTTTAGGCAGGAAAATGCCCTTCCTTATCAGATTTTATTATACCCTGTGATCGCGGAGCATACCCAGCTAACTCTTCACTATTATGAACCCCAACCCCACGATTGTGAAGTATAGGGAAGACACCATCATGATAGCAACACCTTAACCCGTGATCATAAAGCACAAAGGAGATTTTCTACAAACACAGGACCTATCTGCGATCGCGAAGAACAGATAGAGGCAATAAATATAAGATTTTGGAGATTTTGCAAAGTCTTTGATCGGACCCTTGGGATTCGTTTAGAGCCCTATACACACAAATCATCTATGTTATCCTACTAACTTGACATTTCAAATTCAATGAAATTATCAAAACTCGAATTCGAGGTTTCCTTGACATGAAATTCGATAAAATGCAACTAAACTAGTTTAGGATACAAAAAGACCAAAATGCCCTCTAGACTTTTGAAAAATATGAAGATGCTTCTCCTAAGCCTAAAATCACCCTCTAGTATAAATGGAACCACCAAAAATCCAATTCGAGCACCCGAACTCGAAATGTTGACCAATATCAAATTTAGCTCATTTTAAATGAAATATTCCAACTTAATACCTCAATTCCACATACATGCTCCAAATCTAATTGTGTCGCTTCTCCTAGACCAATTTTCTATTTCAAGACTGATGGAATCGATAGAATTTTATTTTAAGACTCAAAACTCTAAATGAAATTATAATTCAGTTTTTGAACAACTTAAGCCTTAAAACTAAAAAACTTACCAAGTTCTCAACATTTTGACTATAATCCAAAAATGACTACAAATTGATTAAATAATACTAAAGAAAACTAATAAGAGGGGTAAAATGATAATTTTTACAATAATTTTGAAAATGGCTGCAAGATTATTACATTATCCACCACTAAAAATCATGTTCATTCTAAAACATAAAGAAAATAAAAGTACTCAGAGCCTCAAATAGGGAAGGATATCTAGCATGCGTGTAGGACTCGGACCCTCAATTCACCTCCCCAACCGGTCAATGACACCACTAAACCTTTACTGAAGCAATTTCTTTAGTCCTAAGCTACCTAACCTATTTATCTAATATAGTTGTTGGCTCCTCCTCATAAGTCAAATCTAGGCCCAATTCCACTATATCATAAAAGATCATATGAAACTCATCTGGTATGTACCAGCGAAACATGGAGACATAAAAAATAAGATGCATCGTTAATAATCTAGCAGGTAAGTCCAACACAATAGGTAACCTCAATCATTCTCCTCAATATCTCAAATGGGATAATAAATCATGGCTAAGATTGCCCCTCTTCCCGAACCTCATTACACCCCTCATGAGTGATACCTCCAACCATATATGGTGAACTACCATGAACTCCAAGGGTCAAATCCTTCTATTTGGATAGCTCTTCTAATGACTCTAGGCTATCACCAATCTACTCTGTATCAGGCAAACCCTCTCCATCTCCTCTCTAAGAAAGTCAACCCCTAAATCTCCCTCTAAAATTAAATCAAACCACTAATGGGAGATTGCATCTCCTACCATATAATGCTTTGAATTGGACCATCTGGATGCTAGAGTGATAACTTTTGATATATGCAAACCCACCTAGAGCAAGTGCTATCATAATGGGCCTAAAAGTCTATCACGCATGCCTGAAGCATCCCTCTAACATCTGAATAGTTCACCCGATCTGTCAATTAGTCTGAGGATGGAAGGTTAAACTCAAGTCCAAATGGGTACCCAACCTATGACATAGGCATCTCCAGCAATGTGAAGTTAACACCAAACCCCAATCCAATACTATAGAATTAGGCACCCCATGAAACTTGACAATATTACAAATATAGATCCTAGCTAACCACTCTACACTGTAACTAGTCCTTAACGGGATGAAATGAGCTAATTCTCCAACCTATCCGTAATCATCCAAACTAAGTCGAACTTGAGTAATGCCATGAGTAATCTAGTCATCAAACCCATGGTAATACAATTCCACTTGCACTCGAGAATAGGCATCCTCTGCATCAATCCCCATTGCTTTTGGTGCTTATACTTCACCTGTTGGCAATTCAAACACTTAGCCATGATCCCCACAATATCCTTTTTCATCTTGTACCACCAATTATGTTGCTTCAAATCACAAAACATCTTAGTTGCTCCCGAGTGAATAGAATACTTGGCACAATGTGGCTCCTCTAAGATCATGTGTATCTAACAGCTATCTTAGGCACACAAATGCACCCATTAATCCTCAAAACACCCTCCGACTTAAGAGATATTACTTGGCTTCACCCCTTAACACCGTATCCTAAATTATACATAACTTGTCATCATCGAACTAGTCAGCACAGATTTGGTCTTTGAAGGAAGACCTGGCCTCAACAAAGTTCAAAATATAATAAGGTGGAGAAATATCAAGCCAAATTAATTGACGAGCTAGAGACTAAACATCCAAAGCTAATGGCCTCTCCTCTACCCTCAAGAACGCCAAAATATCCATATTAGAAGCCTTCTGGCTTAAAGCATAAGATACCATATTGGCCTTACCCAGATGATATAGAATAGAGAAGTCATAATCCTTTAATAACTCCAACTACTTATGCTGCTTCAACTTCAACATAAATACTATGCAGTAAAGTCTAGATCGTGGGTGGCACAACTTTTCTCATACACCTTCAACTGATAAGAAGCATAACCTATAACTCTCCCTCTGTGCATCAATATATCACCCAAACCTATATTAAAAGCATCAGAAAAAACCACAAAGGGAATCCCATCCCTAGGATGTAACACCCCTTAATTTCCTTCTAACTGATTTGGATTAGTTTTTGGAGAGGGTTGCTGAGAAAATCTAAGAAAAACTGCAATAGAGGGTTTTTAGTACGTTTACAACTCATAAAAGTGCTTTTATATAGAATAGCAGTGTTTCAGACTATAGAGTCATCTTATCTATGATAAGTAGTTATGACTCATAAAGAGAAACACGACTTGCAAATCATGGTTTCGTTCTCTGTTCTAGTGCTTCATATACTAAGGCCCTTCAGTTACGAGAGGTTAGTTATGACTTGTATTGCAGACTACAACTTGTAGTAGAGTTTTTTTTTAGGACATCTAGTGATTTAGGATTTTCAGACTTTTCACCTACAATGAGTAGATATAACTCGTAGAAGGGTCTATGAGTCCTAAATGGGGTTTCGTAGACCATGTTGGTAATTTTTACTGAAAGATACTTTTGTCCATCCTAGTTCATTTTTGTTAAATCCCTCCATGATATAGACTTGTATAAAGTTAGGGTTTTCCATTCGAGAGTCAGGATTGAGTTGAAGGTTTATTTCCCCTTATTCTTAGGTATGTAAGGCTTACCAAAGTGTGAAATCTCTTCCTTCACATGCCCCTTCATCATTTTCTTAAGTCAAGATTTTGAGGAAAAAAGTTGAGATTTTTGAGAAATTTTACAATCTTAATATTGAAATCCTTGCATCTATGATGAGGTCTTGTTATATTACATGAGGTAATATACTATATTGCATAAGTAATTTACTATGACCTTTGTACATGTATTTCATACTTGATAGCATGAACCCTAAATCATATGATTATGAGATTCTATTCATTAGCTTAGAAATTTGAGTTGATGAAACATGAGCACTTAGAGTAGAGAACTTTGAGCATGATTGAGTATGACGAGCATGTTGCATTGAGTCATGTATATTGCTACACATGAATATCTTATTTGCATTACATGATGAGTAAATTGGGTGAGTTTAAATGACCATTTGGGTCTCAGTTAAACTTGATACTTTACATTGATTAAATGAGTTAATGATTAACTGAGATGAGTTGAGATGAGAAACCCCAATAAGGTTGATTTTTGAGCTAATTGATAAGTTGATTGATGAGTTGATTAATGAGCTGATTGATAAGTTAATTGAGGAGTCGAGATATTTTAGTCTTAGGAGGAGTATCGAGCACCTAGCGAGGAGTGAGTATACTTCTACTTTAACCCACAAAACCATATTGCCAGTGTAGAATAGTCATTACAGCTAGCCTAGCAACTCTTGTCCTGCAAGTGGAAACTTACATTGGATCCAAGGATAGTTGATTGCCCTTTTCCGTGGCAAGTTAAGGACAGGCATGGCAAATATATTGATTCGTTGTGCATCACCTAATTAAAGGTGGTAAGATGGGGATGTTGGTTAACAAAAACTCCCAAGCAGCATTGATTTGAGCATGAGATTTCAAACTGAGTCTATTTTACTAAGACTACTTAAGAGCATGATTTACTCTAAATCTGCATAAACTGATTTGAGCATGAGTTATTGAGTCAAAATAAGTGAGACGAGCTTCACTTTCTTGAGCTATACAACTATATTCCATGTACTGACGTCCATCTGAGCCTACATTATTTTAGGATATAGATACAGGTAATAGAGGACTTCAGCCCACTCATCATTGAGGTCCAGTTAAGTGCACTTCCAGAGTTGGTGAGCCCTCTTTATATTCTGGAGGAGCCCCGTCATCTCCTTATTGTTGTTGAGTACTTTATTTACTTTTGATTGGGGTTTCAATGGCCTATCATGGCATCATTCTAGATGGTTTAGTAGAGGCTTCATAGACATTAGAGTAGAGTTTTTAATGAATATTTTTTATCTAAACTTATCTTCATTACAAGCTATGATACAGTAAAGTTATACATTTGTTTATCTTCTTGGATATGATGCCTTACTTTCTGAGTTATTCTTCCGTTGTTGAGTTGATGTGATGATGAGGCCAAGGGGTTATCTTTAGGTATTAGCAATAGTTTTCAAGTGCTGGCCAGGTCAAAGGTACCTACTCGGGGCGTGACAAACTTTATATTAGAGCACAACGTTCAAGAGTCCTAGGGATTTGATAAAGTTATGTCTAGTAGAGTCTTGTTAAAGAGTGTATTGTGCACCATACTTCATAAAAAAGAGTCTACTGGACATTAGGAACTGTTACCCTTTCTTATGATTTGAGTTCGTACAATAGAGTTGAGAACTCTATAAAGATTCTTTTTCTAATTCGAGCATTACGCAAGTGAAGATTATGCTCGTAGATGTGTCATAACCCAGAGGAATGCTTCAGCGAGCACTGCTGAGAACCCTACGTCAAAGGTGCCTCCTCAAATAGAAATGAGGGGCCGAGGTCGACCGCCCAAGACTAGTAGTGTTCCCGTGACACCTACTGCTCCACTTGTTCCTACTACAAAAGTTGACTTCAGAGGAGCTATTGCTATGCTCACCTAGTTAATAGCTGCCCAGAGTGGGAATCAGGGTTTACTAACCCTTAGTTCTAGCTCTTATGAGCCAACAACTGCCTCTAGATTAAGAGACTTTCTAAGGATGAACCCACCCATCTACACTGGGTCTAAGGTTGAGAAGGGCCCCCAAAATTCCATTAATAAGATATGAATAGTGCTAAAGACTATGCATGCAACTGAGAAAGAGACTGAGGGAGTTAAGCTTGCTGCCTATCAACTCAAAGATATGGCTAATGTTTGGTACAACTAGTGGGAAGAGAGTCGAGGTGATAATGCTAAGCTTGCTATTTGGGATGTGTTTGAGAGTGCCTTTATCGATCACTTCTTTTATCCAGAGTTGAGAGAGGCTAAGGTTGAGGAGTTCATGAAGTTGAAGCAAGTGGGTTGACTATCAAAGAGTATAACTTGAAATTCATCCATCTATCTAGGTATGCATCGAAGATGGTTCCTGATATAAGGGCAAAGATGATGAAGTTTGTATCTGGGTTAGGAAGAAATGTGAAGGAGTGTAAGGTGGTATTTTAGATCCCGAGTATGGATATCTCTAGAATGATAGTCTATGCCCAACAGGCGGACAAAGGTAAAAAGAAATATAGGGAGGAGCATCTGAGTAAGAAGGCTAAATCTACAGGGCCTGAACCCAGTTAGAGAAAGCAGAGTAACGGAGAAAAGTCACACTTCCAAAAAAGGTCCTGTAGCTATGCACCATCTTTAGGTAGTGCACCAGCCTCGAGCCATAGATATGATCAGAGGTCTCAAGGTTAGTCAAACTTTAGACCACAGGGTGCACAGTCTCAAGAAAGTGTGACTCTTGACTATAAAGGGAATCCATCTTGTCGGAAATATGGAAAGATACATTTGGGAGAATGTAGAGATTGAGGGAATGATTCCTACAAGTTATGCCAACCAAGTAACATTTAGAGAGAATGTCCACTGTGGGGAAACAAGGCCCAGACTTCTACGTTAGCACCACCTGGGAGAGGTAATCAGAGAGGTGTTGCACCAAGGGTAGGCGGTAGTACAAATTGTCTGTATACGATGGGAAACTGACAGGATCAAAATATTGCACCAGATATTGTGATGGGTATACTTTGAGTCCTTATTTTGCCTTACTATGCTTTACTTGATCCAGGTACAACTTATTTTTTTGTGATGCCATATGTGGCGAGTGTATTTGAAATTCTTTCTGAGCGTTTGATTGAATCATTTTCTATTTCTACTCCTATTGGTGAGTTCAGTCTAGCTAAGAGGATCTATAGAATTAACAGTGTCCATCTATCATAGGGATACTCTTATTAATTTGATTAAATTAGAGATGGTTGATTTTGATGTGCTCTTTGGTATAGATTGGCTTCACGCATGCTATGCCTCTATTGATTGCCAAACTTGAACTATCAAATTATAATTTTTGAATGAGCCTATTATTGAGTGGAGAGGAGATTATATTGCACCTAAGGGTAAGTTTATTTCTTACCTCAAAGCTCAAAAATTGATCTCTAAGGGATGTTTCTATCACCTCGTGTGAGTTAAGTCTTATGAAGTTGAGCCTCTTTCTCTTGAGTCTATACCAATTGAGAGCGAGTTTTCTAATATGTTTCCTAAGGATTTTCCCAGAGTCTCTCAAGATAGGGAGATAGATTTAGGAATTGATATCCTTCTAGACACCTAGCCTATTTCTATTCTACCATATAGAATGACCCCTCTAGAGTTGAAAGAGTTGAATGAGCAATTGGGGGATTTGTTAAAGACACGGTTCATAAAGCCGAGTGTCTATCCATGGGGTTCCCCGATCTTGTTCGTGCAAAAGAAGTATGACTCTATCAGAATGGATATGGACTACCATAAGTTGAATAAGGTGACCATCAAGAATAAGTATACCTTTTCGAGGATTGATGATTTGCTTGACCAACTTCATGGTGCTATGGTTTTCTCTAAGATAAAACTCAGATTAGGCTATCATCAATTGAAGGTGATAGAATGTGATATCCCAAAGATGGCTTTCTAAACTCGATATGGTCACTTTGACTTTTTGGTAATGTCTTTTGGATTACAAATACACCTGTAGCCTTTATAAATTTCATGTACACAATATTCAGACAGTATCTTAATATGTTCGTGATTATGTTTATTGGTGATATTTTGGTGTATTCCAAAAATAAGAAGGAGCATGCCCATCATCTCAGGATCTCTTTGCAAACACTCTGAGATAATGAGTTGTATGCAAAGTTTTCCAAGTGTAAGTTTTAGCTTAAGTCCATGGCTTTCTTAGGTCATGTGATTTCTTGAGATGGAATTCGAGTGATTACTCAAAAGATTGAGGCAGTTAATGTCACACCCCAAAGACTCGTAGGGCGGACTATTACCCGTTGTCGATAAGGCTCGGGAGAACCAACCTGTAACTATATGCGTTCTGCAAAAATTATAAGGGGTTTCCACACTTGACATGCCTTTAATCAGATAAACAGTGATAGTAAACCAAAGAGAAATACATACGACTAGGCCATTGGGGCCACACTATCTCAAGTTCGAGACATGAGTTCACTGTACTTTACATAGTCTACAAAGCCTCTAAATAAAGAAAAGCATCTGATGAGGGTCAGGACAGGCCCAGCCTCAACAAACTGTGCAATAAAACATGTAAGCTCCAGACATGTACAAAGCCCCGAAGCAACCTGGAGCTTGATGACAGCAGTTGAATATCCTGTACTCCAACTGGGGAGATCTACTAGCACCTGTACCTGCAGCATGAAATGCAGGTCCCTCGTAAGGGACGTCAGTATGGGATAATGAGTATATAAGGCAGGATATACTGTATATAAAGTAATAACTCAAACGAAACCATGCATCTATGGAAGATCAGCGACGACTCTTAGTTATACTATGGAATATGTACTTTATGTCCTTTATATCACTTTACCTTTACTGTAAAATTTGTACTATAAAATCTATACACAGTTGTAATCATATGACCAATTGATCAGTGGTAACTGTATCGGGATCATCCCAATACCAGGTTCTGTATGAAACCCCTCGGGCTACCACCCATCATAATACTGTAGCAGGATCGTCCCTATACCAGGTTCGTAACGAACCCCCTCGGGCTACCACCCATCAAAACTGTATATTGTATCTTTCAATTACCTTTGAGATGATTCTTTTGGTGGC
>JAOTQJ010000111.1:6803989-6842520 GCA_025642045.1 Solanum sejunctum | reverse complement strand
CACATCGATTGTCCTTTTGTAGGCAAGGCTGTAAACTTTCTCTGCATCCACAGAAAATTTGTCAGTTTAAACATGAGCCGACCTTTGATAAATCTCTGATGGTTTCGGTGAGATGGGACTATTTACGCCTCATATGTCCTCCTGTAGATAAAACCTGCAAAAATTTCCCTGCATCCACAGAAAGTTTTTTAGTTTTGAAAATGAATCGATCTATGATAGATTGCTGGTGACCTGGGCGAGGCAGAGCTATTTATGCCTCTGTTGTCCTTTTGTAGATAAGACGTGCCAAAATTTTCCTGCATCGATAGAAAATTTCTTAGTTTTAACAATGAATTGATAGACCGTGGGTAAGTTGGGTGCCTCAGCTGTTCTCCTGCGCAAGTATTCCTACATCTATAGAAAGAAACTTTTAATTTTTGAAATGAGTTGATCTTTGTTATTTGAAACTTGAGTGCCTCAGTTGTTCTCCTGTAGATGAGATATGCCAAAATTTTCCTGTATTCATAGAAAATTTGTTAGTTTCAAAAATGAAGTAAGCTTTGACAAGTTGTTGGCGACCCGAGTGCCTCAGTTGTTCTCTTGAAAATTTTTCTGCAAAAATTTTTCTGGGCAAGGCGAAGCTATCTACGCCTCTGTTGTTCTCTTGTAGATGCAAAAATTTTTCTGCATCCACAGAAAATTTCTTACTTTAAAATGAATTGATCCTTGACAAATCATTGGAAACTTGAACATCTCAGCTGCGAAAATTTTCCTGCACCCAAAGAAAAATTTCTTAGTTTTAAAAACGAATTGATAATTGACAGATTGTTGGCAACTTGAACGTCTCAGCTGTGAAAAATTTTCTACACCCAAAGAAAATTTTTTAGTTTTCAAAATGAATTGATAATTGACAGATTGTTGGCAACTTGAACGTCTCAGCTGCAAAAAATTTTCTGCACCCAAAGAAAATTTCTTATTTTTAAAAATGAATTGATAATTGACAGATTGTTGGCAACTTGAATATTTCAGCTAAGAAAATTTTCTACACCCAAAGAAAAATTTCTTAGTTTTAAAAACGAATTGATAATTGACAGATTATTGGCAACTTGAACATCTCAGCTGCGAAAATTTTCCTGCACCCAAAGAAAATTTCTTAGTTTTAAAAATGAATTGATAATTGACAGATTATTGGCAACTTGAACATCTCAGCTGCGAAAATTTTTCTGCACCCAAAGAAAATTTCTTAGTTTTAAAAACGATTTGATAATTGACAAATTGTTGGCAACTTGAACGTTTCAGCTGTGAAAATTTCCTGCACCCAAAGAAAATTTCTTAGTTTAAAATGAAATGATCTGTGTTGATCCTTCGATGGTCTTATCCCCATTGAATTGTCTTGAACTGCCATTTCTTTGTAGACATATGACTTTCCCGATTTGAAACGATGTTTGGCGAAATTTTGAGGGCGACCTCAAAATTTCTGTCCCAGTTTAGATGTTGTCAAGGATTGTCAGCTAATCAAAGCACCTTGAGAATTTGAGATCTTTCTCAAAAATCCTGTCCCAGTTGAAGTTTCACTGTGCCCCAAACTTCAATTTATTGTAGAACACCTTTTTATTCTGAATTTTTGAGTTTCTTTCAAATATTCTGTCCCAGTTTCCTTTCTGGGAGTATGACTGAGCCATCGTGGCGCCTACATATCTCGTTGAGGTAGGAATCACTTCAAACGTAGTTCCCCCGAACTCTGGACCTGATGAACTAAGGATGATTGACTGGCTTTTATCAACACAAATCAATTCTAAGTTACCTGTAAGAAAACTTACTCAAAAGCAAACAAATTAGTTTCTTCAAATTAGAAGGTAACACACACATCAATAGGCACATAATTGTTGCTTTATCCGAGAGTAAACTAACCCAAGAATACAAGAGATATGGTAAACAGGCAAGACTTTGCCTATGTGATTTTAGAGATGGTGGATCATGAAGGTTTGATTCGCGTCAAGTCAAGTTTTTGTCTTTGATAAATTGGAAAAATATGCTTTTGGAGAGATAGGGAAACATAGCCTTCTAGAGAGATAGGAAAAAATGCCTTTTGGAGAGTTGGAAAAACATATTTCTGGGAAACTGGAGGAAAATACGCTTTGAAAAATTACAGGGAAAATGCGCTTATGGAGGGCTAGGAAAACATATTTCTAAAAATCGGAGGAAAAATACACCTTTAAAAAGCTGGAGAGAAAATATGCTTCTGAAAAGCCAGGGGGAAAACATGCTTTTGAGAAGCTAGAGGGTCGGGCCTAAGAGGATGCCTACATATCTCACGAAGGAGAAATCAGACCTTATGTAGTTCAAAGTCTTGAAGTCTAATTTGAATGATTCACTTTTGTCTAATGAAAGAGTAAAACTTTAAGATTTTGAAAAGGGATTGATTTTTATTGAGAAACTTAAAACTCGAAGAGTGTTTGGACGGTCTTTTGATAGTGACTGAATTTTAGAACTTTGAGAGTGGAGTTGGATTGAGAAACCTGAGACTCGAAGAGTATTTGGACAAACTTTTGATAGTGACTGGATTTTGGAACTTTGAGAGTGGAGCTTGATTGAGAAACTTGAGACTCGAAGAGTATTTGGATGAACTTTTATCAGTGACTGGATTTAGATGCTTAGGGAGTTATAGAAACTTTCGAAAAGAGTGGGCTAGAATACTCCAAATAAAGCAACATAACCACACAAAAAGTTATATCACATAAACAGATATTGCATGCCCTAAATAGATATGTGACCCATTTTGTGCCAAGGGTGGGCCTAACGATTTGAAGGATATATATGCAATTAGACGTTCCATTATCCCAAAATATTTGTACAAACTTGATAAGTAAACTCAATAGGGATACATAATATGGGAAGGGGATACAAAAATAATCGATCCCACGCAGGGGTACAGTCCTAAACTAAATCTTCCTAAAAGATTTCTTCTTGCTGGACTTCTCGACATCTTTGAACGTCTCGTGAACAAACCTGTTTTGATTAACATATGTAATTAAAAATGACTCCCAACCCATCGGGACAAAGGTTCGTCAAAATAACATATACATCCTTCAAATATAAACAAATAAGCATGATCGTCCATTGGGGTCGGGGCCACTTTGGACTCAAGGTGGTCTTTCTAATGGGCTCAACACGCCTAACATGTTGAGTCGTCCTAGGCCAATGCTTAGATCATAGGAATTTTGGCTCTATCCTAGTTATCTAAGAGTGGGCTTGAACAGATCGGGTACCCAGGCGGACAACCTGAGCTGGAAACCATGACAAGCATTGGACGAACCAACAATCTTATCACTTATTTCAAAAGGGTTACAAATTTGGAGATATGGCTGCGAGCTCGCAAAAACCATCCTTCCAAATACGGAAAAATAAAAAAAGAAAATGCCATGAAATGCAAATGACAATTTAATATTGAATCTGAACATATAAAGCAAATATAGCAAATATTTAGTCAAACACATAATCTAATGATTAGAACTTAATTTAAATCCCCAGCGGAGTCTCCATTTCTATTATCATAAAAAATGGCTTTTTGAAAAGAAAATAATTCAAAAATCAAAAATTGATTTAAGAACAATTAATTTGAGAAAAATAAATTCTCAAAATTCGAAAGAAAACAGAGTCGCCACCTAATTTTGCTGATAATTAGGAAACCAACAAATATTTAAAAAGAGCTAACAGAGAAAATCCTTTTAAATCCAAAGAATAGGTTCGGGTTCACATTTCCACTTCGAGAAGGTTTTACGTACTCGAAATGGCCGCTAAATGCGGTTATTCGGCGATTAAGCGATTTGACTAACTTTTAAAAATTTTATCTTTGACTTGAAAAAGGTTGACTGATTTTAAAATTAACTAACTTTGAAAAAGATTTGACCAGACTTGACTATTTTGAAATCACTTGACTAAACTTGAACGAAAATCGATTATGTTTGAAAATCACATTTTTTTAATTTTTTTCTTTTATTTTATCTTTCTTATTTTTTTTTCATTTTTTACTTTTTTACTGCAAATATTTTCCGCCAAAAAATAAAATGAGACTAAACAAAATAACATAAATGGTTTGACACACTGGAAATCTAATTAGACTGAAACCATTAATAAACAAAAAGTCAGCATCCAAAATAAATAACAAACATTTACGAATAATAAAATAAAAGGAGAAATTTAAAGAAAGGATTGCGCTTAGCAAACCTAAATGATGACACGTTTTAATTCCTCATGTTTGGGCCTGCCTGATGGCTATTTTATTTCCTTTGAAAATGAGGCTGACTTGAGGAGGAGGAAGTTCGGGCCTACGTGGCCCAAGGGAATGCAGGATGGTGAGTCCAAAACAGGCTCGGAGAATCGTTCATGCAAGGAAATGACAATAAGGATTAGTAAGCTACACAAATTTCATGAGATTGAACAGAGCAAGTATAAGTCAAATAAAATGAGACACCCTATACGCAAGTTCAGTACCGGCAGATAAAACAACTCTTAGCTGTTAGAGTTTGAGATGCACATTTAGCTCGACCATTATCAATAAACACCAGGATTGCAATTGAAGATAAAGATGTGAAAATCTTTTATTTTTATTTTTTTTAACACACACACAAAAAGATAACAGCTCATGATTATTGAATTACTTCATCTAGCATCAGCAGAAGCACACAACATTTTGTGACTATACATGTACAAACTTCAAAAATGATTGTACAAATTATAGTAACTTATACTTGTCCAGCAGCTTATACAGTTATCAATAGAAACAAACTTCATTTGGCATCACAGCAGCTTATGCCATTTCAAAATCACTTCAGTAGCATCACAGTTATAGAACAAAAAATTACGAGCTGATTACATAGACTCATAGCATCATAACATGGCATTCATACTTCAAATAATTCACACCCACTGACAGAGAGTTTAAGAGACTTGTTTTAACCTAAACAAAACAAGGAGAAGATGGAACCTTTAAAGGATCAAAATGACAAGTAATTATGTTTGAATCAGCTTTCAAAACATACATAGTAATTGAATCCTTTAACAACAGAATACATACAGATAATGATCTATGAATAGAGCAAAATGAACTGAAGAACACTAGAGTGATGACCAGAAGAAGGCTAAAATGAAACGAAAAACAACGGCTCAAGACTTTGATGCCTGAAAGTAAAAGAATTACAGCAGAAATAGGAAGAATATTTCAATTTGTAACGTAAAGACAACAATTCAAGACAAAGGACTACATCAAGTTCCCCAAACATTCGAATATCTAACTTCACAATGATTACTAAACAGACGAACACCTTCGCATCTAACATGTACTGTCATTTAACCTCAAAAATCAGAATAACTAAGTCACGACCATACAATCAGACATACAACTCATTTTAATATGAAATTGGGACAAAGATGAAGCTGAAACACTTCCAAAATGGGACCCAAAGCTGAATTTCATCAAACCAGTGGGATTAATGTTGTTACAGTAGCATCTCAACAACTCAGGATTACACTTTCAAACGGCAGTAACAACGAATAAAACATTCAGTAGAACAAGAGTGTTTCCGACATAACATCGTATGTTTGAAATCATTTTAGCTGAAAACCATGGCTCAAGTTAAAGATTTAATATGTAACCCACAGAAAACATTAAATAGTAGACATTTTCAAGCATTATTGGTTAAACGGAACTCGAAAATCAACTGGAACAGCAAGAGTCTAATAACAGATTCAAATGTAACAAGAAGTGGGACCTTATGACTCTAAAACCATCTTATCAATCAATAACAATAACATCATAACATTGACTCATCACAACAGAGTATCTTCAGCCAAAACAAACAAATATGAACATGGTAAAGTCTACATATCTATAAGATTCACATTCAGCTATAATGCATAAGGCTTGAACGAGAAGTGAGATTGGAGTATTATCTTTTTTGGGGCAGCGAACTGAAGACGACAATGAGCTTAAACAGCGAACTTTGACACCACCAACTTCGTTCGTGGTTCCTTGACCTCAGATTCAGAAAGTTTGACTTCAAGACTCTTCAAATTAAATTAACTTGGTAGGAGAAATTTCTAGCGGTTTTCTTTTACTGGGAATCAACATTGTTTGCTCTTATGGGTTTCTTTGAATCTAAATCACCGTCCCTGATTTTCTCCCTATTCACGGCTCTCCAAGAATGACGAAGAAGAGGGGAGTATATAGGGGACGATTAGGGTTTCAAACGGATCAATTTTGAAGAAGAAAAAGCGGGGTACGCGTGAGGGAGACAAGAACGATGAAGATTGTCAGGTCTTGGGATTTCGGAGAGGGGTGCAGCGCTAGGGTTTTGGGGTTTGAGGAGGGTTTAAGGGAAAATGGGGAAGAAAGGAGAAGGGGATTGGGTATATGGAACATTGGGGGCGTGTGGCCCCCCACGCGCCTAATATTTTTTTTTTTGAAAATAATGGTATAAAAATCGTTAAAACAAAAATAAAGCTCGATGATTAATTTGAGACCGTGGAGGGTAAAAATTGGGTGTCAACAATAATAATAGTTAATATTTATTTAATTAAATATTTTAATATTTTTATTTAATATAAGGACAAAATAGTAATCCAACTTTGAGGTTAGACTCTTCCCGCTTTTAGTAATATATTAGTCTTTGAAAACGTGTGTTACAAATTTATCCCAAGTCAACTAATGTAATTTCTAAAATAATATAGACAATCTTAAATATATAACAATTGATTAAAATTTTAAAAGTACAACAATTTATAATTATATTATATATAATCAATTGAATTGATTTGACCTTTTTCTTCCATAGTATTCCTAACATATGACGTTTTCTTTGTCTTTTGATATTTTTAACAATAAATACTTTGAATATGAACATGAGTAACATTAATAAATTATGTTTTGCAAATGCTTCGAGTTTTAGAGCTTATATCTTGTCCTTAGAAATTGTAGCACTCTCCTTTTATAGTGTCACATATTATTCTTGAATAATATAGTATTTTACAGAGGTTATACTAAAATTTGAGCATATATATTTTTCAAGATGGCTATTATATTATTGTCAACTTCATGATCTAACACGTGTAAAATAAATTTTTAAAAAATTGTGAAGAAATAATTAATTAATAATCAGTAATATCAGTAAACTTAATCTCAATATGCTACATGTATCCTTTATTTGGTTTAAGATTATAAATTCTATTATATGTAAATTTGAAAGAATAATTTTAGTACATCTCTCTAAATATAATTATAATTTACAAATATAACATAATCTTTATGTACCTAATGTTTATATTTTTATACTTCTCAAAAATCTTAAACATATGTTAGATTTTCCTACAAATTATAGTGTTTTTTTGTGAATAATAAATGTTAGAAATTGAGTACCTAATGTTGTGATTGAGAAGTGAAAAATGCACAATTGCACTGTTAAATCTGAAACACATAAAAAAAAAATAAGAATTAGTTAGCAACACAACAAAAGAAATGACGATATATTAATAGAGCAAAACAAAATTGAGAAAGACAGCTACAAACTCAAGAGGTAACAAAATGCTAACCTCTACGTATATATACTCCAAGATCCTGCCATAAAAAATAGAGAAAAATTCTCTACTCCAAAATTAACCCATAAAATTAATGGCATTTTCTATATTTTCTTTCCTGTCCATTGGTTCCTAATCTGTTGATGTATATATTTGGTTTTCATAGATTATTATGGTCTTTTTTTATGTTTTTAATTCAATGTTGACTCTTCACATTATTTATGTTTTAATAGTAATTATTAATAGTGTTAATAGATGAATGTGGTCTTTTGTTATGTATTTAATGAAACATTAACTTTTCAAGTTCTTCAAGTATTTTACTATTATTTAAAAATAAAAAATTTCTAACATCCATTATTCATTACAAGCTCTCGTTTTCATAATTACTTTAACAACTTTTCATTTTTCTTCTTTATTCTAGCAATAAATAAATTAGTATTTTTATTTATAGATAAGGTTGAACGAATATGAATGAATGGATGTTGAAGATAATCTAACATTTAATATATAATATAATTATTAATATTTTATAATATTTTTATTTCGTATAGGGGTAAAATGATATTTTAACTTTGAGCTTTGGAGCTTCCCATAATATATAATATAATTATTTAGATATTTTTTGAAAAAAGTTTATCTAGTATAGGGGTAAAATGGTATTTCAACTTGAGCTTTGGAGCTTCCCACTTTTAGTAATATATGATATAATATGATGATGATATGATATAATATGATGTATTCAAAATTAACTTAATTAATAAAATAATACTAGATATTTTTTATACAAAGCTATGTAGGGTTGAACATGCAAACTGGCTGTGGAATTTCAGCACCAAACCAACCTAGCTACGCGCAAATTGGATTTGGGGGTATCACTCATAAAATATATTTTATTAATTGTATATACTTATTTAGTAAATTTTTTCGAAGAAATTCTGTCCCGTGACACCTCTTGAATCTTCTTTGATGAGCCCCTGCACACATTGAGGGTTACTTTACTAGTAGACAACTAATAACTCATGAACTCATGAGAAGAGTATTTTAGAGAATGTATATATATAGTCGCAATTACTTCATGAGACTTGCACTAGACACGCATGCAATGCACTTGCCCAGAACTAGTCATACTATATTAAAATTAGGAATACCCTAAGCAAAAAGTTAAAAAGGATAAGCTGTTAAAAATTAGTGCATCTTTAGTGTTTTCCTTTTACTGTTTTACCATTGTTTAAGTTTACTATCAAATAAATCAGTTCCTATTTTATAGAAAGTTTGTATAGACAAGAGTCTTAGTAAGTTGTTAGAGTCTAATTAGGAGTTGAAGTTAGTGATTCAGCTTATATAGTTGCGTATCTACTATAAACGAAATTCATCAGAAAAATAACATTCTCCTCTGTTCTATTTTCTGTATACTGCAAAATTCATGTTTTTCTCTGCTTATTTTTTATTTCATGGTATCGAAACCAGGTTGTTGATCTGATTATTCGTTGTCTTCTTGTCTATCAAGTTTTCTTAATCTTGTTGGAGGAGATTGAAATTGCAGAGAAAAATTTTGTGTAGTATGGTGTCAATAAATGAGGAAAACAGTTCAAATGCGCAATTTGGAGTCGAGAAGCTTAAACTACAAGTATTGGAGAATGTGTATGGAGGCTTACCTTCAAGGTCAAGACCTGTGGAATCTTATTGTTGGTGCTGAAGCAAAAATTCCAGCAAACACTCCAGAAAATTTATAACCATGGAGAAAATGGAAGATCAAATGTGACAAAGTGCTCTTTGCTTTGAAAACTTCAATCGAAAAAGAGCTCATCCATCATGTACGTGATATTAACTCACGAAAAGAAGTTTGGAAGATACTTGAGAAATTGTTTATTAAAAAGAACACTGCTAGGCTGCAGCTATTAGAAAATGAATTGGCAATGCTGACACAAGGAGGCATGTCTATTCTTGAATATTTCTTATGAGTTAAACCTATTTATGCTGAAATTTCAAAATTAGATCCTAATGTGAAGATTGGTGAAGCAAGATTGTGATGATTTCTTATTTGAGGATTGAAGAAGGCGTGTAATCCATTTGTCACCTCCATTCAGGGTTGGACAGAGCAACTTTCAATTGAAGAATTTGAAAATTTGCTTTCCAATCAAGAGGCATTGGCAAAACAAACGGCAAAAAGTTTAGAACCAGATGCAACTCTTTTTTCAAAGAACAAGAATAAAAAGAAAAATACATCATTTGGAAGCAGGAATAATAACAATCAAATGATGAAAAAGCTACTAGTATCAACTTTGATAATAAGAAGTGCCACAGATGCTGTAAAATTGGAAACATCAAGAAATATTGCAGAGGGAAACTCTCCAAAGCAAATGTTGCAAGCAAAAATGATGGAAATGAGAAACTCAAATGGGAGAAGGTCTTCACTATTAAGGTTATTGAATAGAGAAACAATGATGTCACCCGTTCAAGCTCTCTACAATAATGATAGCTGTAAACAAATATTGATCCTTGATTCGGATTGTTCATATCACGTAACTAGAAATGATTCTCTTCTTTTGGAGTTACGTCAACAGAAAAGAGAATGAGTTGTTAAAGATGAGAACTCGACATATCCAGTAGCTAATGATGGAGTCTTGAAGATTGGCATTAGAGATACAGGAGATGTCAAATTGAACGATGTATTTCATGTTCCAGGTTTGAAGAGAAACTTCGTTTTAGTTTCTAAAATCACTGATTCTGAAAAATATATTTTGTTTGGTCCAAATGATGTGAAGATTCTAGAAAATGTGAAGAACATATCTGCTGGTTGTTCTTACGGGTGAAAAGAAAGGTTCTTTATTTGTCATGGCAGTAGGGGAAGCCTATGTGAAGAACAAGCCTATGTGAAGAACACGACTCAAACAAATAGCACAATAATTTGGCATGCTTGACTGGGGCACTTAGGATACCAATTGTTACGGCAACTCTGTTCGAAGAAATTGGTGGATGGTCTACCAATGCTACAAAATATTCATGAAGATGTAGTTCATTAAGGTTGTCAATTTGGAAAATCACATCATGTTCCATTTCAAAGATCAACAAATCATAGATCCACTATATTTGAGTTGGTTCATACTGACTTGATGGGATCAATTAAAATAACAAGTTATACTGGTTTTCGATATGTCATGGTACTTGTAGATGACTTCTCAAGATATACATAGATGAAGTTCTTGAATGAGAAGAGTGAAGTCTTGTCAAAATTTGTTGAATTTAAAATTGTTGTGGGGAAGAACTCTGGGGTAAAACTTAAATGCCTACGTAGTGAAAATGGGGGCGAATATATGTCTGATGCATTCTTTAAATACTGTGATGAGCATAGTATTTCAAGGCAAATGCATGTCCAAATACTCCCTAACAGAATGGTGTTTCCAAAAGGGAAATAGTTCATCTTGTATCTACAAGCCTTTCCTGGTTACATGATAAGAATCTCACTCGAGAGCTTTAGGCTACAGCTATTCAATCCGCATGGTATTGTAATAAATCACTTGCCACCATGGCCAGGTAAAGAAAGATCCCCTTTTGAAATTCTATATCATGAAAAGCCGAATATAAATGGATATTTGATTCAACTTGATATGTCCACATTCCAAACTCTAATTGAACCAAACTTGATCCGAAAGCAAAAAAAGAATCCTTGCTGGTTATGATTCATATAGGAAAGGGAGGAGGTATATGGATCTAAAAACCAAGAAACCTACCACTTCCAGAGATGTTGTGTTTGATGAAACATCATCAAATAATTTTGCCTAGAAAACTAGCAATTAAGAAACCATTTTTGATGATTATCAAGAAAATTTTGAGCTGCTTCTAGAGAGAAACTTGTAGGCTTCAAATAATGATAGAAGCTCAAATTCTGATGATGTTGAATAAAAAATGGAAAGGAGGTCAACAAAGGGGAAAAGACAAATAATTTATTTCAAAGATAAGGTACAATTGAACAACTGCTCAATTACTCCATGCTTCTTTACAAGGGCATTGGATGAACCAGTAACTATTGAAGAAGCCAAAGGTCATCCTAAGTAGAATGCAACTATGCAAAAAGAAATTGATGCTTTGTACAAAAATCAAATGTGGGAGTTGGTATCGAAGCAAGAGAACTGCGAGCTTATCACTTGCAAATGGGTTTATAATCTGAAAAAAAACTCAGATGGAGTTGTAAACAAGTACAAAGCTTGGCTTGTGCATATGGTTTTTCTCAAAGTTATCGACTAGATTATGAGAAAACATTCAGTCCGGTTGCAAAAATGGTCATGGTAAGAACCATTTTGTCTTGTAGCATCTATAAATTAGAAGTTGTGGCAGCTTGACATAAAGAACTTTTTCTTTATGGAGCACTAGATCTTGAAGTGCTTATGGAGAAGCTAAAACCATATGTCTCAATGCAGTATCCTCGTCACGTTTGCTGATTAAAGAAAGCATTTTATGGTCTTAAATAAGCATCACGTGCTTGGTATGATAAAATTGCCCAATACGTTATCTTTTGTGGCTTTGAAGTTTCCAATGCAGATTCTAGTCTATTTATTAAATTAGAATCAAATGGGCAAATAATGGTCTTGCTATGCGTGGATGATATGATCATTAATGGAAATAATGAAGTTGTGATCTCTATGTTAAAAGATGATTTTTCAGTTCGATTTGAGATGAAAAATTTAGGGGAAGTGAGTTGTTTTCTTGGTCTGAAAATTGAAGAATTAGATCAAGGATATTTTGTCTCTCAAAAGGCTTATGTAAGGAAACTTTCCCAGTGTTTCGTATGGGGGAGTCAAAAGAAAATGAAACTCCAATGGAATCACACCTCAAGTTGATGAAAGGTGAAGGAAAACCATTAAGATGCAAACATATTTCAGCAACTTATTTGTAATTTAATTTATTTAACTATCACAAGACCAGAGATTGCTTACTCTGTCAGAATTGTTTCTCAGTTCATGCAATGTCCAAGAAGTTCATATCTAGATGCAGCAAGACAAATTCTTCATTATGTGAAGGGCTCACTAGATTATGTCTTATGTACAGAACACATGAGAAATTTGTGTTGAGTGGATTTACCAATGCAGATTGGGCTGGAGATATGAATGATAGATATTCAACTTCCGGATATTGATTCAGTGTTAGTTCAGCTATGATTTCTTATTGTAGTAAGAAGCAACTAGTGGTAACATTATCTAGCACTAAGCTGAGTGTGTAGCCGCTATTATGGGTGCACAAGAATGTATGTAATTGAAGAGATTAATTGGAAAGAAGCTAAGTAAAGTTGATTATGTTGTTCAAATTAAATGTGATAATAAAAGTGTTGTAAAGCTTGCATCAAATCCAATTTTTCAAGGTCGGATGGAAGCACATAGAGGTTCGTCATCACTACATTCAAAAGAAACGATTTTAGCAAGAAGTTGTTCTGAAAGGAATTTGTACAAATGAGCAAGTCACACACATATTTACAAAGGCCTTGATAAAGCCTAAATTTGAATATTTCAGAGCTGCTCTTGGAGTTATTGATTGAAAGCATGCAATAAGGGGGAGTGTTAAAAATTAGTGCATCTTTAATGTTTTCATTTTACTATTTGTAATGACCAAATATTGTACGACTTCGTCGGAGCTTACGAATTTCATTTTGGACAAAATTTGGACCAAGTGTCATCGCAAGGGAGACTACATGGCCAGTGTGAGGTCACACGAGCCTTGTGAACTCCAATGACATAACACTTGGCCTATAATTTTTAGAGTGTGGCCTTGGTATGGAGTTTCAAGTGAAGGCACGTCACAGTTGGACCCCACACTTTCCATGTGACACTTCACCAGTCTTTGGGATTGCGTTAGTTTCAAAGGAAGGATATGTGTGGCCTTGAATGGAGTTTCAAACACACCATTCAAATTTTAGAGGATGTGTTAAGGGCTTGCGTCCTTAACTTCGAAGGGAATTGGGTCGACCATTTGCCATTGATCGAATTTGTATATGAAAATAGTTACCATGCAAGTATCCAAATGGCACCTTATGAAGCTTTGTATGGGTAAAGATGCAGATCACTGATTGGGTGGTTTGAGGTTGGGAAAGCTGAGTTGATTGGACCTGACCTAGTCCACCAGTCTAAGGAGAAGGTGAATGTTACTAAGGCGAGGTTGGAGACTTCCTAGAACCGCTAAAAGTCTTACACCAATGTGAGAAGAAGGGATTTAGAATTTGAGGTAGATGATTGTGTGTATTTGAAGGTGTCACCTATAAAGGGTGTCATGAGATTTGGAAAGAAAGGAAAGTTGAGTCCTCTCTATATCAGTCCTTATCAAATTATGAGGAGAATTGGGAAGGTTGCGTATGAGTTAGAATTATCTTCCGAGCTAGATGGGATTCATTCGGTGTTCCATGTTTTAATGATGAAGAAGTGCTTGGGAGATCCTACTTTGGTGATCCCTGTGGAGTATACTAGAGTAAAGGATAGCCTATGCTATAAGGAGATTCCAGTGCAAATCCTCGATCATTAGGGTTGTAAGCTGAAAAACAAAGAGATAGCCTCCGTCAAAGTTATGTGAAGGATCCAATTTGTTGAGGAAGCTAAGTGGAAAGCTGAGGAAGCTATAAGAACCAAATACCTGCATCTATTGATGCCAAATGATGATGATTTCGAAGGTAATACTCCTATCCTTAACTTAATTGATGTTTCCGTTCTTGAGTTGATGTGTCTATTCTTGAGTCTAAGTAGAGTTTATAGAGATACATGAATAGTTGAGAGTTTAAGTTATCGAATGAGTATTGAGATGAGTCTTGAGTCTACTCGTGCCTTATTTTCACCTCTACTCATCATTCGAGGAGGAATGATCCCAAGGGGGAGATAATCTAAAGCCCAATGAAATTACTAAAATACCCCTAAAATGAAATCACATGCAAAATGTGTCTTCCCGATCTCCAATGGAAAATCATAGATCGGATTTGCAATCAGCATGAATATATTGAGTGGGAAAATAATCTCGGTCGGATTTTAGAGACACCAAATCAAAAGATAATTTTTCGTAATCAAACCAAAAAATAGTGTTGATGTGCGCCCTAGGTGTGACGCGCCAGGCACTCACACTTACACTTATTTTTAAAAAAAGAATTTGATGGGAATTAAAAACTCGTTCAGAGGATTTTTGGAGGAAAATACACTGGTCCGCGCCGGAGGGGCGTCGCGGGCTATGTAATTTCTGTGAGGGTTTTTCTTTTAAGTTTGGGAAGGGTATTTTTGATATTATCAACATATTCCAAGTTTAATAAGCTTGTATAAGGGTCGTTTTCTTGAGATTAAGGGTTTCAAAACCCATTTTTCTTAGCCTTCAAAGTCAGAATTCTTTAGAGAGAAAGATGAGAAAGTTTGAGACTTTGACTTTGGAGTTGCGATTTTTGTGAAGTTTTGCTTTGTACTTCATCCTAGGTATGTAAGACTACCTAAAGCATTCGATTATGTTCATCCATGCACCCCTTCGTTTACTTGAGTCAAAATTATGAGTACAAATTGCATGTCTTAAATCCCATGAATTCTTGAGTTTTAAGTTCTTGTACATGACTGAGTTTCTTGAAGATAATGAAGTTAATTCATGAGTCGCATCATGTTACGATGAATTATGTACGTATTTTGCATGCTTTATACCCTAACCCCAAACTTAATATGTCCATTGCTTTTTGCCTAAATTAAAAATTATGAATCAAACCTTCTAAACTAAGTAATGTGAAATTAGGAAGTATGCATGTGTTGAATGTTAATGATGTCCTATGTGCTGAGCATGAATGGTATAATGTCACATGACTGTAATTCATAAGTCTTGTATAATGTGTATTGAGTTGTGAGTTGTATTGTTAAATTCCCAATTTGAGTTGTAGAGTAAATTGAGAGAGTTGATGTTGAGTTGATTGAGATGAGTTTAAGTTGTGAGCATAATTTAGTCTTGTAAGGAGTATTGAGCACCGAGTTGGATGAGAAGAGTTACCCAGAACTATGTTTGCTAGCAAGATAGTTGTGTAGTTAATTCTGGCAGCTCATGTCCTAATAGATGGACATTCTCTTTGGAGCCGAGAGAGAGTTAGAGGTTGACGTCCTTTACCGTGGTAAGTTTAGGATGGGCGTGACAATGACGTCTTCTCATTGTATATTACCATACTAGTGGTGGGGTGGAGAGTTATGTCGGTTAGAGAAACTTCCAAGCAACACTTGAGTTGAGCATGTCATGATTTTTGAACTAAATTGGATTAAACTAAACACTGAGTCAATTTCCAAAGCATGATTTTCAAAAATTTAAACTTGCATTATTTATCTAAGTTGAGTTATGAGATGAGGAGTTGAGTCTTAAGTCAAGTCAGATGATTGAGTCTGAGGCTTATCTGTTTCTTGAGTTATTTTAGATACAATACATTCCACATACTGATGTCACTCAGCACTGCATCATTTGATGATGTAGATATAGGAGATAGAGAACTTCAATAGGTGCACCGTTGAGGTTCAGAGTTCAGAGGTCCAAAGATTGGTGAGATCTCCTTGCTTTTTGGAGGAGCCTATTTTTCTTTATTCAGTTTTTTTATTTGTTTGAGTTGGGTAGCCATGGCTTGTTTTGATACCTTCTAGAAGTTTGGAGTAGAGGCTTCATAGACGTAGAGTGGAGTATTATTGAGTATTTTATATTCAATCTTGACTTATTTTATGAAAATATTTATGATATATCCATCTTTTCTATAATTGTTATTATTGAGTATTATTCCATTGTTGAGTAAGATGTGCCAATGAGGCCAAGTGGTTCACTCAGGGACTAGCAGTAGTCTTTGATGGCAGCCAGGCCTAGGGTACCCTCTCGGGGCATGACAAACTTGGTATAAGATCCCAGATTCTCTTAGGGAGTCTACCAAGTCATGTCTACTAGAGTCTTGTTTATGGATGTATTGTGCATCATACTTCATAAGCAGGAGGCTATATGACATTAGGAATAATTACCCGTCTTTGGTATTCTGAGTCATGCGATAGAGTTTGAAACTACAAAATTCATGTCTAATTCATGTGTTGCAAGTTTCCAAATCATGCCTCCTAAGCGCACAACAGCCTAATAAGATGTTCGAGCCCCAAACACTGAGAATCGTCCACCAGAGGACCCTACCTAGGCAGGAGCGAGGAGACAGGTTCGACTTGTAAGGCTCCATAGGCATCTCTTGCTTAGGCAGCCTCCACTTCTGAGGCAGTGTTTAGAGGATCCATTGCGATGCTCACCCAGCTAGTATCCTTGAAAGTAACTGTCGAGGTCCCCAAGCCCCTAGTTCTAGCTCCCAAGAGGCCACAACTATTACTAGGTTGAGAGACTTCTTGAGGGTAAACCCGCCGGCCTACACGGGGTTGAAAGTTGAGGAGGACCCAAAGAATTTCATCGATGAGATATGCGAGGTGCTGAGGGCTATGCATGTTACTGAGGTTAAAGGAGTTGAGCTCGCTTCCTATCAGCTCAAGGATTTGGCAAACATTTGGTATAGCTAGTGGGAGGATAGTTGGGGTGAGAGTGTTGAGCCTACTGAGTGGGATGAGTTTGAGAGTGTTTTCCTCGACCACTTCTTTTCCCAAAAGTTGAGGGAGGCAAAGATTGAAGAGTTCGTGAACTTGAAGCAAGAAGGGATGAGCATTAAGGAGTATAATATCAAGTTGATTAAGTTGTCCCGGTATGCTCCAGAGATGGTCTAGGATATGAGAGCGAGGATAAGAAAGTTTGTGTCTGGGTTCGGTAAGAATGTGAAGAGGGAGTGCAAGGTAGCATTACTAATTTTGGGTATAGACATCTCCAGAATCATTGTTTATGATCAACAAACTGAGAAAAATAAGAACAAGGACAGACAAGAGCACTTGAGTAAGAAAGGCAAGTCTACAGTGCATGAGTCTAGCTAGCACAACCAGGATAAGGGACAAAAATAGATCTTACTTTTAGAAAAAGCATTTAGTGTGTGCAGGAGCAGCTAGTGCACCAATCCCAAGTATCAAGTATGATTCGAAATCTCAAGGGCAGTCAAACTTTAGAGAATAGGGATCGCAGGCTAATGTGACCCTTGGCTCAAGAGGGAAACCACTTTATGGGAAGTGTAGCAGGATGAATTTGAGAGAATGCAAAGACAGAGAAAATTGTTGTTAATATATGGCTAGAAAAGTCACTTCCTAAGAGACTATCTACTTTGGGGCAACAGAGCACAATCTTCTACTACCATGCCACTACCCAGGGGTAACCAGAAGGGTTTTACACAGGGGACAAGTATAGGAATTAACCGTCTTTATGCAATGGGGAATAGACAGAACCAAGAGGTTACACCAGATGCTGTGATGGGTATGCTTTGTGTCTTTACTTTTGATTGTTATGGTTTGCTTGATCCAGGGGTGATAGTGTCCTTTGTGATACCTTATGTGGCAAGAAAATTTGAGATTTTGCCTAAGTGTTTACTTGAGCCTTTCCCTATTTCCACTCATGTTGGTGAGTCTATCATATCCAAAAGAGTTTATAGAGATTGTGTAGTGTCTATCTACCATAGGGATACTCTTGGTGATCTAGTTGAGTTAGAGATGATTAACTTTGATATAATTCTTGGTATGGACTAGCTCTACGCCTATTATTCCATTGTTGGCTGTAGAACTCGAACCGTCAAGTTTCAGTTTCCAAATAAGCTTGTTATAGAATGGAGGGGGAATTTGTTGCACCTAAGGGCAAATTTATTTCTTACCTTAGAGCTAGAAAGTCAATCTCTAAAGGATGCATCTACCATCTACTATGAGACAAATCTGATGATGTTGAGTCCCCTTCTCTAGGGCTAGTCCCGATTGTAAATAAGTTTCCTGAAGTGTTTCTCAAAAATCTGCCTAGAGTCCCTCCTGATAGGGAGACTGAATTTAGGATTGATGTTTTCCTGATACGCAGTCTATCTCGATTCCACCTTATAAGATGGGCCCCGATAAGTTGACAGAGTTAAAGGAGCAATTGAGGGACTTGTTAGAGAAGGGTTTTATTAGATCGAGTGTTTCTCCTTGGGGTGCCGCATTCTATTCATGTGAAAGTAGGATGGGTCTCTCAGAATGTGCATAGATTACAAGCAGCTGAACAAGGTCACGATTAAGAATAAATATCCTCTCTCAAGAATAAATGATTTGTTTGACCAACTTTAGGGCACCTCTTGTTTCTCGAAGATAGACCTCTGATCTGGTTACCATCAATTGAAAGTAAGGGAATGTGATATCGCAAAGACAACCTTTAGGACAAGGTATGGTGATTTTGAGTTCTTGGTCATGTTTTTTGGGTTGACTAATGCACCTGCAGCCTTCATGGACTTAATGAACAGAGTATTTAGACCATATCTTGACATGTTTGTCATTGTATTAATTGATGACATTTTGGTATATTCTAAGGATGAAGAGGAGCATGTCAATCATTTAGAGTGGTTTTATAAACTCTCAAAGACCATGAATTATATGCAAAGTTTTTGAAATATGAGTTCTGGCTCAAGTCAATGGCCTTCACAGGTCATGTTGTCTCAGTTAATGGTATTCGAGTGGATGACCAGAAGATTGAAATGGTTAAGAACTAGCCTGGACTGACCTTCCCAATAGACATAAGAAGTTTCTTAGGGTTAGCAGGCTACTACTGCAGATTTGTTGAGGGGTTTTCCTCCTTATCTACACCATTGACCAAGCTAACTCTGAAAAAGATCAAGCTTCAGTAGTCTGACGAATGTGATAGAAGTTTTCAAGAGTTGAAGAATAGACTAACTACAACACTAGTTTTGACTTTGCCCGATAGGATGGAAGACTTTGTGATATATTGTGATGCATCCAGAGTTGGACTGGGTTGTGTGCTGATGCAGAGAGGGAAGGTGATAGCCTATGCTTCTAGACAACTTAAGATTCATGAGAAGAACTATCTGACTTATGATCTTGAGTTGCCAGAAATGGTATTCATGCTTAAGATTTAGAGCCACAACTTGTATGAAATGCATGTGGGCTTGTTCACTGACCACAAAAGTTTGCAATATGTTTTCATTCAGAAAGAGCTCAACTTGTGACAGAAGAAGTGGCTATAATTGCTCAAGGATTATCATATGAGCATTCTTTACCACCCAGGCAAGGCTAACATTATTGCTAAGGTCTTAGCAGGTTATCTATGGGTAGCACTACCCATGTGGAGGAAGGAAAGAAAGAGTTAGCTAAGGAAGTGAATAGATTGGCCCGACTAGGAGTACAACTTGAGGAAAATAATAAAGGCGAGGTCAATGTTCAAAATGAGTCTACTTCATCTTTAGTGTCAGAGGTAAAAGAAAATAAAGACCAAGATCCTGTCTTACTCCAATTGAAAGAAATTGTCCACAAGCTTAAGGTCATAGTCTTCTCCAAAGGGGGAGATAGAGCGTTAAGATTCCAGAATAGGTTGTGTATGCCCAATGTCGATGGTATTCGACAGAGAATCATGGATGAAGCTCATAGCTCCAAGTATTCTATTCATCCCGACTCCACCAAGATGTACCATGACTTAAGTGAAGTCTATTGGTGGAATGGGATGAAGACGGATATTGGTAAGCTTGTCTCTAAATTTCCAATTTTCAACAGGTCAAGGTTGAGCATCAAAGACCATATGGATTAGCTCATAGCTTCGAAATTCTTGAGTGTAAGTGGGAGATGATCAACATGGACTTCGTTATCGGCTTACCAAGGTCTTGAAAGCAACAAGATTCAATACATGTGTTTATTGATAGGATGACTAAATCAACCTACTTCTTGGTAGTCAAGACAACTAACATTGCAGAAGAGTATGCCAAGTTATACATTCATGAGATTGTGACGTTACATGTAGTTCCTTTGTCTATCATCTCGAACAGAGGAGCTCAATTCACCTCCCAATGTTTGAGATCTTTTCAGAAGGAATTAGGTACCAAGGTAAATCTGAGTACAACCTTCCACCCTTAAACAGATGGTCAAGCAGAGCGCACTATTCAGACTTTGGAGGATATTTTAAGGGCTTGCTTCTTGACTTCAAAGGGAATTAGGATGACCACTTGCCATTGGTCAAATTTGGATATAATAATAGTTATTATGTAAGTATCCAAATGGCACCTTATGAAGCTTTATATAGGAGAAGATGTAGATCAACTAATGTGTGGTTTGAGGTTGGGGAAGCTGAGTTGATTGGACCTGACCTAGTCCACCAGTCTATAAAGAAGGTGAAGGTTATTAGGGAGAGGTTGAAGACTGCCCAGAGTTGCCAAAAGTCTTACACTGATGTGAAAAGAAGGGATTTAGAATTTGAGGTAGACGATTAGGTGTACTTGAAGGTGTCACCTATGAAGGGTTTCATGAGATTTAGAAAGAAAGAAAAGTTGATTCCTCGTTATATCGGACCCTATCAAATTGTAAGGAGAATTAGAAAGGTCGCTTATGAGTTAAAATTGCCTTTCGAGATAGATGAGATTCATACAGTATTCCACTTTTAGATGTTGAAGATTTGCTTGAGAGATCCTACTTTGATGATCCCTGTAGAGAGTACTGGAGTAAATGATAGCCTGTCCTATGAGGACATTCTAGTCTAACTTCTTGATCGTCAGGTTTGTAAGTTAAGAAACAAAGAGATAGCCTCCATCAAAGTTTTGTGGAGGAACCAATTCATTGAGGAAGCTACGTGGGAAGCTAAGGAAGGTAAGAGAACTAAATACCCATATTTATTCATGCCAAATGATGATGATTTCAAAGGTAATGCTCCTATCTTAACTTAATTGATGTTTCTGTTCTTGAATTGATGTGTCTATTCTTGAGTCTAAGTAGAGTTTATAGAGGTTGATGGATAGTTGAGAGTTTGAGTTGTTGAACGAGCATTGAGACGAGTCTTGAGTCTACTCGTGCCTTATTTCCATCTCTAGTCCATCCTAAGTGGGAGATAATGTAATGCTTAGTGAAATTTCCAAAATACCCTTAGAATGGAATCATGTGCATAATGCATCTTTCCGGGCTCTAATGATAAATCCAAGACCGGATTTATGATTAGCATGGAAAATTAAGAGTTAAAATAGTCTCGATCAGATTTTAGAGCAATCAAATTAAAAGATAATTTTTCATATTTAAACCAAAAAATAGTGTCGATGCGTAACCTAGGTGCGACGCGCCAGGCACGAGCACTTACTCTAATTTTTTTCAAAGAAAATTTTGACAGAAATTAAAAACTCATTCGGAGGATTTTTGGAGGAAAATACACTGGTCTGGGCCCGAGGTGCATCATGGACCAATGTAATTTTCATGAGGGTTTTTATTTCAATTTTGGGTAGGGTATTTTGGATATTCCCAACATATTCCAAGTTTAATAAATGTGTATAAGGGTTGTTTTCTTGATATTAACTGTTTCACAACCCATATTTCTTTGTGTTCAAAGTGAGATTTCTACAGAGATAAAGAAGAGAAAGCCTGAGAATTTGAGTTTGGAGTTAATATTATTGCAAAGTTTAGTGTTGTTCTTCATCCCAGGTATGTAAGGTTACTTAAAGCGTTAGATTATGTTCATCCACGCGGCCCTTCGTTTACTTGAGTCAAAATCATGAGTATAAATTGCATATCTTAAATCCCATGAAATCTTGAGTTTTAAGTTCTTGTACATGACTGAGTTTCTTGACGATAATGGAGTTAATTCACGAGTAATATCATTTTTAATACGAATTATGTACATATTTTGAATGCTTGATATACTAACCCAAAACATAATATGTCCATTGCTTATTGACTAAATTGAAAATATGAATCTAACCTTCTAAACTAGGCAATGTGAACTTGGGAAGTATGTTTTCTTATCTCACATATCCATGTGTTGAATGCATATGACGTCCTATGTGCTGAGCATGAATGATATGATGTCATATGACCGTAATTCGTAAGAGTCTTACATAATGTGAATTGAGTCGTGAGTTGCATTGTTGAATTCCCAATGTGACTTGTAGAATAAATTGAGAGAGTTGATGTTGAGATGAGTTTGAGTTGATGAGCATATTTTAGTCTAGGAAGGAGTATTGAGCACCATGTTGGGTGAGAAGAGTCACCCTACAACTACGTTTGCCAGCATATAATAGTCGTGTAGTTAACTCTGGCGGCTCATGTCCCAATAGATTGACATTCTCTTTGGATCCAAGAAAGAGTTAGAGGTTGACATCCTTTACCATGGAAAGTTTAGGACGGACGTGGTAATGGCATCTTCTCATTGTACATCACCATAGTAGTGGTGGGGTAAAGAGTTATATCGGTTATAGAAACTTACAAGCAACATTTGAGTTGAGCATGTCATGATTTTTAAACTAGGTTGCATTAAACTAAATACTGAGTCTATTTCCAAAGAATGATTTTCAAAACTTTAAACTTGCATTATTTATCTGAGTTGAGTTATGAGATAAGGAGTTGAGTCTTGAGTCAAGTTGGGTGACTGAATCTGAGCCTTATCTATTTCTTGAGCCACTTTACATACCGTACATTCCATGCACTAATGGCACTCAGTGTTGTATCATTTTATGATGCAGATAGGGAGATAGAAGACTTTACCAGTCCCACAATTGAGGTTCAGAGTTTTGAGATCCAGAGATTGGTGATCCTTCCTTGCTTTTTAGAGGAGCTTGTTCTTATTTATTCAGTTTTTTTACATGTTTGTGTTGGGTAGCCATGGCTTATCATGGTACCATCTAGATGTTTAAAGTAGAGGATTCATAGACATAAAGTGGAGCATTATTGAGTATTTCATATTCTGCCTTAACATATTTTGAGAAAGTGTTTATGATATCTGTATCTTTTCTTTAAATGTTATTATTGAGTATTCTTCCACTATTGAGTAAGATGTGACAATGAGGCCAAGTGGTTCATTTGAGGACTAGCAATAGTCTTTGAGTGTCAACCACGCCTCGGGTACCCTCCCAGGGCGTGACAGTTGAGGTCTATGTTATGTCTTGGTTACTTATTGGTTATCGTTATGTGATTTGAATCTGAGACATATGGTTGATTACATGATATGATATGAAAGATCCTAAGCCCCAAATTGCCCCCATAGCATGACTCATACTTGCCCGTCCCTTAGACTTTATATGCTATATGTTATGTGCATCCATGCTAGTCCCTTTGCCTATGATATCCTCATAGCGTGAGTCATACTTTCATGTCCCTTTGAACTATGTGTTTACTTTGAATATGCTTTCTAACCGATGATGTGAGTTTTGGCATCTTAAGGCTTGTTTGGGGACTCTTAGGTTCCCAATCATCATTCACTCCTAGGTGACAAAAGATGGTATCAAAGCCCTAGGTTTGTAAATGATCCTCAGAGCCCGGCATGTCACATCACATAAAGTCTTATTCATGGGTGTGAAGTACATCATGCCTATGAAAAGGAGGCTATAACGACGTTCTAGGAATTGTCTCACTTCTTCATGTCTTATGTCGTGCTATGAATATTCTATTTAGTTTCTTGATCTTGAATGATAACCTTGCTCCATTTTAGAAGATGCCTCGTGGTAGACCTGCCAAATTGGCCCCAGCTAATGAAGATCAAGAACCTTAAGGGCCTATGGATGAGCCAATCTCTAATGGTGAATTTCGTACGGCCTTTGCTATACTTGGCCAGGTGGTGACTACTCAGACTAAGTAGGCCAACATTCCTTGGGATCCCACTCTAGCTTCTAGAGTGAGGGATTTCACCTGAATGAACCCTCCAAATTTCTTTGGGTCTAAAGCTGATGAGGATGCTCAAGAGTTTATTGATAAGCTCAACAAGTTGTTGAATGGTGTCACTTCTGAGGAGAAGGTTGAACTATTTACTTATCAGTTGAAGGATATAGCCTAAGTGTGATACACTCAGTAGTCTATGGAGAGAGTTTGTGGTGACATTGTCAATTCGGAGGAGTTCAAGCTTGCTTCTCTAGATCATTTCATCCCACTTGAGCTTAGGGAAAACAAGATGACTAAATTTATCAATCTTAAAGAGGTTAATATGGGTGTGAGGGACTATACCATCAAGTTCACCAAGCTCTACAAGTATGCTTCGACACTTGTAGCTGATGCTCATGCAAGGATGCACAAGTTCATTTCTGGTATCTCTGACTTGCTTGTGAAAGAGTGTCATAAAATGATGCTCATTTGGAACATAGATATATCTAGACTCATGGTGTATGCCGAGCAAATCGAAAGGGAGAAACTCAAGGAAAGAAAGGTTCATGATGCTAAGAGAGCTCAGTTCGATGGTGGGTTCACCGATTCTAAAGGTGGAGGTTTTGGTCACTTCCAATAGGGCCAAGGTTCTAATGCTTGAGTGGCTAGCTAGAATGCCTCCTTATAAGGCACCTATTGGTGGTGGTATAGGGTATACTCCATGTGAAAAATATGGGAAGCCCCATACAGGTGCTTATTTGAAGAATGTAGGTACTTGCTTCGGATATGGTGATAAGAACCACAAGGATGCTAATTGCCCTAAGAATGTTCATAGAGGCCAAAGCTAGGTGGCTCAAGGTAGACAAGGCCAGCCAAGAGTTCCTCAAGGGGGTGCCCCAAGGAACAACAATTTTTATGCTCCTCATGCCCATTAGGAGGTGGAGGAAATCCCAGATGTTATTACTGATACATTAAAATTATTTGAATTTGATGCTTATCCTTTGCTTGACCCGGGTAAAAAATTGTCTTTTATGACTCCTTTGTTAGCTGTTAAGTTTTGTTTGAGTCCCAAAATCTTAAGGGACCCCTTTTTAGTTTGAGCTCCTGTGGGTGAATCTATGGTTGCATGTACAGTTTACCATGGTTATCCTATTTTTTGTTATGTAAAGCCTTCCCATGTGATCTTGTAGAGATAAAAATGTTTAACTTTGATATGATTCTTGAAGTGGATCGGTTGCATGCATCATATACGTTTATTTGATTATAGAACTCAGAAGGTCAAGTTCCAACCTCTGGGTGAGGCCATTCTTGAATAGAAGGGTAGTGACTCCGCTATTAGGGGTAGATTTATTTCCTACCTTAAGGCTCAGAAAATGATCTCAAAAGGGTGCATATATCATATCATGAGGGTCAAGGATGTGGAGTTTGAGTTGCCTGCTCTTAAGTCAATTCCAGTGGTGAATGAGTTTTTGCATGTGTTCCTCGAAGACTTGCCCAGTATTTCTCCAAAAAGGAAAGTAGACTTTAGCATATATCTTCTCCTAGATACTTAACCTATCTATAATTCCCCCTTACAATGGCATTAGTGGAATTAAAAGAGATGAAAGATCAATTAAAGGATTTGTTGGAAAAGGATTTCATTAGGCTAAGTATATCTCCATGGGGTGCTTTGGTTATTTGTAAGGATGAAAGATAGATCTCTTCAGATGTGTATCGATTATAGGCAATTGAATAAGGTGACCATTAAAGATAAGTATCAGTTTCCTAGAATTAATGATTTGTTCGACCAACTTCAAAGGGCTACTCACTTTTCAAAGATTGATCTTTATTCCGCGTATCATCAGTTGAGGGTTAGAGAGTGTGATATACCTAAGATGGCTTTTCAAACTAGATATGGGCACGTTGAGTTTATGGTGATGTCATTTGTCCTAACTAATGTTCCTGCCATGTTTATGGATCTTATGAATCAGGTGTTCAAGCCATTTCTTGATAGCTTTGTAGTTGTCTTCATCGATGATATTCTTATTTATTCTCGAAGTAAGCGAGAACAGATAGATCATTTGAGGTTGGTTCTCCAAGGGAGTAGAATTTGTATGTTAAGTATAGTGAATGTGAGTTTTGGTTAGGTGAGGTAGCCTTTCTTGGCCATGTGGTGTCCGATGACAGAAGACTGAGGCTGTGAAGAATTGTCCTACACTATTGACCCATTCAGACATTCAGAGTTTTCTTGGGTTGACTGATTATTACAATTGATTTGTGGAGCGATTCTCATCTATTTCACCCCTATTGACTAAGTTGACCTAAAAGAAAGTTAAGTTTGTGTGGTCCCATGAAAGTGCAAAAAGCTTTTAGATGTTAAAGGTTCGTCTCACATCGGCTATATATTGACTCTATCGAATGGAATGGATGGATTCATGGTGTATTGTGATGCTTCCTGAATAGGGTTGAGGTGTGTGCTTATGCAACATGGTAAAGTGATAGCCTATGCGTCCAGAAAGTTGAAGGTGCACGAGCGTAATTAGCCGACTCATGATCTGAAGTTGGTCACGGTGGTATTTGCCTTGAAAATTTGTAGACATTATTTGTATGGGTTATATGTTAATATTTTCATCTACTATAAGATCTTGCAATATGTGTTCACCCAAAGGGATCTCAATTTAAGATAAGGAAGATGGTTGGAAATCCTTAAGGACTACGACATGAGTGTGCAATATCATCTCGGAAAGGCGAAAGTAGTAGCCGATGCTCTTAGTAGGCTATCCATGGGTAGTGTGGCTCACATTGAGGAGGAGAAGAAGCAATTAGCAAAGGATGTTCATTGGTTGGCTAGGTTGGTATTAGGTTGGCCAATTCTAATCATGGTGGTATTCAAGTTGAAAATAAGGTCGAATCCTCGGTGGTGGTTGATGTTAAGGCTAAGCAAGAACTAGATCTGTCAGTGGTTGAATTGAAGAATTTGGTTGCTGACAAGAACATAGAGGTTTTCTCCCAAGGGGTAGATAGTGTGCTTTGGTATAAAGGTCAGTTATGTGTTTCGAATGTGGATGATCTTAAAAGGATAATCATGAGTGAAGCCCATAATTCTTATTATTCTATCCAACCACGATCTACTAAGATATGTCAGGACTTGAAAGAGGTGTATAGGTGGCTTGGTATGAAGAAGGATATAGCCAAATTCATTTTCGAATGCCCAAATTGTCAATAAGTGAAGGTAGAGCACCAAAGGCCTGGTGGGTTGACTCAAGGCATTGAGATTCCTACTTGAAAATGGGAAGATGTGAATATGGACTTTGTGGTTGGGTTGCCTAGGACTCAGAAGAAATTTGGCTCCATTTGGGTTATAGTCATCTGTATGACTAAGTCGGCTCACTTTCTACCAGTTAAGGTAACTTTTGATGCCGAAGATTATGCAAGGTTGTACATTTGAGAGTTTCTAAAGTTGCATGGTGTGCCTAGATCTATCATCTTGGATTGGAGTACCTAATTTACTTCTAACTTTTGGAGGTCGTTTCAAAAGGGACATGGTACTAAGGTTAAGTTGAGCACCACCTTTCATCCTCAAATCGATGGGCAAGCCGAGAGGACAATTCAAACCTTGGACGATATGTTGAGGGCTTATGTGTTGGAGCTCAAAGGTAATTGGTATGACTATCTTCCACTCATTGAGTTTTCTTATAGCAATATCTTTCATGCCAGCATCGATATGGCAACGTTTGAGCCTTTGTATGGTAGGAGGTCCCTAGTTAGGCGGTTTAAGTTGGTATAAATGTCTTTGATTGGTCCAAACTTGGTGTTGGATTTTATAGAGAAGGTGAAGTTGATTAGTGAGAGGTTCAAGACGGCCCAAAGTCGCCAAAATTTCTATTTGAATATTAAAAAGAGGGACTTTGAATTCTACATTGGGGATTGGGTGTTCGTGAAGGTCTCACTTATGAAGAGAGTGATGTGTTTTGGCAAGAAGGGCAAGCTAAGTCCCCAGTATGTAGGCCCTTATGAGCTTGTTGAGCGAATTGGTAATGTGACTTATAGGTTGGAGTTGCCTCCAAATTTGAGTTCTATCCATCCGATATTCCATATGTCTATGTTGAGAAAGATAGTTGGTGATCCTAGCACTATTGTGCCTTTGGAAGTTATTGAGGTCGAGGATAACTTGTCTTATAAGGAGGTCCCAGTGGAGATCTTTGATAGACAAGTGAAATGACTTTGTAACAAGGATGTTGCTTCGGTGAAAGTGCTTTGGAGGAACCAACATGTGGAGAGTGCTACATGGGAGGCGAAGGGGGACATGCTGAAGCGATACCCTTATCTTTTCCAATCTACTCAATCCTAAGATATTAGGTTCTTTCTCCTCCAATTGGTCCTAATCCTTTCGATTTTTGAGTCTCATAGAATGATATGCTTACATGTGCATTAAAATGATTTATATGATGTTTTAAATGATTTGAATATGTTTCGGCATGAGTTTTAACTACTTTATGATTTTCAACAAGTGAACTATGCATTGTATCTCGTGTTTGGAAGTTTCATGTTCTAATTCAAGCCTTTCAAGCCTTGTTGTTGCACATTCGAAGATGAATATACCCAAGGGGGAGATGATGTAATGACCTGGATATCTTATGACTTCATCGGAGCTTGAGAACTTTATTTTGGACAAAATTTAGTCCAAGTGTCATCTCAAGAGAGACCACATGGCCAGTGTGATGTCACACAAGTCGTATTGCCTCCAATGACACAACACTTGGCCTTAATTTTGGGAGTGTGGCCTTGGTATGGAGTTTCAAGCTAAGTCATGTCACACTTGGACACCACATGGGCTGTGTGACACTTCACTGACCATATGGAGGGCCGTGTAAATAGTCGTAAGCTTTAAATAATGATTTTGGGACTAAGTAAGGTCACACGGACCCTTACACGGATCATGTGATGTCCCATGGGCCATGAGGCCATCCGTGGAGCTTTCGGAGTGAAAATATTTCTAAGTATAAATCACTATCTCATAACTTTTTAATGAAATTTCTCTAAGTGTTGGTATACAGGCATGTCACATCGCCCGTGTGGGTTCACATGGCCCGTAGAACGCATCGATGTGGCACATCTTTCTCTCAAAATATTCCAAGTGTTGGAGTCTTTGTATAAGGTTGGTTTTTGGCTAAGTCATGGTACACCACCAAGGTACATAGACCCTGTAGTGTCACACGGGCTGTGTACCCTCAAGTATAGTGACACAATGCATTTTTTTCATCCGTTTCATTAAGACCATTTTTGTAAATTTTAATTATTTTAGTGACTTCTTGGTACTTCCTAAGCTATCTTAAGGTTTCCTAATAACCTAAAACCATATTCAAATTATTCAATTTCACTCCTCACATTTTAAAGACTCTCAAAACTCCTCTCAAGAACTCTTGTGAATTTATGTTTGGGGATCAAGGCAACCACACTTCTCCCTCAAATTTCTCTTGGGATTTCTTCGTTGGGTCTAGGTATGTGTGTTTGATCTTTGGTTCCTTTCCCCTAAAGAGACCCAAAACTTTTCTAGCACTTTTCATGAATTTTTACTCACTTTAAAGTTGGATTTTCAATTGTCTTGCTTATTAAATTAAATTAACGTATAGGTTATACTTATATAATTATTTTAATTTGATTTAAACTATAAAATGATGTATTACATTGGGTTCAGGAAGTTATGAATATGAATGTTCCTTTTCAAGGCATGTTTATGCATAGGTGATTATATTATGATTTTAAATGTGGATTTGATTGTGTTTTCATTTGAATTTTCATATTATATTGTTGAATTTAGATTAAATCTTAATTACCCATATTTTTGTCATATATTCATGGCATTTGCATTCATGACATTGGATTATTATGGAATTTATATAGTGGATTAAGCTCAATTATATTTTATGATATGATTTTGATAAGATATTGGTTGTGACAAGAATGTGATCACATACATGTCTATGGTTATGGCTCTTCGAGCATTATGGAAGCTTGCACCATTATGAATTTATGAATGATTTATTCCTATGCATGAGTATTATGGTATGAATTACGATTGCCTAAATATGAATTATTATGAATGATGTTTGGCCTTTAGGCCTAAGAATGTATTGAAATATTTTGATGAGACTTACTCATCTTTGAAAGCATGTATATGTATATTATAAGTATTCTTGTGGGATGACGACTTAGCACCTATGGATTGAGGAAATGCTCTCTTTCCTTGTACTATGTGCCTAGCATAAGTTCCTTTTCAAAATAGGGATGCCCATAAGGAAAGTTGCCTCTAAAATGGGGATGCCCGTAAGGAAAGTTGCTTCATACGAAATGGGGATGCTCATACGGTGAAGTATGGTGTACCTTTGGCAAGTAGACCACCTCTTTACCGATGAGAAAATTTTATTGGAATTCCAAGTAATAGGTCGCTTGTTCTTACTTACGTTGCTTAAGGTCACATCCCCACTATATATATGAGCATTGCATTTCATGCATCGTTGGCTTCATGGCATATTGTATACTATACTTTTGATATATGATCTTTTCTATGTTATGTGCCCTTGTCATCTAACGTTGAAGTGCAGGTTTGGTAATTTACATGCATTGCATTCTATATACTTAGTACATTCAAACATATTGATGCATACTTTTGCCTACATAATCTCACCATGTAGGGACTGAGTACTTTGATCATCCACCATACGATACTTAGCTAGAATTCCAAGTTTGCTTGTTATGGTGAGTCTTATCTTCTAAGGACAATCTATCATCCTTCTACCTAGAATGCTTCTTTATCTATTTTATTTACTTTGAGGGTGAGCCCGCGATATATCTTGGCCCCCAACCTATCTTATGTAGAGGCAATATTGGACACCTTGTAAGCTTCTTTATGATTTATGTTAACTTATATGGTTGAGTTCTATGTTATGTCTTGGTTACTTATTGCTCCGGTGAATTTCTCACCCTGCCCGACTGCGAAAAATCTATGTTGGCAATAATTTGCTTATGTGATTTAGATATGAGACTTGTGGTTGATTACATGATATGATCTGAAAGATCCTAAGCTCTGAATTGCCCCCATAGCATGAGTCATACTTACCTTCCCCTTAGACTTTATGTATTGCGTATTATATGCATCCCTGCTAGTCCCTTTCCCTATGATATCCCTATAGCGTGAGTCCTACTTTTTCGTCCCTTAGAACTATGTTCTTACTTTGAATATGCTTCCAAACTGATGATGTTAGTTTTGGTATCTTAAGGCTTATTTTGGGACTCTCGGGTTCCCAATCGTCGTATCACTCCTAGACCATAGGCTTGGGTCATGACACTATTTTCCCATTGATTAACTTTACTGAGTCAAATAAAGCAGTTCCTGTTTTGTAGGAATTTTGTCTAGACAAGAGTCTTTAGTAAGTTGTTAGAGTTTAATTAGGAGTTTAAGTTAGTAATTCATCTTATATAGTTGTGTAACAGTTGTAAACAAAATCCATCAAAAAAATAACATTCTTTTATTTTCCATTTCCTGTTATATTGCAAAATTCATGTCTTTCTCTACTTATTTTTGGTTTCATAAGCATGTTGAAAGCATATAATTTTATTGTGTTATGCTTCAGCAAACTTGAGATGGAAAAATCATCATTTCTAGCTAACCATTCATCCTACTAACATTTTACGCTGTGTATATAATATGTTAAAGATTAGGCTTGTTGCAACTCTATTAGTTGATTTGATGTTTGAATCCTACATCACTACATATACTCAGAATAGAAAACTTGGTATTTGATTGATTTCAAGGATTTTGCATCAAAATATATTAAAATCGCAAGTGATCACTAATCGAATACTCAAAAAGGTAGGTAGCAAAATATATATTCGAATAGCCAATTATAGAGGCCACTATTTGGCCCACTTAGTTCAAAATGATGCATACCTAAACTTGACAAATTTAAAACTATCCTAGATTGCCAATAGATTACAAATAAGGTAACAGAGAAAGATAGTCTGATTCCTTAATTCAAAAGATATATTCTTCACTTAATTCCTTCAACAGAGAAACTAATCACCCATACCCTCCTTTGTAGAAGAATCAACTTCGTTGTTGACAACAGCCACTGTGCTCTGGGAACTGCTTCCATTTGATGTATCCGCTTGGATATATTTTGTCACTGTTGATGGAAACATAAAGTAACCATGGTGATGAGCCATCAGAAAATTAGGAGGTAGATAATAGGACATGATGTTGCAGCTTGAAGCTGAATCAATCATTGGACGCTTTAACACCAAAGACTCTCCTTTCAATGATTCACGACCATCAAACTGACGATATCTATGCAAGAACAAAGTCAGGGGCTCAATGTAGTCATCAAAACCAAGCTTGTCTATAGCCCAAAGCAAGTCTTGAGCGGTGATGGTCTTGCGCTGCTCCTGCTGGCAACGATCATTAGCTTCACCAGTTACAAAGCTTATGAACTCAGATATACATTTTTGGATGGACACTTTGGACTCATCTGATATCTTGGCTTGGGGAGGAAGGATCTTACGCATGATTCTGACCATGTTTGCTGTTGGCATGTAATGGTCTTGCTCCCGAATGGTGCACTTTGAATCTGTTGCAATGATAGCAATTGCCTGGTTGAGATGAGTAGGCAGTCCCCTGTTCATCCTAGTAACTTAATTTTCACACAACAACAAAGTATCAGAGTGAAATGAAAAAGAAGTATAGTATATGATCAAAGTATTCATCTAATTTCATCACGACTAACTAGGCTTTTATAGTTCAATTAAACATTAATAAGTTTTATTTTTTATTAACTAATTTTTCAAGTATTGAAGAAATTACAAAATTAATTGCATGCGGATACACATGGTTCACTAATTATTAGCTTGATATGACAGTAGTACTAGTGTAAGATGGCACTATAAAATTTTAAAATATTTATCATCTTTCTATTTTGTTTGCATCTTCAACTAACCCTGGCATTTAGCAAACCATCCAAACTTGACATAGTTGTGATGCAGGAATAAGACAACACTCTATTATAACCGATGCTACCCCACCCACAGTTTTCATATATCCTGTATTTGTAGTAGTTTTCTTATTAAACTTATATGCTATGTTCCATGAACTTTGAACCGAGAAATAAATTTTGTAATACAATTAGCTACTTGTTTTCACACTTGCTAGGTTTAGATGTTTTTCCCCCTCTCTTTTTTTTTTTTTTGAGGGGAGACACAAGTAAAAAAAAAAAGGTAGAGGATATACTGTAGGTTAAAAAAGATTGTTTCCCTTTTTTCTTTAAATTGAAGTTTCAAAAGAAAATCATAAATGGTTGTGTTGAACACCATTGCCATGAATAGATCTATTGATTTTTGATCTACCAACAACTAGTTTTGCATACACACAAACATATATGGAAACAAAATATGCGTATATAGTCCCTAGCTAATTAAAAATGGATGCATAGAAGGTGATGATACAACAAGCTAGGAAACATACACAAATTATAATTCTCCATTTTTACTAGATTATATATGTAACATCATTTTCAAGACTTCTTACTATTTGTTTAGGTCAAGGAATATAAGGGGCTAGTAGAGCGTGTAATTGATTTGTAAAATAAAAGAGAAGCTATATAGCACACCAGGTGAAGGGGAACAACCAGGAGTTGGTTGTGGGGATCTGCAATAACTATGAAATCCCCCATTTTCTGAACCACCAACATGGTTACTGTTAATCATCTCTCTCTCTCTCTCTCTCTCTCTCTATGTATATATATATATATTTTTCTCTTTATTTAGTTTGTGGAAAGTAATAAGTTTTCTTATTTATAGGTAGGATATTCAAGAGAAGCAAGGACGCGTGAAAGTGGGGCGTAGTGAACGAGGAGAAGACATTCATGGGGTGAATAAATAGATTGTTGTAGTTACAAATGAACATTGACTAAAAATGACATAAATATATACTATTGATTTCTGAATTTTAATTTCTCAATTTTAAAATAAGTGTCACTTTAGCTCATTTTACTCCCATTAAGAAAAATAATAAATTGAAGGTATAATTTACTATGTCATGTTTATTTGTTAGATGGTATTTTTTAGAACTAGTCTCTGAAAATGTGTGTTGCATGTTTGTCCCCTAATTATTATTCTATAATGAAAAAAGAATTGATTTTACCATTTAAATTTTGTTAATAAAAACTATGACAATGGGATAGTGTATTTTCAATCTAGCAAGAAGTATGTAAAGCTAAGCAATATAATATAATCTCTAACGATAGGAATATATTGATTAATTTCTACTCTACAATGAGCAAATGCATGTAAGTACTCTTAAGAGAATTACCAGACTTGAAGAAATGCATGTTTCAGTAATTGAATTCTTGTCTATCCACATGACTATATAAGGGAGACTTCGCAACTTTTGCCACAAATTATGACATTATTTTACCAGTTAATAGCTCCTACACATAAGAATTGTAACATAGCATATGAAAATTTTTTTTGAAAGAGTTAAATTTATAGGACAAGATTGCAGTAACAAGAAAAGTCACATAGAAATTTGAAAGATCAAATAATATTAACACAAAAATAGAAAAATAAAAACATGAAAATTAACTTTAAAATATATAAAAAAAATCATGAGAATTACAAACGTAATTAAGAAAAGATATGATGGACTACCTCCTATAAACATAAAAAAGTTCGGGAATTATGAATTTAGTCATTACTAATATTTATTGAGAGTACAAGTTATGAAAACTAAGAGGTGTGAGTCATGAGTATATATTTTTCACAGTAAAATAAATAAGAGAAGTAAAAGAAAATGTCATAAATGAAAAAAAAAAGATAAATGAAATTATAGACCAAAAAGAGGTGGTACAATACTTTTTTTTTAATCTAGCTTTATATATTTACATATTGTGTTGCTTAAATTGAAGGAGAAAAATAAAAAAAATATAAGAAGTGTAATCTTACAACTTCTTATGGATATGTTTTTCAACTTTTGACTTAACATCAGAAAGATGGCTACTGTTAACCGTCTCTCTATATAGATATATACTTATATCCTTATTTAATTTGTGGCTCGTGGTAAGTAATAAGTACCCATATTTATAGCTAGAATATTCAAGAAAAGGGAGGGCACGTGAAAGTAGGACGTAATGAACGAGGAGAAGACATTCATGGGAGGGGGGATAATGAAACAACCCCAAAAATGTGTCCAAAAATGTGCCTCGAAAATGCCAAAATCATAATATTTATATATCTCAAATTTCATGCACGATATCAAAAATTTGACTTCATATTCTTGATCAGGGGGAAAAATTGAGTGGAAAATGGATCTAACCTGAATTTAAGAGCAACTGTATAAAAATTTTATTTTTCAAATCTTTTGAAAAACAGAATGAGTCCACGCCCCTGACAGATGCGGCTAGTATTATTTTTGGCCAGTTTTGTTTTTCAGTACAATGCTTTTGGGTCTTGTGTCTAAGTCTTTCCGTGCGTAAAAATACCTATACTTCATATTTCACCTTCATATCATACAAGACATTCCCCAATACTCTCTCAAACACTTAGATAAATATTTCACTCAAAATTCAAGTGCCAAAACTCATTCTAGATCTTAAGGATTTCAATCAAACTTCAAGTCTCCATTTCCAATATTCACCAAGGAATTCTCCAAATTTAAGGTATGTGGGTTTTAACCATTGGGTCCTTTCACCCATGGTGTCCAAGCTTTCTTTTTCCTAAATTACATATTTCTAAGTTGATTCACTTATGGGTTTTACTTACTATAAATTTGAATATGAACTATGTTGGCGTTTCATAAAAGTATGACTATTTAAGCATGTTTTGAGCTATGAATCTTTGATCTATCTTGAGATTTGATGAAGGATTTTGATGTATATTGCTTGAGGGTACTACGAAGTGTTGGTGGGTGGTCTTACATTGAATTTACTTACATGATTTCACTCTTGAATTGTATGATTTTATACTAGTATTACACACCTGTCAAGTGTTTGATAAATGTTCGATTAATGCTTCTTAAGTTGTTGAAGGCCTAATGCATGGTATATGAGTGAGGTGACTTCATGATGAAGAAAAAGTTGTTTATATGTGTTGATTTTATAAATGGTATGTATAGTGTTGGAAGTTGATCAATTATCTCGTTTGGGGGTAGTAGGCCCAAACTACCATGTTGGGGAGGGAGGGGTATGCACCTCAATCGCCTAGCTCAAGGGGTGTTAGGCCCGTGCAACCATGTTGGAGGATTGATACATCAATCGCCTTGCTCAAGGGATGGTATCATATTAGGGGGTATATACATCAATCGCCTCGCTAAGGAGGTGGTAGGCTTTGGTTACTAATGATGGTATCTTCCTATACATGTAAAATATTCTATGTAAGCATGTTTTACTACAAGCATCATTCATGCATGTCATATTGCAATATGCTCATTTATTGCCTAAATATGCACTTCGATTATGTTGCCTATCTCTTGTTGCATTGCATCATACATACTTAGTACATTCAAATGTACTAATGCATAATTTATGCCTATATAATGTTACCACGTAGGAATCAGAGATCCACTTGATCATCATCATCCTCCACGTGGCTAGTATGATTTTTCTCAAATCAAGTTAGCGAGTCCTCAATTTCAGGGACAATGTCTTTGATCCTATGCTATGTATAAAGACTCTCTTTCTTTTGATGCATGCTTATAACTATGAGAATGAGCCAGAAAAGTTGTCTTGGCGCTGGTTCAATTCTGTGTATTAGAATTGTTGTTGGACAAGTTATGTATTGATGTTATGAGCTTTGACTCTTTTGATGTTTATGTTATGAAAGTCTTTCCTTAGTCCCTTTGCCCTTATTTTTATTCTTTTATTGTTGTTTAATTGCTTCCACAACCAATGATATGTAATGATATGTTAAGAGGCTTGCTTTGGGCTCCTTCGGGTTCCCCATTCGCCGTGTCACGTCTAGGCTCCTAGGCTTGGATCGTGATAGGTAAATAAGCTTTTGCAGTTGTAAATGAACATTGACCAGAAATGACACAAATTTATACTTTTACTTTCTCCATTTTAAAGTAAGTGTCACTTTAGCTCAATTTACTCCCATTAAGGAAAATAATAAATTGAAGGTATAATTTACTATGTTATGTTTATTTGTTAGATGGTATTGCTTTAGAACTAGTCTATGAGATCATGTGTTGCAGGTTTGTCCCCTAATCATTATTCCACAATGGAAAAAATATTGAGTTTACCATTTAAATTTTGTTAATAAAAAACTATGACAATGGGATAGTGTATTTTCAATCTAGCAAGAAGTATGTAATGCTAAACAAGATAATATAATCTCTAACGATAGGAATATATTGATGAATTTCTACTATAGAATGAATAAATACATGTAAGAACTCCTAATAGAATTACCATACTTAGAAATGCATGTTTTAGTAATGGAATTCTTGTCTATCCACATGACTATATAAGGGAGATCTCGCAACTTTTGCCACAAATTATGATATTATTTTACCAGTTAATAGCTCCTACACATAATAATTGTAAGAATATCATATAAAAAATATTTTTTGAAAGAGTTAAATTTATAAGACAAGATTGCAGTAGCATAAATGGTCACATAAAAATTTAAAAGGTCAAATACTCTTAAAACCAAAAATAAAAAAAATAAAAACATGAACATTAACTTTAAAATATTCATGTATCTACTTTAGTTTCTTGTTTTTAAGGAATAATTACTCATTTATATTCTCTTTTTTTAAAATTTAATTTACTGACATAAATATATCAATCCTATAGGCAATCAATAGAGTTAAGGTGTATAATAAATATGTTTATCATGAATCATTATTTTGAAATAAATTTATTATATGTAACAGTCTTTTGGTCTACTATGTTTATTTATATTGTATGATATTTTTGGACACAATTAAATTTTACAAGATGAAATAATTCTCTCTATTGTTTGAAAACTTTCAAAGGTTAAGATTAAGAAATGAAGAATAAGAAGATTAAATATATGAGAATTGTAAAACTTCGCTCTCAAATAGTGATCAATGATCCATGCGCAAAAACTTATTAAATTAATTAAGTTTTGAAAAAAATGAGAAGACATACATCTTAGAAATGATAACACAACAATTATTAACATAATTAGTATGCAATGAATTTAATTGTAATGTAAACATTACATGAATAGTGATAGATAATTAGATATTTTTTGTTAGACCCCGTAATTAACTAAATGGACGTTAAGTGCTCATTCGGGGAAATTATTGTGATTGAAGTGTCTTTTAAA
>JAOTQJ010000111.1:6788967-6803889 GCA_025642045.1 Solanum sejunctum | reverse complement strand
CGAGACCGCATTACTCTATGTATGACATGATTATCAGGCGGTAGGACCGCAGCAGAGACCTTATCAGCCCGCATTTATGTATATGTATAAATGGATATATATTTGTATTGTTGTCTGGATTTTCTTTGCAGGTGCAGTTAGTTAATAAAACAGAGGAAACTCTGCCAAAATTTTGGTAGGTTTCCAAGTCAGTTTCATTGGGAATTTTAAGGTTAGCATGTGTCTAGGTGTTCCTATCGGACACTGGTCATGACCCTAGGGTAGGGCGTGACACCATGCCACCCTGCATTGAAAAGGTGCTTGATGAAAATAAAGACGTCATGCCCGAATAGTTGCCTAGACATTTGCCGCTGAGATAGGAGGTCGATCACAAGATCGAGTTGGAGCCAGGCACCTGACCACCCGCCTACCCATCATACTTCATGGCACCACTAGAACTATAGTTGAAGGAGCTCCTTAAAGGTGGCCATATCCGACCATCCAAAGCACCATATGGAGCCCCAGTGCTATTTCAGAAAAAGAAGGATGGTTCATTGTACCTTTGCATAGACTATCGGGCGCTAAACAAGGTGATCGTCAAGAACAAGTATCTGATCTCGCGAATAGTCAATTTATTCAATAGACTTGGGTAAGCAAAGTAGTTCTCCAATATGGATCTCAGGAAAGGATATTACCAAGTACGCATAGCTGAGGAGGATGAGCCAAAAACAACATGCATCACCATGTATGGATTGTACGAGTGGTTGGTAATGCCCTTCGGTCTAACCAATGCACCTGCTACCTTCTGTACCCTCATGAATAAGATCTTTCACCCTACCTAGATGACTTTGTGGTTGTATACTTGGATGATATTGTGATATAAATCCACACCTTGGAGGAACATGTGGAGCATCCGTGAAAAGTCTTCCAAGTCTTACGGGAGAACTAGTTGTATGTTAAGTGGGAGAAGTGCAAGTTCACCCAGCATGAAGTGCACTTCCTCGGTCACATCATTAGCTAGGGCCAGCTTTGCATAGACGAGACCAAAGTGCGAGCCATTGTAGAGTGGGAGACGCCCACTAATGTAACAGAACTGAGATCTTTCCTTTAGGCTCAGAAACTACTATCAGAGATACATAAGTGGCTACTATGCAATAGCCGCTCCACTCACCGAGTTGCTAAATAAGAACAAGCAATGGGTTTGGAGCAAGAAATGCCAAGAGGCATTTGAGAGCCTCAAAGTTGTCATATCAGAGGAGTCGATTATTGCATTACCCGACTTCTCCATGACATTCGAAGTACACATGGATGCCTCAAACTTAGCTATTGGGGGTGTGCTAATGCAAGATAGGCACCCCATAGCTTTCGAATGCCAAAAGTTAGATGATATCGAATGGCGATATACTGTGCAAGAGAAGGAGATGACCACTATTGTACATTGCCTTAGAACTTGGAGGCATTACTTATTGGGCTCAAAGTTCGTGGTCCAGACTGATAACGTCGCCACCAGCTATTTCCAGTCCCAAAAAAGCTTACTCCCAAGCAGGCTAGGTGGAAGACTTTCTAGCCGAGTTCGACTATAAACTGGTGTACAAACCAAGTAAGGGCAATGTAGTAGTCGATGCTTTGAGTAGGAAAGCAGAGCTAGTTGCCATCACGATAACCCACTGCAACATCTAAGAATCCATCAAAGAGGGCTTGTCACATGACCTGGAAGCAAAAAGGCTTATAGAGTTAGCATCACAAGGACAGACCCGACATATCTGGATTGAAGATGGTATCCTGCTCACCACCAGAAGGAGGGTATATGTTCTGAAGTATGGCAACATAAGGCGACAGATCATGAAAGAAAGCCATGACACGTTATGGGCCTGGCATCCAAGGAAGCAATCGTACACGAGCTCTCATCAAGGCAATCTACTATTGGCCAAGACTACGAGACGATATTGAATGTTATGTACAAACTTATCTTGTTTGTCAACGAGATAGAACAACGCCATCCCGGAGGCCTTTTGGAGCCACTCCTCATAGCTGAGTGATCGTGGGAGAGCATTACCATAGACTTTATCACTGGCTTACCAAATTCCGAGGAACACAGCACCATTATGGTTGTGGTGGATAGGTTCTCTAAGTATGCCATATTTATGCCTGCCACACCAAGATGCACAGCTAAGGAAGTAGCCCAGTTATTCTTTAAGAATATGGTGAAGTATTGGGGCTACCAAGGCACATCATAAGTGATCATAACTCGCACTTTACTGGGAACTTTTAGAGGGAACTACTCCAAATACTTGGCATGGAGCTACATTTCTCCACAAGTTTCCATCCATAAATCGACGGCCAAACCGAGTGAGTTAATGCCTTGTTGGAGTGCTACCTTAGGCACTTCATAAGCTCTCACCCAAGGGACTGAGCCAAGTTACTTAGTGTTGCCCAATTTTTATATAACTTACAGCGAAGTGAAGCCATAGGGAGGACACCGTTCGAGCTTACTACAGGCTAACAGTTGCAACCTCTATACTCGTTACCAGCAATATTTGAAGGAAAGAGTTTGGGCTCTTATCATTTGGACAAATGATTCGAGGAGCAAATGGACGTCGCCAAATCTCATCTAGCCAAGGTGGCCAAGCAGATGAAAAAGTTTGCTGACCAAAGGCGATGTCCCACCAACTACAAAGTCGGAGACCTGGTGTTGGTAAAGTTCAATTCAAGGTAGTTCAAAGCACTAAGGGGTGTAAACCCAAACTTAGTATGCAAGTACGAAGGCCGTTTAGGATCGTTACCAAGGTTGGCAAGATCTCATATCGATTGTAACTACCACTGTTACTAAAGGTTTATCCTATCTTCCATGCTAACGTCCTCAAGCAATACCATGAGGATAAGGATGATCTAAGTCGAGGACAGTCGAGTAGGGCGCCCATTACCATCACTACCTCGCATGATTGGGACATAGAGGCCATCATCAATTACCAGGTGAAGTAGAAGAGGGGACAACTGGCTATCATAATGTTCCTTGTCCAATGGAAAGGTCAATCACCAGAAGAGGACACTTAGAAGAAATATGAAGACTGGTGGTAGTTTCGGGACAAGGTACATGAATTCTTATAGCAGCAGCAATGTGTTGCAATCATTGCATCATTAGGTAGGGGAGAATGACATGTCCCGCCTAAATTCTGCTCCAAAAATAGCTCATGAATGTGTCCACCCATGCTGTGGAGGGCTCTGAAACTCTCTAAAATTGTGCAGAGAATTGAAGAAAAGACTGGAGAGACTTGGAAGGTTCTAGAGACATGTAGAATTATGTAGATAAGTCTTGAACTTGTAAATATCTTAGATATTTTATAGGAAGACTTTAGAGGATCAATCCTAGACGTAGGATCAAATTGATCTTAGCCGTCTATTAAGGAGGTGGAGTAGTATAAATACCCCTCCTTGGCATTCATTTAGCATCAAGAAAAGTTGTAAGCTCTCAAGCCTTGTAAAGCATTTTCCAAGAAATCAAAGTCTTCTTTCTTCAAAAGCTCGCTCTTGTCTTTTAATATCTAGTGTTTCCTTAGCGATCGTAGGCAACAGGCTTACTAGTATTTATAAGATCATGCAAGACTCGTGAGCAAACTGACTAGTGCCACACGAAAGTTCTAGCATGATTTTTAGGTCCATGACACTTAGCTACTTCCAAATTGATGTTGTTCCTCTTGCATAGACATGATCCAGTCAGCATCATTCAAGGCTTCTTTCACATTTTTGGGTTCAATGGATGAGATGAATGCAGAGAAAGCCACCATACTTCTCATTTTGGATCTGGTTTGGATTCCAAATTCCAAAGGAGAAATAATTTTGTCAAGTGGATGAGATGATTGATGCTTCCAGGTTCATCTACTAGATGCTTCATCATGATCTTGACTGTCATCTGGACCAGGTCCCTCCTCAACTACTTCAGCATCCTCACGGCTGTTTGATTCTTCAAGATCATTGTCAGCTTCAATCAGTACATCTAGAGCTTTATTTCTATGAAATCTTAGCATCTCCTCATAGTCAGCTTCATCTAGATTCTGCATTTTTCCAAGCTCACTTGTCTTATCAAAAATTACATGAATAGTTTCCTCAATACATTGAGTCCTTTTATTAAATACCCTGTAAGCCTTCCTAGAAGATGAGTACCCAACAAATATTCCTTCATCACTCCTTGCATCAAATTTTCCAAGGTCGTCCTTCCCATTATTAAGTACAAAACACTTGCACCCAAATGGTTTTAGATGGCTGACCTTAGGCTTCCTTTTAACCAGCAGGTCATAAGGAGTTTTGTTGAGAATGGATCTTATCAAGCACCTATTTATTACATAGCATATTGTGTTGACATCCTCAGCCCAGAATGTTTATGGTAACCTAGAGTCCATCAACCTAGTTCTTATAATATCCATCAATGTCCTATTTTTCCTCTCCACAACTCCATTTTGCTGAGGAGTGCTTGGAGCTGAAAAATTATGACTAATACCATTCTCAGCACAAAAGACATCCATCCTAGAATTTTCAAATTCTGCACCATAGTCTAACCTAATCATCCTAATTTAGTTTATCTTTGACTGTATCATCTTTATAAAAATTATCAAGACTTCACAAGTTTCATCTTGAGACATTAAAACAATGTCCAAGTGAATCTTGAGTAGTCATCAATAATAACAGAGATGTACCTCTTTTCACCTCTACTTTGGATTTGGATTGGTCCAGATAAATCCATGTGAATTAGTTCCAAGGGCCTAGTTATGCTGACTTGATTCTTCTGTTTGAAAGAAGATCTGACTTGTTTCCCTTTCACACAGGCTTCACAAATTTTATTGTCATAAAATTCCATCTTTGGTAAACCTCGGACCAGGTCCCTAGCCACAAGCTTGTTAATCAGAGATGAACCGATATGACCAAGTCTTTTGTGCCATAACTCAGTGTTTTTAGTTGTGGTACTTAGACAAGTAAGTTCATCACTTTGTACAGAGTCCAGATCTGCCACATACATGTTTTTAACCCTATTTGCAACAAGGACTACTTCTTGAGAGGTTAAGTTTGTCACTGTGCATTTCTCAGAATTGAACTTAACTTAATTTCCCTTGTCACAAATCTGAGAAATACTTAACAGGCTATACTTCAATCCATTGACATAATACATATTCTCTATTGAGTGTTCCAAGGATTTCCCAATTCTACCAATACCCAAGATATATCCTTTCTTACCATTCCCAATGAGATACCTCCATCTTGAAGTGCCTTTAGTGAGAGCAAGCTTTCAACATCTCTAGTCATATGTTTTGAACATTCGTTGAACATCCATTATCCATGTATCAACATTGACTGGAACTTCCCCTGAACTACACATGCATCACTTGTTAGCTTTGGGAACCATCTTAATTTGGTTCCCCAATAATTAGATAAAGGACTAACAAGTGACATTTTTGCCCAAAAAGGTAAGACAGCTTTCTTTTTACCAAGGTTGGTCCTTGATTTTAAGGTAGGACCAGGTTTGGTATTGTTATGAGCATGACTTCTTAGGCTTTCCTCAGCTCTTTTTACAAGCTCATTTCAGAGCTGGACAATATCTTTTGAGATGTCCATTTCTTCCATAGTGAATACACAAAAGGTTATCAACACAGTCACATACTTGCTATGAGGATTTTAGGGATGATCCTTTTCTCATAACTGAGAACCTTCCCATAATTTAGATTTAAGTTAATAAGATTGTCTAGGATCCTTGAGGAGGTGGTCCATTTTAAAGACTTGTCCAGTTCCTCTTTAGTTCTAACCGGGTCACTCTCTAGAGTTGCATTCCTCTCTAATACTAAATTTAGTTTTAATTCAGCATCTTTTACCTTCTCCTCTAATTCAAGTTGTAAATTACTGATCTCATTTTTTCCTTTCAACTGAGTTATAGGTCCATTCATGAGTTTATCTTTTAACATCAAGTTTTCTGATCCAAGAATATTTATTTTCTCTTCAATATTTAATAATTGAGTTACTAAAAGAATTTTCTCATCTTGAGATATTTCTAAAGAATTATTCCAGAAATCCTTTTCAGCATTTAATTCACATAAGGAGTCAATTAAAATAGCACTCAATTTTCTCAGTTTCTTTAAAGAGCAATTATCAAGAGTTTTCTTTAGATCAGAAAGAGTTACCTCATCCTCTTCTTCTTCATCATCAGATTTTGACATGAAGGCAAACATATCATTGTACACATTATCATCAGTTATGGCCATCATTGAAGCATCACCAGTACATTCAGATTCATCAGAATCACTGGAGCAATCTCTCCACACACTAAGTGTTTTCCTTACAATATCATCAGCAATATTCTTCTGCATGGTTCTGCATGAGACTGGGTCCTCTTTCTTGTTATCACTAGCAGCTTTGCCATAAGCCTTGTTTTCTTGTTTGATCATAGGATAGTCTCTCATGTAGTGTCCAGGCTTCCCATACTTATGGCACACATCAGATGAGTTTCTTCTTTGAAATTCATTCTTCCTCACGATCCTTTTGAACCTTTGAGTCAGGTATGTCATATCAACATCCATGTCACTTTCTTCACCAGATTTTGCCTTAAGAGCTAGGGATTTTCTTTTTTAGAGACATCCTATAACTTGTTGAGCTCATAGGTCTGTAGATTGTCCATAATCTCATCCATTGTTAGAGTCTTCCATCTTTTACCTCAGTAGTTATATCAACTTTACTTTCCCATGACTTAGGAAGCACTCTAAGTATTTTTTGAATTTGCTTGCTTATATTAATAGGTTCTCCTAAGCATTTGAGCTCGTTGGTTATTAAGGTGAACCTGGTATTCATCTTTTGAATTGATTTACCTTCCTTCATCACAAAGTTTTCATACTGATTTGTAAGCATGTCAACTTTTGATTCCTTCAATTGTGTAGTACCTTTATAAGCAGTTTTTAAACAATCCCATATGTCTTTGGCAGTTTCACAAGTTGAAATACAATTGTATTCATCAGGTCCAATTCCACATACTAGAATTTTCTTTGCTCGATAGTTTTTCTCCACCTTCTTTTGATCAAGCTCATTGTATTCCCTTCTATTTTTGGTAACCAGTCTAGTGATGTTTCCTTCTTTTATTTCACTCATTAGAATATGAGGGCCATCAAGAACAATGTCCCAAAGTTCGCTATCCTCAGCGATGATAACGTCATGCATCCTTGTCTTCCACCAGCCATAGAATTCGCCATTGACGCGATGAGGTATGGTAGTTGATTGTCCTTCTTCAAGGTTTACAGTAGGAGCAGCCATATTTTTTAAGATTTTCTCTAGGTATTAACATTTTTAAAAGAACATGCTCTGATACCAATTGAAAGATTGCACCAGTCAATTTTACTCAAGGACCAGGTCCTATATGCACAATCAACACAGAATGCAAAAAATAATAACACAATGGATTTAGAGTGGAAAACTTCCTTGCGCAAGGGAAGAAAAAACCACTACCGACCCACAGGATTTAACAACAAATTTTATTAACTTGAAGGAGCAAAATGATTGTAAACTCTTACAATCCTAAGGAATGATCCACAACTCCTTTTTCCCCTCCAAAGTTACAGTGAAATTTCCCTCATACCAGCTACAACAATTTAACCTATTCCCAGAATACTAAAACTAGGAATATGAGCAACACTGTCAAATAATAGAAAACATAACCTTTAATACTTAGTATGATTCAGGAATTAGTTTTACATTCAAGAATAAGAGACTAAGAATGTGAAGAAAAATATTTTGTTGGATGATTGATCTTCATCATCTTTTCACATCTTATAGCCAAAAATAGTGTAGTTGCTTTGTTGGTGAAGACTCCTTCTGATCTGTACCTCATCACCATGTCTTTAACTTTTCATTAGAATATTTCACGCACCTACTTTGTGAATGTGCAGAATATTATCTTGTCTGTCCACTTGAATTAAACAATTACAAGATAATAAAAGTGGAATGAGGAGACCAAGTGCTTTGAATAAATTATTCCACTTGCCTCAATATTCCATTTGCTGCTTCAACATTCCATTTGCTTCCTAGATTTACTTTTTATCACTGATAGATTTCTTGTGTCTTTTAACTTGTTTAATCTGCTGCCACTAAATGTTGCAGAAATGTTCTAATTACTCTAGGATGGAGTAGGTCCTTCCCTAGAGTTTGTTACATTAAAACTACATTAGTCCAATAGTTTCTGATGCAAATTCTAGTTTATTTATTAAATTAGAATCAAATGTGCAACTGATGATCTTGCTATATGTGGATGACATGATCATTACTAGAAATAATGAAGCTGCAATCTTTTTGTGAAAAATGATTTTTTGGTTCGATTTGAGATAAAAATTTGGGAGAAGTGAGTTGTTTTCTTAGTATGAAAATTGAAGAATCAGATCAAGGATATTTTGTCTCTTAAAAGACATATGCAAGAAATCTGTTGCAGCATTTTGGTATGGGGGAGTCAAAAGAAAAGGCAACTACAATGTAATCATATCTCAAGTTGATGAAAGCTGAAGGGAAACCATTAAAAGATGCAAAAATATTTCAGCAACTTGTTGGTAGTTAATTTATTTAACTATCACAAGATAGTAGATCACTTATTCTGTTGGAATTGGTTCTCAGTTGATGCAGTGTCCAAGAAGTTCACATCTAGATGCAGCAAGGCTAATTCTTCGTTATGTGAAGGGCTCATTAGATTATGGTCTTATATACAGAAGATATGAGAAATTCATGTTAAGTGGATTTACCGAGGCGGATTAGGCTAGAGATATGAATGATAGACATTCAACTTCAAGATATTGCTTCAGTGTTGGTTCAGCTATGATTTCTTGGTGCAGTAAGAAGCAACCAGCGGTAACATTATCTAGCATTAAAGCTAACTACGTAGTCGTGACTATGGTTGCGCAAGAATGTATGTGGTTGAAGAGATTAATAGGAGAGATGCTAAGCAAAGTTGATTATGTTATTCAAATTAGATGTGATAATCAAAATGTTGTCGAGCTTGCATCAAATCTAATTTTTAATGGTCGGACAAAGCACATAAAGGCTCATCATCACTACATTTGAGGGAGAGTATTGGAGCAAGAAGTTGTTCTGAAAGGAATTTCTACAAATGAGCAAGTCACGAGCATATGTACAAAGGCCTTGTAAAGCCTATATTTGAATATTTCAGAGCTGCTCTTGGAGTTGTTGATCAAAAGAATGCATTAAGGGGGAGTGTTAAAAATTAGTGCATCTTCTAATTTTTCCTTCTGTTGTTCTACTGTTGTTTAAGTTTACTTAGTCAAATAAATTAGTTCCTATTTTGCAGGAAGTTTATCTAGATAGGAGTCATTAATAAGTTGTTAGAGTCTAATTAGGAGTTACAGTTATTAATAGGCAAACATAGGGTGTTATTTACGAGTTGTATTGCATGTATTATAATTGTCTTTGTTTAAAAGTCTTTCTTGATGAGTGCATGCATTGAGAACTTGCTCGTACTCGTTAGTTGTTTGGGAGAAAATTAATGATTAAGAAAAGAAAATTACAACGGGAGATAGAAGCAATTGACCTAAGTTTGAGTCACAAGAGCCCGAGAAGGGATGGTATACTTAGGATTGGGGATTCGGTTGTATCCAAAGAACTTGAGACCGGGAGGTGATAGTTCTCTGAAATCCAAATGAGGCTTAGTATTGAAAATATTCTAAGATCGGAAAGAGATGAAGGACATGCTTCTAGGAAGGAGCGGGGGGTAAACTAGAGGTTATCAAACTCACAAGATTTTACAGGCAATATAACTACCAATATACCCAAGGTTAATTGCTTACTAGTTATATGTCATGGGGACTGCAACCTTAGTCATCATTAAATTGTTTAAGCCTTAGTTTATTTTATATTCATACTCGTAGTTAGGAGCTTAAATCAAAACCCTAATTTTTACTTTTTTCGTATTTGTTTGTTTTCTGAAAATAGAACCAATGATTAAAATAGGATAACTAGTAAAGTCGTTTCAACCAATTCCTTGTGGGATCGACCCCAACTCTAATTTGGATAAATAGACTGCTAACGATCATCAAACAACAGCAATAACAACATACCCAGTGAAATCCCACAAGTGGAGTCTGGGGAGGGTAGATTGTACGCAAACCTTATCGCTACCTCATAGAAGTAGAGAGGCTATTTCCTAAAATCCTCAGCTCAAAATCCATAAGCAGAAAGAACTAGATATGATAAAATGAAATGTAAGAGAAGGGAACAGCAGATGCGACTAACAAAGAATAGCACAATATGTAGATATGATAAAACTAACACATATTCACTAGATAATGAAAAGAAAAAGGAATAATAATAGTAAAAATACAAATACTAATAATAATATTAATAATAAGACGAAGGAGAAGAATAGGAAGAGGAAGAGGAGGAACTTATCCTGCTACTCTAATTTGCGACCTCCACTTCTTTCTATCTAAGGTCATGTCCTCAATGAGGTCGAGTTCCGTCATGTCCTGTCGGATCACCTCACCCCAGTACTTCTTCGGTCTACCTCTACCCCTCAGAGTAGCTCCCACAACCAACGTCTCGCACCTCCTAACAGGAGCATCAATACTCCTTCTTTGCACATGTCCGAACCATCGCAGTCTTGCTTTCCTCATCTTTTCGCCCACCGAGGTCACCTCCAGTTTCTCCCGAATTTCCTTGTTCCTAACCTTGTCACTTCTGGTGTGACCGCACATCCATCTCAGCATCCTTATCTCTGCAACATGCATCTTCTGAACATGCTGCTAACGATCATCCATATTCTGTAAAAGGAGAATGTTGGAACATTATAAAAAAATGGCGTTGTTGCCGGGAAATACAACTTTGAAATAGTCTACTAGTTTTCTATTTAGATTGTAGTTCTATTTTCTAGTTTTAGTGTTTGTTTTTGTTTTGATTACTACAGGGGAACAAAGTACTGTTATTTTTATTTTTACTTTATTTTGATTACTACAGGGGACAAAGTACTGCAAAAGAAATGATGACATTCAAGCAGTCTGTGGTGATAGGTCTTCTTTCTCCAATAAGCTTTATACTAGTATTGGTTCCTGTAGGGATTTGATAGCTCTACTATTCGGAGATTTATATAAAACTATAAAATCTTTGATGATACACTTTCTAAAAGCAAGGATGGATCTAATTGATGAGGTTGAAATATTTGGCTCAGATATTGATGATTTAGATGTTTTATTGAGCGTGAAGGTTCATGTTTTTGACGCTCAATAGGTTAGTGACAACTTGTCTGAGAAAGAAAAGAGGCTTGAGAGCCAACTTGAGGAGCTAAAATTGGAGGGCTATCTACTTTTAATCCTAATATAATTAAATTATTTTTTCCTACTAATTAGTCAATTCTTTTATTTATTCTAAAAGATAAATTTTATTTATTTCACTTCTTAATATTAGCTTATCCCAAAATATTTAAAATGTTTTGGTATATATTTAGAAGTCTATAAACACAAAAAAAAAATCTTTGTAAAAATAAAAACTAAATTATTATTCTTATTCTTCTGATTAAAAACAAAACAAAATTCTTGTTCTTATTCTTGGAATAACACAATAAAACTCTTATTCTTCATTTTACACAATAATTTTTTTTATTACATGTTTTATACACTATCATTTTATATTTTTACTTGTGGAATGATTTTTTTATTTATTTGGATTGATTTTCTAATCATATTTAAATCACTATATTAAAATTTAATTATATCGATATATAGTTTTTTTAATTTTACTTTTCAATAAATAACATATGATAATAATAAAAAAAATTATTATTCTTTGAATTTTTTTATTTTTCTCTGCTCCGCATAATAAGAGACTAGTAATGAAAAGGAAATCCATATATTCACATGGATAACATTAACCTCAAATTTAATGCACCAAAAGTTTCGCCAAAATTTGCAAAAACTTTCATTACCTACACTAATTCTATCAAATATTTTTAATGTTATTACATGTTATTTATTAAATATAAAAAAATTAAATATTTATACAATTGAAATTTCTACATGATGATGTAAATATAAATAAAAATTTTATATAAATAAAATAAAAGTATTTCACAAATCAAAACATAAAGTAATAAAATATAAAAAAAATAATATATTGCGTAAAAATGAAGTATAAGAATAGTAAGAATTCTATTTTAGCCTTAAATTTTATTTTGGCACTTTAATTCAATTGTTTTTCGTTCTAATCTTTCAACTTTTATTCTCATATTTCATTTTGACATTTATATCCAATGAATAAATAAAATAAAGCAGAGTGTACTTCATATGTCATGACATAGCATAAATTCCAATTAATAATATATACATAATCCCTCTAACTTTACTTTATTTTTTATTTTGATACTTTATCTTATCTTTGTTCTATTTTAACCTTTTTATTTTTTTTTATGTAGCATTTAAAAACAATTATTGATTTTATAATTTTTAAATTTTTATATTTGTTTTTTATTTTTTATTTTAATATTGATGTTTGTCCGTTAGTTTTCAAAAAAAAATCTTAAAGAATTAACAGATAATTATTTTAAAAAAATAATATGTTTTTAGAGTTTCTCTATATATTTTTAAAAAAAATAACCAAGGAAAGTGCATCAGGTTTCTTTTTTAAATAATTAATTAAATTAAATAACATCATATATTTTATCTTTTTCTCATATTCAAGCTTGATAGGAAAACTCACAAAGCTTTGTGGATACAAAAATCGTGAACTAGTATTTGAGTCAAATTCACAAAGCTTGAATATGAAAAAGATAAAAATATCTGATGTTATTAGTTAAAAAAGAAAACTAACACACTTTCCTTCATTATGTTTTTAAAAAAATTATAGAGAACCCTAAAAAATAAAAATAAAAATTGAAAATTATCTATTAATTCTTTAAGAAAAATTTTAAAACTAACGAACAAACAAACATCAATTATAAAATAAAAACAAAAATAAAGAACAAATATAAAAATAATAAAATTATAAAATTAGTGATTATGTTTAAATGCTACATAAAAAATAAAATTAAAAAGTTAAAATAGAATAAAGGTAAGATAAAGTATCAAAATAAAAAATAAAGTCAAGTTAGAGGGGATGTGTTTTTAATTGGTTTTTATGTCATGGCATGACATGGCATGTGAAGTATAATCTCTCCCATTTTGTTGATTTATTGAATAAAAGTATCAAATTAAAATATAAAAATTGGATTTGAAGGATTAAAAATGGAACAAAATTAAGCTGGAGTGCCAAAATAATTAAAATTTAAAACCAAATTTAAGAGGCTATATATGTACTTTACCAAGTATAAAATGTTTCTCTACTTTTACATGTCTGTCGCTTGGTCAAGGTTGGATGCAGATCCAAAAGATAAATCTTTTAGAGCAGTGGTAAAACATCATCATCTTTATTCTTTAGAGGTTTGAAAAGTGCCGTGAAAGTTAGAATTGTTGAAAATAATTTATCACTTCATGAATATTTTATAACATTTTGAATACCTCTATAAAATATTATTCCTCAATCCAAGAGAATACTTTGAAATACAAATATTTTAAAGGAAAATGCTATTCGGTTACAAAAATTTAGCCCAAATTTAACCATAAATGTGTAAAGACAATGTTAACATTTCTTTTTAAAATAAATTAAAATTTTTTAATTAATAAACATTAATGAATTTGTTATTCTCAATAATTGTGTATTTCATGTAACACTAAAATAAAGACTATTATAATATTTTGATAAATTCTATGATTTGTATCTAATCTACTCATTTATCAATATAAAATAGGAAAAGCAAAACAACATAATGACGTCAAGTGGCACTATCATGAAATTTCAAATTAAAAATAATTAAAATTTACCAATATAATAATGCATAATTATGTAAATGCATCACTTAAATATATTATAAAAATGTTAAGTAGTGTTTCAAGCAATATTAATTTAGCGAACTGTAATAATAGAAATTTTGAGAATCCATCAAAGTCAATTAAGTGAGATTAGTTAACTCATTTGAATTTAATATTATCAATATTCTTGGTCTAGTATATGTTGCATACACAACAATTATCAAAAATATTTTTCTTCTTCACTAAAATTTTTAAAATAATTGATAAATGGATAATACTTAAAAAAGGCATTGATGACAATTAATAAGTGCAATCCAAGAGATTTGTTATTAATATGACATTTAATTAAGTAATTCTAAAATCATATATACAGATTTAAACTACATATTCAAATAGATACGTAAATATGATTTAAAGTTAAACTCTTAAGCAGTTTTAATGTTTTATTATTATTTATATGTAATTTAAATTTATGATTTATCTAAGGTAAAATTTTAACAATATTAAAGTTTTAAATATTAGGACTTTTAATATAGTTACAGTAAAAAAATATTTATGTAAATTGTTTAACTAATTTTTAACTTTCTATCGTTCTAATTGTAAAATAGATATTTTTTAGGTACTTGTAAAGTTAGTAAATGAGTATTTGAAAGAGTTTCTTTTTTTTTAAATTATCATGAAAAAAATTATATAATAAATAAATTTGTGTAACTAAACCATCGAAAAATCAATTTAAAAAATTCAATAATTAGTATTTCGTATAACACTAATCTAACAATTATTTTAAAATTTTGATAAATTCTATAATTTATATCTAATCTACCAATTTATCAATATGAAATGGAAAGAGCAAAATAATGTAATAACACCAAGTGTTACAGTCATGAAATTTCAAATTCAATATTAAAAATTTAAAAATTATCAGTCTAATAAAAATGCATAATTATTTAAATACAATATTTAATTTGTATTTTAATTTTTTGGTTGGTATAACTAATTAAGATCAATACTTGAAATTATTTTGACTTTAATTAGTGAAATATTTTTAAATTATATTTTTAAAATTATTCAAATACACAGT
>JAOTQJ010000111.1:6763106-6783467 GCA_025642045.1 Solanum sejunctum | reverse complement strand
CACACACACACACACACACACACACATATATATATATATATATATATATATAAAATATTTTTGGATCGGGATATTTGACTGCACATTATATGGAGTCGAATGCTGGCAATTTCTAAAGCTTTAAGCCTAGGTATTATGTTTTGATACCATCAATTAGGGACCAACAATATGGTCCCTAAAGGTGCTACAGGGATTAGTTATTTACTAGTTACTAGAGATGTTAAGGACTAGGTACATTTCTAGTAATTAATTATCTTTAGGGGCGGAGGCTGTAGGAACTAGATTTTCTAGTTGTTATTTATTTTTGGGGACCAGAAAAGCAATTTTAAAGATCACATTTCTCTTTGCTATAAATCATTTTTCTTGTAATGCGCAAGTTCTTCCTTATTTTCGAAACATGATTAACTTTATGTAGAGTCACCACCCTGCCAAATGTCATCTTTAAACATACTTTTCTATAGCCTTCAACTTTTGTTGTGGAAGAATTTCTCATGTAAATGAACACATCAGGTGCAGTGGGGATATATGTTGCAAAAACTTCTTTAACCGCACAAATATGTGGAATGACTCCAGAATTAATCCATCACTCTTTGGGATTTTCTACTATGTTACACTGAGTCAACGTGACACATAGGTTTCTCTACTTCCTTATTCTTTTCTATTATATTTGCTTAATTCTTTATCTTTTCCTTTTTAGAAGAGCGACAATCAATATCTTTATGTCCAACCTTTTCACAATTATGATAATTACCTTCAAACTTCTTTTTAGGTGGTTCGCCTATTGGTACAAATGACTTCTTTCTCATTTTGATATTTGGCCCTTTTTCAACAATATTTGACCTTGATATTGTTGAATTTATTTGTGACCTTTGTTCTGCTTCCTTGTTGTCCTCTTCAATTCTCAATCATATGATGAGATCTTCAATAAGCATCTTCTTTCATTTATACTTTAAGTAGTTTTTGTAGTTCTTCTAAAGTGGGGGGTAACCTCTCAACAATAGCAGTTACTTGAAAAGCACTATGTAACACTCAATAAAATTACCAAAATTCTCTTAGAGGAGAGATGTATGTATAATATGTCTTCCTATGCTCCGATGAAAAATCTAATCCCGAATATGCAATCAGCATGAAAAATTGAGTGGGAAAGTTGTCTTGATTGATTTTTAAAGCAACCGAATCAAAAGATAATTTTTCGATGCGAAAATGAATTCCAGTGAGAGTGCACGAAAAGTGTGCGACTTACACTTAGATTTGATCCAAATATTTTTTATGAGATTAGAAAATTCAATCAGAGAATTTTTAGCAAAAACCCCAAAATTTGACCAAGTCCGTGTCGCGGACCATGAGTGCCAGAGGTGAACTTTTTTTTTAAATTTTATGAGGGGTATTCCAGACCTTTTTAAACCCCTCCTAAACTTAAAACACGATCTAAATGGATCATTTTGAGCATAAAAATGATTTTAATCCTCATTCCTAAGTCATTCTAGGTTCTTGAAAAAGACTAGGGCTAAAGAGAAGAGAAGAGGAGCGCAAATTCAAGGAGTTTGAGAAGAGTTCTTGGGAATTGATTGTGTCAAAGGCTTCATACCAAGTATATAAGGCTAAACGAAAGCATGAAATTGTTCTTCAATATGACCCATTGATGGTAATAGAGGAGTTGAGTCTCATGAGTCTACATAAATGATTCTTGAATATTTTCCTAAAAATTATATACACATCACATATATTTTCATATGTTGATGATCATCATAAACTTGGTTTCCTGAATTATATACTTTTCATGAGTTGTTATATAACCCTATATGTTATTTTGTGAAAGGGTGCACGAATGAACCTAGGGATAGAGTCTAAAGCCTTGACTTGAGTATGTTGATTGTAATCTTGACGTGAGTATAAGGTTGAGTTAATTGAGGTTGATGAGCCATGATTATTCATAATTGAGTTCTAGAGTTTGTCCAAATGACTTCTTCTTAATAATGATTTGAGTCCTCAAGTTCTTAAATGTGCACGGAGTTGATGAATTGATTAAGATACTAGAACGAAAGGCCCCATTGAGTTGAGCTAATGAGATAATGAGAGTCTCTATGAGACTAATTGAGATGATGAGTGCCTCCACGAGGCTAATTTGAGATAATTGATTAAGGTAAGGAGTCTTATGAGCATTGAGTCTTGGGATAAGTATTGACCGTCGAAATATGTAAGAGTAAGTCTCTATCGCACTCATTAACTATGTTGCTAAGCGTAGGTGAGGATTAGAACCATTACATTAAGGTTCCCTCTTGAGTTGAATTAGAACCATTACATTAAGGTTCCCTCTTGAGTTGAAGTCCCTGAAAGCAATAGAGGACTTGTTGAGGCTAGATCCCTAGTGGATCTGGCAAGTATAGAATGGTTGTGGCGATGTCAACGGAATTGTTATACAATTACTGGCTCATAAGTGATTGTTGTCAGATAAGAGAAACTCCCAGATAGTTCCTACATTGACTACTCTGAGTCGAGCTGAGTTAAATTTACTTGATTGATGAGGTTTGATTAGTTGATGGGTCACTTGTCTACTCTTTATTCTTGCTTTAGATAGACATTTGTCATTCTGATTGAGTATCTTCTGAGTTGATGTTATTTTTATTTTATTCTACTTGTTTCTATTTGATTCAGCCATTTTACATACTCGTACATTCCACGTACTGACATCCCCTTTAGACTGCATCATTTTATGATGCAGAGGCAAGTACTAGAGATTGTAAACAGGTGCATTATTGAAGATCTTTGCATTCATCTGAGTTGGTGAGCCTCCCTTACTTCGAAGGATCCTGCTTTACTTTCATCTAGCTTACTAGAGTCATACTTAAGTTGGATTTATTTTATTTTGAGGTAGCCATGGGTCTGTCATTTAAACTATTTGATAGTGATAGAGGCTTCATAGACTAGAGTTGAGTTATTAATGTTGAGACTTGTTGAGCTAGTTTCTTCCTACTAGCCTATTTATTTAATATGATACTTAAGACTAGATTGTGCATTATTATCGTTAGTCTTCCGCTGATTCATTAATTGATTGAATGAATGGATGTGATGAGGCCAAGTGGTTTATTTGGGGACTAGCAATAGTCTTTGAGCGTTGGACACGTCTAGGGTACCCTCTCGGGGCGTGACAAACTTGGTATCAGAGTACAGAGTTAAAGTGTTCTAGAGAGTCAATGAAGCCTTGTCTAGTAGAGTCTTGTTTATAGGTGTGTTGTGTACCACACTTTATAAGCAGGAGACTATAGGACATTAAGAATGGTTACACTTCTTTCATGATCTAATTCGTGTGATAGAGTTAAAACTCTATGAAATTCTCTTCTAATTCATGCTCTATGCATTATAGAGTTATGATCATGCCTCCCAGAAGAACCGTCATAGGTAGAGGGCATCCCGCCAAGCAGAATGTTAACTCACTCGATCCTCAAGGACATACGGAGCTAGTGAATCCAGTTATCCCTGTTAAGCAGCCCCATAAGTTGAGATTTCAAATATTGTCCTTCGCCAGGCTATCCAAACTCTAGCCTAGGGTGTCACAGCACCTGATACAAGGCAAGAAGCTAGCAGACAGAATGCATAGGATACATCTAGAGTCCATGGATTCTTGAGAATGAATCCATCTGAGTTCATAGGGTCTGCATCCAATAAGGGCCTTGAGAACTACGTGGAGGAGCTTTAAAAGGTGTTTCAGGTTATGCATATGGCTGATACTAATAGAGTTGCATTGGCTGCCTACCAGCTTAAGGGTGTGGCCAGACTGTGGTTTGATTAATGAAAGAAGGGTATAGGAGAGGAAGCCCCATTGCTGACTTGGGCAGTGTTTGAGGAAGCTTTCTTGGGGCATTTCTTTCCAGGAGAACAGAGGGAGGCCAAGGTATTAGAGTTTTTGAATCTGAAATGGGGCTCTATGACTATGCAAGAGTATGGGATTAAGTTCACTCAGCTATCTCGCTATGCTCCGAATATGGTTGCTGATATGAGGGGAAGAATGGGGATATATGTTGATGGTTAAACAAAGGGCCAACGAAAGATGGAAGGGGAGTTATGCTTGTGAGTGTTATGGACATTGGGAGGTTGATGACTTATGTTAAACAAGCTGATGAGGAGAGACAGCATGACAGAGAAGAGTTCAGAAATAAGAGGGCCAAAATATCTAGCCATGAGATTAGAAAGAGAGGGATGGTAACATTCCAGTCAGGGCCAGCAACATCATATACAAGTGCACCTACGCCTATAAACATGAATGATCAGAGTTCTCAGAACTTTGTAGACCAGAGATCTCAGTCACATGCTAGTGTGGATCAAGGTTCACAGGGTAAGCCACCTTGTGGTAAGTATGGTAAATTGCACTTAGGCAGATATCGTGAGGGGAATGATGCTTGTTTCAAGTGTGGCTAAGTGGGTCACTATCAGAGAGAGTGTCAAAAGTGGGCTGACCCAGCTCATATTCTACACTGGCCTTGCCATCTAGAGGAATCCAGTAAGGTACTACATCAGGCACAAGTGGAGCTACAAACTATTTGTATGCCATAGGTAGTCGCCAAGATCAAGAGAACTCCTCAGATATTATGAGGGGTATGATTTCAGTTTTTACTCTTTATTGTTATTTTTGATGGATCTTAGTGCCACACTATCATTTGTAATGCCTTATATGGCCAGTAGATTTGATAGAACCCCTAAGAGTAAGGTGAGTCTATTCGAGCTAAAAGAATCTATAAAACTTGTGTAGTGTCCATCCATCATAAGGATACTCTTACTGATTTGGTTGAGTTAGAGATGATTGATTTTGATGTGATCCTATGAATGGATTGGCTTCACGCCTATTATGCCTCCATTAATAGTAGAGCCCGAATCATTAAGTTTCAATTCCCAAATAAGTCGGTTCCAGAGTGGAAGGGTGATTCTGTTGCATCTGAGGGAAAGTTTATCTCCTATCGTAGGGCTAGAAAGTTGATTTCCAAATGTTATATCTATCACCTCATTCGAATTAAGTTTGATGATGTTAAGTCTCCAACTCTAAAGTTAGTCTCGTTGTGAATGAGTTTCCTAAAGTGTTTCGTGAGGATCTGCCTGGAGTCCCTCATGATAAGGAGATTGACTTTGGGATTGATGTTCTTTTGGATACCCAATCTATCTCCATTCTACCTTATAAGATGGCCCCCGCAGAGTTGAAAGAGTTAAAAGAGCAACTGAGAGATTTGTTAGACAAGGGCTTTATCAGGTGAGTGTTTCTCCTTGGGGTGCCCCTATTATATTTGTGCAAAAAAAAAGATGGGTCTCTCAGAATATGCATCGATTATAGGCAACTGAACAAGGTCATGATAAAGAATAAATATCCTCTCCTCGGGATAAATGATCTATTTGACCAACTTCAGGGAGCTTTTTGTTTCTAAAAGATAGACCTCAGATCTATCTACCATTAGTTGAAAGTGAGGAAATATGATATTCCACAGACAACCTTTAGGACTAGATATGGCCATTTTGAGTTCTTGGTCATGTCCTTTGGGCTGACGAAGCACCTCAGCCTTCATGGACTTGATGAATAGGATGTTCAGACAATATCTTGATATGTTTGTGATCATGTTCATCGACGACATATTGGTATATTCGAGAGATAAGGAAGAGCATGTTAATCACCTCAAAGTTGTCCTTCAAACTCTTAAGGACCATGAGTTGTATGCAAAGTTCTCGAAATATGAGTTTTGACTTAAGTTAGTGGCTTTCCTACGCCATAATGTTTCATGTAATGGTATTCGAGTAGATGCCCAAAATATTAAAGTGGTTAAAAACTAGCTCAGATTAACCTCTCCAACTGACATAAGAAGTTTTTTGGGGTTGGAAGGCTATTACCACATGTTTGTCTATAGATATTCTTCCCTATCCACACCATTGACTAAGTCGACATAGAAGAAGGTTAAATTTCAGTAGTCTAATGAATGTGAGAAGAGTTTTCAAGAGTTGAAGACTAGATTGACTACTTCACCAGTTTAACCTTACTCGATGGGAAAGAGGACTGTATATATATATTGTGATGTGTCAAGAGTTGGTTTAGATCGTGTGTTAGTGCAAAGAGGAAAAGTGATAGTCTATGCCTCCAGACAACTTAAGGTTTATTAGAGGAACTACCCGATCCATGATCTTGAATTGGAAGTAGTGGTGTTTGCACTTAAAATCTAGCGCCACTACTTATATGGAGTGCATGTGGATGTGTTCATCGACCACAAGAGCTTGCAGTATGTCTTTAGTCAGAAGGAGCTCAACCTGCGATAGAGGAGATGATTGGAATTGTTCAAGGATTATGACATGAGCATTCTCTACCACACCATGTAAAGTTAACATTGTTTCTAAGCTCTAAGCAGATTGTTAATAGGTAGTACGGTCCATGTTGAAAAGGGAAAGAAGGAGTTAGCTAAGGAACTACATCGATTGGCCTGATTGGGAGTTCAGCTCGAAGAGAATGATGAGGAAGGAGTCAATGACGGATCTTCTGCATCTTTAGTGGTAGAGGTGATAGAAAAGCAAGACTAAGATCCTGACATACTTTAATTGAAGGAGGTTGTCCACAAACAGAAAGTGATGGTTTTCTCCAAAAAGAGAGATGGAGTGTTGAGATACCAAAGTAGATTGTGCATTCCCGATGTTGCTCGTGTTCGAGATAGAATCATGGTTGAAGCCCATAGCTCTAGATATTCCATTCATCCTAGCTCTACCAAGATGTACCACAACTTGAGGAAAGTCCATTGGTGGAGTGGAATGAAGAGGGATACTGCTGAGTTTGTTTCTAAGTGCTCGAATTGCCAACAAGTTAAAGTTAAGCATCAAAGGCCATGTGAATTGGCTCAGAACTTTGAGATTCCTAAATAGAAGTTGGAGATCATCAACATGGACTTTATTACCGGTCTACCGAGGTCTCAAAAGAAACATGATTCAATATGGGTGATTGTGGATAGGATGACCGAATCAGCTCACTTTTTAGCAGTTAGGACAACTAACACTATAGAGGAGAATACCAAGTTGTTCATCCGTGAGATTGTGAGGTTGCATAGAGTACCCTAGTCCATCATCTTAGATAAAGGAGCTCAACTCACCTCCCAATTTTAGATATCCTTCCAGAAGGGATTGGGTACTAAAATGAATCTGAGTACAGCCTTTCATCCTTAGACGGATGGCCAAGCAGAGTGTTGAGATCTTGGGTTCTTGACTTAAAAGGAAATTGGGATGACCATTTACCATTGATTGAATTTGTAGATAACAATAGTTATCATGTGAGCATTCAAATGGCTCCCTATGAAGCTTTATATGGGAGGAGATATAGATCACCAATTAGGTCACTTGAGATTGGTGAAGTCGAGTTGATTGGACTTGATCTTGTCCACCAGTCAATAGAGAAGGTAAAGGTCATTAACGAGAGGTTGAAGACTGCACAAAGTCACCAAAAATCTTACACTAATGTAAGGAGAAGAGACTTAGACTTTTAGGTGAATGATTGGGTGTATTTGAAAGTGTCACCTATGAAGGGTGTTGTAAATTTGGGAAAAAGGGAAAATTGAGTCCTTGCTATATTGGTCCCTATCAGATTATGAAGAGGATTAGGAGGGTTACATATGAGTTAGAATTGTCTTCCGAGTTAAACGCAATTTATCTTGTGTTCCACGTCTTGATGTTGAAGAAGTGCTTGGGAGATCCTGCCTTGGTCATCCCTATTGAGAGTATTGGAGTAAAGGATAGTTTATCCTATAAAGAGATTCTATTCCAAATCATTGATCGTCAGGTTCGCAAGTTGAGAACCAAAGAGATTGCCTCAGTCAAAGTCCTATGGAGAAACCAATTCATTGAGGAAGCCATATGGGTAGTTGAGGAAGAGAGAAGAGCTAATATCTACATCTATTCATACCTGATGATGAGAATGTTGAAGGTTATGTCCTTACCCTTGACTTATATTGATTTGTCTATTTCTGAGTTAATGTATCTATTCTGGAGTTATGAGTAAAGATTGTTGAGATTGATGAGGAGTCAAGAGTTTGATTGATTTAGTGAGTATTAAGAGGAGTCTTGAGTGTATTCGTGCTTTGATTTCCACCTTTACTTATCATTCGAGGACGAATAATTCTAAGGGCGAGATGATATAATATCCGATAAAATTACCAGAATACCCCTAGAGGAGAGATGTGCACATAACGTGTCTTCCCATGCTCCGATGGCAAATTCGAGGCCAGATATACGATCAGCATGAAAAATTGTGTTGGAAAGTGATCTTGATTGATTTTTAGAGATCGAATCAAAAGATAATTTTTTTATGCGAAAATGAATTCCAATGAGAGTGTGCGACGCGCACCTACCGCGAACTTACACTTAGATTTGGTCCATATATTTTTATGAGATTAAAAAACTTGATTCAAGAATTTTTAGTGAAAAATCCTAAAATTTGCACAAGTCCATGTCGTGGACCATTATTCTCAAGGCGAATTTTTGTTTTAATTTCATGAGGGGCATTATAGACCTTTTTCAACTCTCCTAAATTTAAAACACCGTCCAAATAGGTCATCTTGAGTGTAAAAAGGGTTCTAATCCCTACTCTTAAGTCATTCTAAGTTCTTGAAAAAGACTAGGACTAAAGAGAAGAGAAGAGGAGCATGAATTCGAGGAGTTTGAGGAGAGTTCTTAGAGGATTGATTGTCAAAAGCATCATACTAGGTATGTAAGGCTAAACTAAAGTATGGGATTGTTCTTCTATGAGCCCCAGTAATAGAGGAGTTGAGAGTCCAATAAGTCTACATACATAATTCTTGAATATTTCTTGAAAATTATATATACATTACATGTATTTTCATATGTTGATGATTATCATAAACTTGGTTTCCTGAATTATATACTTTCGTGAGTTATTGTATAACCCTATATGTTATTTTGTGAAAGCATGCATGAATGAACCTAGGGATGGAGTCTAGAGCCTTGACTTGAGTATGTTGATTGTAATCTTAATGTGAGTATGAGGTTGAGTTAATTGAGTTTGATGGTCCCATGAGTATTCATAATTGAGTTCTAGAGTTTGTCCAAATGACTTCTTTTTAATGATGATTTGAGTCCTTAAGTTCTTAAATGAGCGCTGACTTGATGAGTTGATTGAGCTGTTAGGCCGAAAGGCCACATTGAGTTGAGTTAATGAGATGATGAGAGTCTCTATGAGACTAATTAAGATGATGAGTGTCTCCACGAGGCTAATTGAGATGATTGATTGAGTTGAGGAGCCTTATGAGCATTGAGTCTTAGGAGGAGTATCGAGAACTGAATGAGTAAGAGTAAGTCTCGTTTGCACTCATTAAGTACATTGCCAAGCGTAAGTAAGGATCAAAATCATTACATTGAGGTTCCCTCTTGAGTTAAAGTCATTGAAAGCAATAGAGGACTTGTTGAGGCTAGATCCCTAGTGGATTCGATTCATTCTTTACCTGGAAAGGTCAGAACGATTGTGGCAACATCAGCAGGATTGTTGTACAATTATTGGCTCATAAGTGATTATTGTCGGCTAAGAGAAACTCTCACAAAGTCTCCATATTGAGTACTCTAAGTCAAGCTTAGTTGACTGATGAGGTTTGATTGGTTTACGGGTCACTTGTCTGCTCTTTGTTCTTGCTTTAGATAGACATTTGACATTCTGATTGAGTTTTTTCTGAGTTGATATTATTTCTACATTATTCTACTTATTTTTATTTCATTCATCATTTTACATACTTGTGCATTCCACGTACTGACGTCCCCTTTGGACCGCATCATTTTATGATGCAGAAGCAGGTACTAGAGATTGTCAACAGGCGCACCGTTGAGGATCTTTGCATTCATCTGAGTTGATGATCCTCCCTTACCTCGGAGTATCTTGCTTTAGTTTCATCTAGCTTATTATACTCATACTTGAGGTGGCTTTATTTTAGTTTGAGGTAGCCATGGGTCTGTCATTGGCACCATTTGATAGTGATAAAGGCTTCATAGACTAGAATTGAGTTATTGATGTTGAGACTTGTTGAGCTAGTTCCTTACTACTAGCCTATTTATTTAATATGATACTTGAGACTAGATTGACCATTATTATCCTTAGTCTTGGATTGAGTTATTAATTGATTAAATGAATGGATATGATGAGGTCAAGTGGTTCGCTTGGGGACTAACAATAGTCTCTGAGTGCCGGCCACATCTAAAGTACCCTCCCGGGACGTGACAAATTATTCACAACTAATCCTGCATTACAGATTGTATGAGTATTAAGAACAAACTTAATATGTTCAAACCAGGTATTATGTAAAATTATACTTTTGACAAGGAGATCGTGGATTATAATCTATAACTCCTGAACTTGAGTAATAACAACTTTACTGTCTACCATCTTGTAGTTAAGGAACTTTGCCACAATTAGTTTTGTCTTTCCGACATATTTAGTTTTGTAATTATTTTTCAAAGCATCCCAGAGTTCCTTAGAAGTCTTCATATTACTGTAAACATTGTACTGATTATCTTGCAAGCCACTCAGAATGTAGTTCCTACATAGAAAATCTGAGTGACTCCAAATTTCAGTCACTAAAAATCATTCATCATCTCGAGTTTCTTCAGATAGACTAGGAACATTCTCACTAATGAACCTCTGGACTTAAGGTAATCAAGTAGAAGAACATCTTTTGTTGTCATCTTTTGAAATTAACACCGATAAATTTTGTAGGCTTTTCAGGCGGTGGAACAACGGGTGCAACCTTTGAACGATTTGGAGGTGCGGAAGATGTTGCAATATTCATCCTTCCAGCATTGACTTCACTTGGATTAGACATTTTTTTCCATCACAAGTAGATAGGCAATTTAGTATATATAATACTAATAATAAAGATAGAATTTGTTTCGTAAGGCACTTGACTCTTTAATAGCTAAAGAAAATATTTCGTAATATAAAGACAAAACTTTTCCTCTATTCTACCAATGAGGAAGAAATGATGCTTTATTTTCGCTTTACTTGGTTCCCCCATATCTCCTTATTCTCCCAATTCCCATTTCTCAATTCACACATTACTTAAACCCAACACTCCAATCATTCAACGAAAAACTACTTAGTATACCATCACAATATATCTATATATTGGTAAGATATCATACATCAACAAGACACTGCTCAATTCTCCATGATACCGTCAACATATCTAATATATTGGCATAGCATCATGTAGAGCTAGTTCAGCCATTCAATGAGACATTCCTCAATATACCGCCACATTATATCTGTATACTTTCATTGTATTATCCTTCAATGAGAATGCGCTAGTCCTCTAACTTAAGTTGGCCAAAGCATTTAGATGGTGTAATTTGAATTATACTGAAAATAGCAAGGCTTCTTACATAACAATACATACAAAAAATAAAATAAAATGATCGTATGTATATTTAATATATCGTGTATGTATAATTATGTATTAGATATACATATATATCCATATATGCGATTTTTACAATACAATAATTTATCTTGTTGAACAAGCTGATTTTTTTTCAATAAAAATATGAAAATATTATGAATAATTTATCCTAAAAATAAATTTGCATTTATACTTCCTGTGTGTATATATATATATATTTCAAAATTTATCACATAGGTCATAATGCCAATATGAGAAGTGTTGTCTCTTAATAGACATGCATAGATTTCAATGCAAATATACAATATTTAAAATTCATCTGTCTGAACTTGAGTTATTTTTTCATGATGGCAAATAAAACTGATTGAAGTTGCGGCAAAATAGTTAAACTTCAACTATACATAACTCGAAGTTGAGACAATTTAATTGAAGATGGATAATTATTACCTCAACTTATGCATAAATTTCTGTACTCGTACAATTTACTAAGTGTGACTAATAAAAAAATTTGATCACCTGATCACCACGGAACACTCAATTCGGCGTCTCCTACTACTTTACTTTCTTTCCCCAATTTGGTCACCTTTTTTACTTTATAGGTTTATTTTAGTAGTCATTAAAATTGTCTTCCACTTTATACAAGTTTAAGCCTATGGCAGATGAACGTATTTACACGACAGTGGGGATTGCTTCTTCTAAAAAAGAAGTTTTGCATTCACTAATTTAAAATTTTGGATCCATGTATGCTGCTTTTGACACTGCTCTCTTGTTCGATTATTCTTATCCCCCTTCAAAAAATATTTAAAAAGAAAGTGACGTTGAGTCTTTGAAAGCTATTTTTTCTCTTGTGACAATGAAAATAAAGATTTAATATTTAATGAAACAAGTCAGCAACAACATGGAAGGAGTCATTTTCCTCTCTCCACCAACAATCTAAGACGTAATTGAGGGAAGCTTATTTCTTCAAACAAGTGTCCCACCCTCAGGTCTCATTTGTTCTCATTATGAATAATATGTAGCTCGGAGATACTTCATAAGGATCCTAGAGGAGAAATGGAGAACAAGGTGTTGGGACAAAAATTCTTACTACATAATCCATCACAATTCTAACCTGTTTGAATTGAAAAATGAAAGGAATAAGTTGTATACATGATCATAAGCCATAGTTTTCAATCACATATGTTGTTCTCAAAGCAAACGTGATTCTTTATATGGAACAAACAGTAAATACGGATGAAGTCTTTTTTTCCAATGTTGTATGAGGACTAGAAAGATTAAAACCTAAAGCTAGGGAAAACTAGACTGCATTATTGATGATCACCACCACTGATGAACAAGAACTCCACTTTCTCTTAGAGAAGTGAAGAGATCCAAACACTGACCATAGGTATTCTGATACTTTGAGGACCTCTCCCCAGGGCAACATTTCTGCCACCTATTGTAATGGCATTCAAGAAACACTTCATCAATCAAGCAAATTGCCCCTGTTTCAATCAATCTTGGTATCAAATCAAATTCAGTCCCTTCAACATCCATCTTCATCACAACATAATCCTTCTCCGATACGGCGGTCATCAACCATTCAGCGAAGTCAAAACCTTGGATAACATCCACCTCACTTGCAGACTCACTAGAAGATTCAACAGGTTGAATTCTTCCCATCCCTCTCCCTTTTGCAACATCCTTATGACCTGGATCTTGATTAATCTCAAATGACAACGTCTCGTTCCTCACCCAAGCTGCATATGGCAACAAAGTAACCCCTTTCTTCTCCTTATACTGCCCATGGAAAGTTTTGTCAGCCTCAACAGCATATATCTCAAAGGTCTTGTTTTGCTTAGGATACTGTTTCTTGAACCAACTCACAATGCTTGAACCATAACTCCTCGAACCAACATCAACATATACATATCTTCGCTTAAAACTAATATCCACCATCGATGACAAGTACTTTATGCTCTGTGCATTCTTCTTAAGTGTAATCCATGGTTTCTTTGGTTCCTCTTTAATCAAAGGCTCAGCTTTTTTAATCAGTTTCATTTTATAATCGGGAACATGACGACAATTGTTCTTGAAATCACTCACTTTTTCTTCAACATATGCATCCTTTTTCATAACAATCTCACGAAAAGTCGAACCCAAACCATCAATACTCCTAGACTTTATCAATGTACAACAATTAAACAAATGAAGGAATGAATTGAAACTGTATGTGTCACTAGAACCTGTATGGACAACCAAAAACCCTTCGGGTTTCAGAGTCCGACAAATCTCCGCCGCAAAATCTCCCGGCTTCGGTGATTTATCGATCATTCCGGCGCCGGAAAATATGAAATCGAATGTATCATCATCAAACGGAAGCTTAACAGCTTTACCGGTAATCACCAAAGGTTTTGAACCTTTCTTATAAATTCCAACAGAATCGGCGACCCCAATTTCCCTCAACGCAAAAACATCAGCACCCATCGGCGTTTCAGCGCAAAGGGCTTTCGAATTAGGGTTCAAGAACCCCTCTGCAACAAGATCCTGAAACACCGACAAATAAAATTGGGCCGATTTTTGGAAATCTTTATTGGCCCATAGATCGGGAAGTTTAGGCTTCGCCGGAGCAGATTTTCCGACATCCTCGGTGGTCATGACCGCTGATACAGAGCCAGTCAGTTGTCCGACGCCGGAAATAACATTCAGATTTTCCGGCAAAGAGAAGAAACAAAAATCCCCGAGGTCACATGTTTCCCCTTTGAGAGTCACCACATAAGCAAACCGACAACAGACAATCACAACACAAAAGAGGCATAAACGTACCAAAACATTCCTAAAAAATCCGGGCTTTCCCGTACTATGATCCATCAAAATCACTCCTTTTACTTTTTCAAATATCTACAATGTATTTTTGTGAGTATAAAGAAAAAAAATGGTTACCCCAAATTGGAACGATTCGACAGAAGACGGGTTTTCTGAGAGAGAGAGAGAGAGAGAGAGAGAGAGAGAGAAAAGAAGGAATTACCGGGAACAGAAACGAGCAGAGGTATGATTACCGCCGATGAGAAAACGATGAGAGAGAGGTTTTGAAAAGGGCATAAGGAGAGGAACAAAATCAGTAAAAGGGGCCAACATTTTTTTGCAGGAGAAATTCACTATTTCTTCATGCAATCCCAAATCTTAAATCAATTTTTTGTTGCTGTTGTTGTTTGACTGGGATTATAGAGCCTCAAAGAAAGCCAATTCTTGAAAATTTGATGATTTGGGATGAGAGAGAGAGAGAGAGAGAACTGTAATTGTAACGGAGAGAGAATGGAGAAAAGTGAGTTTATACTTTATACAGAGGGTTGGAGATGAGAAAAAGCGTGTGAAGAGGACGAGTATTTAGGTCGGGTCGGGTGGGACCCAAATGAAAGAGTAAATTCAATTTAAGGAAAGTCTACTCAATAAGCAAACATACCTATTTTCTGTATTCCGAATATGAACTCAATTTTTGAGTTTTTTTTTTATTTGCTAAATTTTATATTTTTTGAGAAATAAATTATATTATTTATAAAATTATATTTATAATTTTATAAAAGATAATAATAAAAAGTATAATTTAAATTATGTATTAAATATTTTTTTAATAAGTAATCTCATAAATTTAATTAATATGGAGATGAAATAATATATATAATTTTAATTTTAATCTATTATCTAATAAAATTATATGTAGAATCTATTAGATTGACTATTGATTTTTGACTTATGACTTATAAATTAAAAATGTGTAAGTTATTCTAAATACTTTTCTCTATCTAATTTTATGTTCTATTTTTTTTTTTGTCTCAAAAAGAATGTAATGTTAGAATAATTTATTTTTAAGAATTTTTTTAATCTTTAATAAAATAATTCTTAATCATAAAAATATTTTAAAAAATAATTTTAAATAATAAATTTTATACACTATGCTAAGTTAAAAAATATTATGTAAAATAAGACTGGCCAGTAAGAATTACCAAAATTGGTCGGGGGTGCCAATAGCTTTTAAAAAGTAACTGGTCAATCGATTTTTAAAACTTTTTAAATAAATTTATGGAATAATTAAATAGATTTTTTAATTACAAAAATACTAAGTAATATATGTATAAAATATATTTTATTTATTAAGTTTAAATAATAGTGTAAAATTTAAGGGCGAAAGTGTTTGGGTTTGACTGCACGGGATTCGGTTATCAAAATTACAGTTTTGCCCATTTGCATATGCTATGCCAGCTCATATTCAGCGCATTTGGTTAAGCATTAATTATTGGACGCGGAAAGGAAACCGATTCCTTTAATGATTGGCTACTTTTTTTTTTCCTTATTTTTTGGGAGAGAGTTGTGGAGAGGAGGGTGCGTAAAGTAGTCTCTATCTCGGAGAACCAATTCGAATTCATGCCGGGGAGGTCGACGATTGAAGCAATCCATTTGGTTCGAAGGTTGGTGGAAAAATATAGGGATCGCAAGAAGGATCTTCATATGGTGTTCATTGATCTTGAGAAGGCGTATGACAAAGTCGCAAGGGAGGTCTTATGGAGGTGTTTAGAGGCAAAAGGTGTCCTTTTGGCTTATAACAGGGTGATTAAAGACATGTACGATGGAGCCATTACACGAGTAAGAACGGTGGGAGGAGACTCTGAGTACTTTCCCGTTGAAATGGGTCTCCATCAGGGTTCTGCGCTGAGCCCTTTCTTCTTTGCCTTGGTGATTGACGAGCTGACGCGATCTCTACAGGAAGAGGTACCTTGGTGTATATTATTTGTGGTTGACATAGTACTAATTGATGAGTCCCGGACGAAAGTTAATGAAAGGTTGGAGGCCTGGAGACACGTCTTAGAGTCCAATGGATTCAAATTGAGCAAAACCAAAACTGAATACCTGGAGTGCAAATTCAGCGTTGAGAGGGAGGAAGCAAACTTTGAAGTGAGGCTTGCCACTCAACCTATCCTCAAGAGGGATAAGTTTAAGTATCTGGGGGCCATCATCCAGAGTAGTGGCGATATCGACGATGATGTTACATATCGTATTGGGGCGGTATGGACTAAATGGAGGCTGGCCTCTGGTGTATTGTGTGACAAAAAGATACCACCCAGACTTAAAGGTCAGTTTTATAGAGTGGTGGTTAGACCAGCGTTGCTGTATGGGGTGGAGTGCTGGCCAATTAAAAGTATACATGTTCAGAAGATGCATGTTGCGGAGATGAGGATGCTGAGGTGGATGTGTGGTCACACCAGAAGTGACAAGGTTAGGAACGTGGCACTCCGGGAGAAACTGGAGGTGGCTCCAATGGGAGAAAAGATGAGGGAAGCGAGACTGCAGTGGTTTGGACATGTGCAACGAAGGAGTATCGATGCCCCTGTTAGGAGGTGCGAGCAGGTAGTTATGGAAGCTACTCGGAGAGGCAGAGGTAGACCGAAGAAGTACTGGGGGGAGATGATCAAACAGGACATGGCAGAACTCGACCTCACTGAGGACATGATTAGATAGACAAAAGTGGAGGTCGCGAATTAGTGTAGCCGGCTAAGTTCTTTTTCTTCTTCTTATTCTTCTCCTTCGTCCTTTTGAATAAAACTTTTCCTTATCTTTTTATTATCTGGCATATATGTGTTAGTTCAAATATATGTCATGTGTTACTCTTCGTAAGTCGCATCTGTTGTCCCCTTCCCCGCCCCTCTCCCTCCCCCTTCCCTTTTCCCTTCCCCCGCACTCCCCCTGCTTTCCATTTTGTCATATCTAGTCTTTTCTGCTAATGGGTTTTGAGCTAAGGGTTTAAGGAAACAGCCTCACTACTTCTATGAGGTAGCGGTAAGGTCTGCGTACAAGTTACCCTCCCCAGACCCCACTTGTGGATTAGACTGGGTATGTTGTTGTTGTTGTTGTTGAAAATGCCATTAGTGAACGGATGGAAAAATTGGTAAGGTATCATCTCACTGGAGACTTCACTGGTTGTGTGGTACTCCATGGGTCATGTGGAGTGCCTGTGTAAAGTGCCTTAGTAAAAAAAAATGGAAGTTGGGAAATTTAGAAAAATTGACATCTCGTCACTTTGACGGACCGCTTCACGGACAGTGTGGCATTACACAGACCGTGTACTAGTCCATCCCACCTCACTTGGACAAAAGAATGTTGCAAGCCACCACATGTCCATGTGCCATGAGTTGTCCCACTCTACATGGCCCGTCAATAGTGCCCGTGGTACCACCCTTAGCCACATTTTCCCCAATTTCCAACAAGCTCCCTTTGGCACACCTTGTGGCCATCCCCACGGCCAGTTGTGAGCCACACGGCCCTCAACACTGGCCATGCCACCTTCCTTAGTGCCAAAAATGGCCTTTTCCAACCCTAGCTGCCCCAAACAGCCTGTCAAAGGCCACACTCGCCGTCAAACAGCCCGTGTGACAATACTACATGGGAGGGCCTCACGAAAAGGATCATAACTCCTTCATCCGACCTCGGAATGAGGTAACCAAGTTTGTTGCGAAGCTAACTTAAAGGGTTTTCATTTGACATGATGTGGGACACCCAGATCCAAATGTGGTAAGAGTTATGCTAATTTAAAATTGACCCTTGTATGAAACAACACCCAAAAGTCAACTTGGAGGTAAGTCTTGAACTCGTTTAGGTACTAGTAGTCTCCCATGAATCTAGTACACCACAACCTAACCAAATGAGGCTTGAAACATGGACATACAAGAGCATAAATTTATGGAGTGTCACAATATCTCCCCCTTGGGAACATTCATCCCTGAATGTAAAAGAAACGTACACAAGGAAGGTAGCCATGAAGATTTTTAGCCTAACATGGATGCAACAAATGTATCTAAACATGATTTTCAAAAGTCTCAACATGAAAATCAAAATTTACCATAAAACCTTGCCCATATAAAATGAATGCATGCAATGGATTAAGGCCAAAAATAAGACTTGAAAAAATATAGGGGACTTAGGATTAGTACCATAGGCTTGAGTGGAGTGGAAAAGATAAGGATATCGCTTTTGCATGTCCACTTCGACCTCCCATGTAGCACTTTCAATTTGTTGGTTCCTCCAAAGGACCTTAACGGAGGTTACCTCCTTGTTCCTCAATCTTTTCACTTGCTTATCCAAAATCTGAACTGGGACCTCTACATAAGTCAAGTTATCCTCAAAAAAACCCACCACATCAAGAGGCACAATGGCATTAGGGTCACCAACACATTTCCTCAACATAGAGATATGGAACAACCAATGAACCAAGTTCAGTTCACTAGGCAACTTCAACTAATAAGCTACCTTGCCAACTCTCTTTAAGACCTCATAAGGACCAACGTACCTTGGCCTCAATTTCCCCTTTTTGCTGAAACAAACCACACCTTTCATTGGAGAAACCTTCAAATAAATGTAATCACCTACTTTGAATTCAAGGTCTCTTCTTCTCACATCGGCATAAGATTTTTAATGACTTTGGGCCATTCTTAACCTTTCCCTAATCATCTTAACCTTCTCAAGAGCATCCATAACTAGATTCGGTCCCAATAAGGCCACCTCTCCAACCTCAAACCAACTGACCGATGATCTACATCATCTCCCATAAAGAGCCTCAAAAGGAGTCATACCAATGCTAGAGTGATAGCTATTGTTGTATGCAAATTCAATCAAAGGAAGATGGTCATCCCAACTATCCCTCAACTCCAATGCACATGCCCTAAGCATATCTTCAACGGTTTGGATGGTTCTTTCGGCTTGCCATCCATTTGTGGATGAAAGGCCGTACTAAGGTGAACTTTTGTACCAAGTCCCCTTTGAAAAGACCTCCAAAAGTGTGAAGTGAATTGTGCACCCTGATTTGATATGATAGATAAAAGAACCCCATGTAACCTCACTAACTCATGGATGTACAACCTTGCATACTCTTCGGCCCCATAGGTGGTCTTAACCAGTAGAAAATGAGCTGATTTCGTCATCCTATCAACCACTACCCATATGGAATCAAAACCTTTTCTAGTCTTGGGCAATCTAACCACAAAATCCATATTAATCACCTCCCACTTTTAAGTAGAAATCTTTATATCTTGGGTTAGGCAACCCAGCTTTTGATGTTTGTCTTTGACTTGTTGACAACTATGGCAATCGGAAATGAATTTAGCAGTGTCACCCTTCATGCCTTCCCACCAATACACATCCCTCAAGTCTCTATACATTTTGGTGGAACCATACTAGATAGAATAGATTTGGAACCTTCAACCACAACCACAACAACACCCACATCTTCCAACCTCACCCCAATCTAGCCAATCTATGCACCTAACTAACCATCTCCCTACCACCACTATCCACATGAGCTAGGCTACCCATAAACAACCAACTCAAAGAATCCGTCATAATATTTGCCTTACCCAGGTGGTAATGCACACTCATGTCATAGTCCTTAAGAAGTTCCAGCCACCTTCTTTGCCTTAAGTTGAGATCTTTTTGAGTGAAGACATATTGGAGGCTCTTATGATCGGTGAAGATATCAATATGCATCCCATACAAATAATGATGCCAAATCATTAATGTAAACACCACGTCAACCAATTCAAGATCATAGGTAGGATAGTTCTTTTCATGCACTTTGAGTTGCCTAGAAGCATAGGCTATGACCTTACCATTTTGTATAATCACACAACCCAAACCAACCCTAGATTCATCACAATACACAACAAAACCCTCAAGCCCATCCGGTAGTGACAATATAGTAGCGGACACAAGCCTATCGTTCAATGTTTGGAAGCTTTTCTCACATTCATCGATCCACACAAACTTAACCTTCTTCTAAGTCAATTTTGTCAAAGGGGAAGCAATGGAGGAGAACCCATTCACGAACCTTCTATAGTAATTTTTCAAGTTCTTTTTCATCAATTGTTTGTCTGTTTCCTTCAGCATTACCCCATCCTCCTTGTCTAACACAAAGGTTGGATAAAATCAC
>JAOTQJ010000111.1:6743542-6763006 GCA_025642045.1 Solanum sejunctum | reverse complement strand
TCATAGTTTGGTTGTTGGCTGACTTGTCTTGGTGGGTTAAGACAAGTGCCATCACGCCTGAATTTTGGGTCGTGACAAATAATGACCAAAACACCCTTCACGAATTGAAAAAAAATTCACCACGAAATAGCCCAGTCCGCGACGCGAATTGGGTGTGCACCTATGTAATTTTTGACTGAAAATATAAAGTGCATTGAATAACTATTTTTCTATGAAAATACACATAAATCGTATTTGTCAAATGCATTTTGTGTATTTTTTCGTAAATTATTTTCTGATCGATTTACAATCCCGTAGGAAAAAAATTAAAAAAAATAAGTATTGGTCCGTGTCCCAGGCGCACCGCGCCTCAGGCGCGCATCAACACTGTTTTCGAGTTTAATTACAAAAAATTATCTTTTGACTCGGTCGCTCTAAAATCGGGCCGAGATTATTTTTCCACTCAATTTTTTGTACTGATCGCAAATCGATCTCAGATTTTCCATTGGAGCTTGAGAAGACGCATTATGCTCACTATTCTATTGTAGGAGTATTTTGGTAATTTCATGAGGTGTTACACATGTACTGGCATGTAAGGCAGAAAGTAAAACCATAGATAACAGTAGTAAAAAGGGTAATAGAAAGTCCACCTGTAACCAAATCTCAAGTAACTTTAATGACCAATAATCAACCTCCTAGTGATCAAATATGCATGGTATGCTCTGGTATCGCATGTCGTGAATACATATATGTAGATACAAATGCATGAAATACCTACCAAATACTAGCAATGGTGGTCCTTTTCAATAGCTGACCGACATCATATTTGCTAACCTATGGCCATCTATTCCATATATGTATATAAGGTCCGTAGTTTGCATATTTGTTTCACTAAACATTAATATATTACTTTATTATTATTTCAAATGTTCATACGATATAAATATGTCATTTACTATCAAACTTAGGAAGACTAAATTATAAGAAATTCTATGCATAGAGGAATAGAGAAGTGTATTAGATTATGAATTAAATATTTCATGTTCGAGGAGTATAAAAAATATTGATACCTTTGAAAATAATTGTCAATCTTCATGTATTTTCACTAGTGGTATTTATTTTCCACATCTGTTATCTTCTATTTGTAATATTTGCATCTGAAGTTTTGCATAAATGATTATATATATAAATCTTTGATCAACTCAAGTATAATTTATTTGTGATTAACTTTGTTGATAAATAGTGATTCATTTTGTTATTGTTTTCAATAAGTAGAAATAGTTCTATTTATTTCGATTATTTTAATATCAAAATTGAAAGTGTTTATTAAAAAGTTAATTTCTAATACCACAAAAATAAAAAAAAATCATAAAAGTATACTTTATTTCTATATATAATACTAACAAATACCTTAAAGCTAAGTTCTAAATTAAATTAATAAAAATATTGATTTTGAACTATAAATATCATGTTGTAAAAGAAAACTATGAATGCTATCCCCACAAAATAACTAATATACTTGTTTTTCTTTTCCAGGTTGTTTTTCCCTTTATTTATTTTTAGTTTTTTTTCTTGCTTTATATTTCTCAACATATTCCTTTTCTATTGACATTTTCTTTTGTTGTTCTTCTTTATTTTTTAACTCCCATTTCTTTATTTTATTATTCCTCAAATTTGAATATTGAAATATTTTTCTTCCAATTTTCTCTGTTAAATAGTTTATCATATTTGATATTAAGAAAATATCTTATATAAAAATGACAAACTAATAAATTTTGATATTTTGATGAATACATTATCAAATTATTTAATTTCATGATAGTCAAACATTGTTTACTCTTTCAATCACTAAATTTGATATTTTCATAAATCATTTTTAAAACTATTTTAATAATTCAGATACGAACTTTAGTAGTGGTCATATTATATAACTTAAAATATGTTTACAAAGTAATCCTTAAAAGCATTTTTAGGAGCAAAAATCAACTAAAAACATATTTTATTTTAAATTAGTTCAAAATTTTCTTTCTAAAACATATCCAAACAAGCTTTCCATTATTATTGTTTGATAGAATTTAACTAATAGAAACTTATTATTCTGACACAACTATAAAAATATCCTTATTGGTCCATTACAAAAGTAAAGACATGTATAGATTATTCTAGATTATTATTTAGACCATTAATTATACAACTATTGTTTTTGCCCTTAAATAAAGTTAAAATTTCAAAAATGCATTTGGTCGTCCCATTATTCACTCTTCTGTATAATACACACACACACACACACACACACACACACACACACACACACACACACACACACACACACACACACACACACACACATATATATATATATATATATATAATCATTTGGTTAAATAGGCACCATACCTCCGATTATAGCTGAAGTTCATGCATAATATGCCATGTATGATATGAATATTGAATGCACCTAGTAGGCCATAACATAAATTTAGCCAATCTTGGCTCATCGGTACACTTATCCTCCTAATATCATAATCATTGTCATAGCATATACACATAACTCGTGGGATCTTACATATCTTTGGAAAAAGTTTGAGAACTTAACTCAGCATTTAGAAAGAGGCCTTAACTCTGAAAATGTTCTTAATGGTGTTGTACATAATGCTTATACTTGGTCCCATGTCAATTAGAAAAAGAAAGTATTTTAAACAGAATCAAGAGCCTTAATAGTTTAGATAGGAGCATTACGCTAGAGATTATTGAAAATTAACGCATTATTTATTAAGTGCTTCAATTATATTTTTTTGTATGGAAGAAGGGTTGAATAATACATTCCCTTCATAATCTACATTTATTTTAATGATACTACACCAAGAAGAGAAACACCTCAAACATATGGATAGGTATCTAGGAAATCCGACAAAATGATATATAGATATTGAATGTACAGCTTAAGCGAACAAATGGAAACCTAATACCATCATGAAACTAACACAGCTGCAATCCCAATGTCTTTCATAGAAGGTATTTTTAGCAATAAAATAGTAAGATATCATATTTGACGTTTTGGGAAACTTCTCAGATTTCATGCTAAAAAGGAGGGACGGAGCTTAACCTTAACATACCTTCCCAATGGACGTCCTATTGCCCAAAGTTTCTTCATAAGAGTTATTAATTACGTCCTAATCTTTCGAACAACTATATATATGCAGCTTAAAGACACTATAAACAGTATAAAATTTAGCATTAATAACTAGATTCGCCAAATATTATTTACGTGAGAAAACATCCATAAAAATGACAGCAAAAGAGCCCCAAGATTATTACCTGAACACACCAGCTGCAAACCAAGAATAACCAACAAGAACACCACTTTTTTGAAACTCAAAAACATCTCACAAACATAGCTAATAGGAAGAACAATTGCAAAGCATAAGGTATGAGAACGAATTTTAACGGTAAAAATGCGAAAAACTTACCCAAATCACCTTGGTACCTTGAAGGAACTTTATCTTCAGTTCATATGTTGTTTGGGATGAAATGGAACTGATTTGATCTTTAAAAAGCTCAAATTAGCCGACAATTAGGTGGATTGACCCGACCCGGCCCATGACTCGATTTTCTGCTCAAGAAGCCACAGTATAACTTTCATAACCTTTTATTTTATGGTTGATTTGATGCATGATTTTGTGATTTTGCAAATTAAACTCATAGACTTTGATTTAATGGGTCATGGACATTCTAACTCCTTATATTTTGTGAGATATGGCATGATACATTTGATCCAAATTTAAGAAGGATTTCTTAAAGAAACTTACACTAACTTTGGCCAACATTTAACTTGCAATTTTCTTGATTTCAAAACTTAACGTATGAACTTAGTGTTATTAAAATAACCTTTAAAACCTATTATTAGCAAATTATAAACTTTTAGTCCCATCCGAAAAGTGAAACCTAATTTAAACCTTCCAAAAAGGGCGAGGTGTCACTCGGGTCATTTCTTTAAGCCCGAATGTGTATTTAGGGGATTCCTTTGGCTTAAAACTTTAGGTTCTTCACATTACCACTTATTGAAAATGTTACTATCCTTAGGTTCTATCTAAAATCATATATGTCTTATATGATATGCCACCCTATGTATATATGAAAGATGAGAAATATGGGGTCTCACAGTCTCCCCCCTCTTAAGAACATTCGTCTGCGAATGTATCAAGACAGTTGCTTGGTTGCACTACTATATCTTAAAATGTGATTTTTGAGAATATACCTTTTATCCCTCCAATCAATAAATCAACTTTAAAAAAATTCTAATTACTAAGCTTTATATAGTTATCCCTTGATGACCCATATAAACTATACTCCCAGCTCATTTAAAATTTAAGATATTGTAGAAAGATGAATACTAACTCTAAAATATGACTCACCTTAATTTCTAAATAGCTGAGAATGCTTCTTCATCATTTCCGCTTTCACTTCCCAAATTATTTTCTCAATATGGTTGTTCCGCCACAATACTTTCACGGGGGCCACTTTTTTATTTCAAATCTTTCTCACTTGTCGATCTAAAATAACCACTGGCACCTCATTATAAGACAAGTCTTCAATAATGTAGATATCCTAAATATGAGTAATACGTGAAGGATCTCCAATGCAGTTCCGCAAAATCGATACATGAAATACTGGATTGACTGGCCCAAATTCTTAAGGCAAATCAAGCTCGTATGTGACCTTGCCAATCTTTTGAATAATCTTATATGGTCTAACATACCTAGGACTAAGATTTCCTTTCTTTCCAAGCCACATGATTTTCTTCATAGGTGATACTTTCAAGAAGACCCAATCTTCTACATCAAACTCTAAGTCTTGTCATCGAACATCTGTATAAGACTTCTGTCGACTGGGGCCTATTTGAAATCGGTCTCTAATAAGTCTCACTTTGTCCATCGCTTGATCAATTAGATTAGGGACTAGTAACTTTGCCTCCCCAACCTTAAACCAACTGATCAACGCCCTATATCTTTGCCCATATAGTGCTTCATAAGGCGCCATTTGAATACTAGCTTGGAAACTATTATTATAAGCGAACTCAATAAGAGGTAGATGATCATCCCAGTCTCCTTTAAAGTACAGCACACAGTATATAACATATCCTTAATAGTCTAGATGGTAAGCTTTGCCTGCTCATCAGTTTGTGGATGTTGAGATTTACCTGAGTACCCATACCTTTTTGAAAAGACTTTCAAAAATATGTTGTAAATTGAGCCCCTCGATCAGAGATAATAGATAATGGAACTCCATGAAGTCGAACAATCTCTTGAAATGTAAAGCTTATCATAATCTTATGTTGAATATGTCGTTCTTACTGGCAAGAAATGAATAGATTTTGTCAGCCTATCAATGATTGCCCAAATAGAGTCATCCTATGTGGAGTCCGAGGAAAATAAGTGATAAAGTCTATATTTATCATGTCCCATTTTCATAGCAGAAGCTCAATATACTAAGCTAGGCCTCCAGGTCTCTGATGTTCTGGTTTAACTTGCTGGCAATTGGGACATTGGGCTACTATCTCTGCAATATCCTTTTTTATGCCATTCAACCAATAGATTTTTTGAAGGTCCCAATTCATTTTGTCGCTCCAGGATGGGCTGAATATATAGAATAATGGCCTCAAAAAGAATCTTGGCATGAAGTCCTTCGATATTTGGCACACATAAGTGGCCCTGGTACCTAAGGACTCTGTCTCCAATTAGTCCAAATAAAGGATGTTGCTGTTGTGGAATGCTCTTCCTTGGTGTCCTAAGCTCAGGATCCTCATGTTGTCGCTTTTTTACTTTAGTAACAATGGAAGATTCTATTGTATTTTGAACAATTACACCTCCATCCTCTGTATCTACCAATCGGAGATGCAAACTAGCTAGCTTACATAGGTTTTGTTATCATTTCAACCTTATCAGCTTCAAGGTGGCTTAGACTTCCCATGGACTTTCGACTAAGTGCATCAGCAACAACATTAGCTTTACCAAGATGATATAAAATATCAACATCATAGTCCTTTAGCAATTCTAGCCACCTCCTTTGTCATAGGTTCAACTCATTCTACTTAGATAAATATTAGAGGTTCTAGTGGTCAGTAAAAAAAAATCAACATGAACTCCTATAGATAATGTCGCCAAATCTTTAAGGTAAAGTTAACTGTAGCAAGCTTAAGATCATGGGTAGGATAGTTTTGTTCATGCTTCCGCAACTATCTAGAAGTATATGCAATAACTCTACCATACTACATAAAAACATAACCTAGGCTAATTCTCAAGGCATCACAATATATAACGCAGCCTTTGGCTCCATCTGGAAGAGCCAAGATAGGTGTGATGGTAAGTCTTTTTTTTAGCTTTTGAAAACTCTGTTCGCATGCTTTAGTCCATTGAAACTTAGTTGCTTTATGTGTCAATCTCATTAGTGGTGCAGAGATAGCGGAGAATCCCTCAATAAACCTCCTATAATTTTCTGCAAAGCCTAAAATGCTATAAACCTCGGTCGAATTCAATGGTCTCAGCCAGACCATTACTACATCAATCTTCTGGCCATCGACCTTGATACCATCGCCTGTAATAACATGGCCAAAAAAAGTTACAGAAGTTAACCAGAACTCACGTTTAGAGAATTTAGCATATAACCTGCTATCCTAGAAAGTCTGTAATATAACGCACAAGTGGTCTGCATGCTCAGCTTCTGACCGTGAATATATCAAGATATTGTCAATAAATATGATCACAAGTTCATCCAAGAATGGTTTAAAGACTCAATTCATAAGGTCCATAAAAGCTGCTGGGGCATTTATAAGCCCAAACGACAGAATAAGGAACTCAAAATGTCTATATATACCTTATCCTAAATGCTTCCTTTGGAATATCAGACTTCCTGACTCGCAACTGGTGGTATCAGGATCTCAAGTCAATCTTTGAAAAGCATTTAACACCTTGCAATTGGTCGAATAAGTCACCAAACCGCAAAAGAGGACACTTATTCTTGATATATTGACTTTATTTAGCTGCCTATAATCAATACACATCTGTAAGGAGCCATCTTTCTTTCGAACAAAGAGCACTGCAACACCCCATGGAGATGTATTTGGCCTAATAAAGCCTTTATCAAATAAGTTCTTCAATGTTCCTTCAATTCCCTTAGCTCTGCAGGAGCCATTCTATAGAGAGGAATGGATATAGGCTGCATATCTGGGAGCAAATCTATAGCAAAATTAGTTTCCCTTTTGGGAGAATCCCAGGAAGCTTATCAGGGAATACAATCGGGAATTCATTCACAATAGGGACTGACTGAAGGGTCGCCGACTCCTTATCAATATCTCTAGCATGAACTAAATGGTATATACAACCTTTAGCGACCAACTTTTGGGCCCTAAGGTACGAAATAAACTTACCCTGGGCAACGCAACATTATCTTTCATTCAAGTACCTGTTTACCCTGAAAATGGAAGTGGGCAAGCTTTGCTCGACAGTCAATATTAGCATAACAAGATGCCAACCAATCCATATTCATAATAACATCGAAATCTAGCATAATCAATTCAATTAAATCAACAAAGGTTGGGGCTCATTAATTAACATTGTACAACCTCGATAGACATGACTAGCTATAATTGAGTTAACAACTAGCGTAGATACCTTAACTAACCCTGGCAATAACTCAGGTCTCATATCAAGCTTACCAACAATGAATGGAGTAATATATGAAAATGTAGAGCCAGGATGTATTAGTGTATAAACAACATGAGAATGTATCATCAATATACCTATGATCACATCTGGAGATGCCTCAAAATCGTGTCAGCGTGTGAGTGCATAAAAGCGATTCTGGTCACCAGTAGAACCTAAACTGTCTCCTCTACCTCTCCCCCTACCATGACCTAAGTAGGCTGTGGACTTGGTCGAGGAGCACGTTCTGAGGATGAAGAAGCTGCAGTGGATCCTGAAGGTTGAGTTGTTATACCTCTACCTAACCCGAGCATTGGCTAATATAATGTCCTGTCTGCCCACAATTGTAACTGCACCTGAAACCTTTCTACACTGCCCACTATGAAGCATACCGCATTGTGCACATGAAGGAGTAGGCTATCTCATTTGTGCAGAGCGATCCTGTCGACGACTCTCAGGCTGGCGTGAACCTTACCCAGGCCCTGACTGAATATAACAATCAAATCACTGGCCCTGTATCTGTGGAGGGGAACTACCCTCTGACGGAGGTGGATATCGATAAAAAGAATGTCTAAAATCGCCTTGTGTCTCCCTATAAGACCCTATAGTACGAGCCCTCTTATTCTTCTCCCTGTCTCTATAGGTATCCTAAATCCGATGAGAAAGTTTCTCTGTAGTCTGAGCAAAAGGCTATGTATGGAAATATCTACACCATCCTGTAAAGAGGTTATCCTATACTCTCTCATCAAATAATCCCCTAAATCATCTACATAATGATGAACTTTGACGCTCATGGTATGTACAATATCTGGTTTATACCTGGCCAAAGAATTAAACCTAAGCCTATACTCCCTTGCACTCATATTCCCCTGCCTCAAACTGATAAACTAGTCAAGATAGGCCTCCCGAACCTCCTCTGGCAAGTAAAGGTCTAAAAATGCCTCAGATAAGTTGTCCCATTCTGCTGGCGGAGCATCATGCCCTCTTGATCTCTCCCACACCTCGTACCACAGGATGGCGACAAGACGTAGTCGAAAAGAAGCCAACTCCACTGCCTCGGTGACAAAGTCATGCATCACCCTCAATACTCTATACATATGGTCTACAAAGTCATGTGGATCCTCAGTAGGACTAGACCTTGTAAATACTAGAGGGGCCAAGTAAAGAAACTCTCGTACCTTTGAGCTTTCTATTTGATCCCTTCTGGAGTATGCTCTCGCGTCTAGTTGTCTCTCATGAATAGAAACAATCCTAGTTAGAAGCTGAACAACCTCTTTCATATCCTGCTACTCAGTCTTTGGTAGGGTTGGGGGACAAGACCTCCTTGACCCTCAACTAGTGCTGGTAAATCTCGTACTATGGATACCGGAGGTTCTTTGCGTGCCTCAGAAGTGTATCTGCTTGACCCGACAAAGAACAATTGGTACCTTCTATCGGATCCATATCTTCCTCACGTTGTGTCATCTCCTTAATATAGATAGCCTGACAAATAAAACAAACCACAAAGTAGGATTAAAATTTCATATGTTCCTATAACTTTGCTCTATAGCACGATCTATTAGGGGTCACAATTTTAATCCATATAAGGTAAAAGGAACCAATTTTACCTATATTTATTTTAAAGGGTCAATCATATTTTTCTAAATGGGTAAATATAGGTTGATATATTTTAAGAATTTACACAAATATGGTCAAAATGAATAAAATATGGGTACCCATATATACCCATAGATCCCCTAATTTATAATAAAAATTTATTAATTGCTCTAAAAAAAATTTGTGTGCATGATTTTTGTATGTTTCTTAAAAACATTTGGGGAGGGGGGTGGGGGGGAGGGCTAGGAGGGGGAGTTAATAATTTTTTATGTTTTATTGGGGTAGGCATAAGTATCAAAAAATTAAAAAATTGAACAAAACCAAAATAATTTGGTTTTTTCCGATCGGTATCGGGGTGGGAGGAAAATAATAAAAAAATTAAAAAATTGATCCAAACCAAACTAATTTGATTTTTTAGTTTGGTGTCAGGGTTGGGGGCTAAAAAATTTTTATTTTTATTGGGGTCGGCATAAATACCAAAAATTTAAAAATTAAAGCTAACCAAACTAATTCGATTTTTCAATTCGGTGTCGGGGTGGGGTGTGGGCAAAAAAATTAGCTCTTTCTTAATTTTTTTACTGGGATGAGCATAAATATAAAAAAATTGAACCAAACCAAACTATTTTGGTTTTTTGATTTGGTGTTGGGGCGAGGGAGGGAATTAGCTTTTTTTTTAAGTTTTTTATTGGGGCGAGCATAAATACTAGAAAATCAAAAATCGAATCGAACCAAACCAAACGAATTTGATTTTTCGATTCAGTGTCGAGGTGGGTGAGGGGACAATTATTTTTGTTTTTATTTTTTATTGGGACGGGGATAAATACCAAAAAATCAAACCAAACCAAACTAATTTGATTTTTTAGTTTGGGGGCAAAAAGTTTTTATCGAGCGGGCATAAATATCAAAAAATCGAACCAAATCAAACTAATTTGGTTTTTTGGTTTAGTGTTGGTGGGGGGAGGGGGGCAAAAAAATTTAAATTTTTTTAATTTTTTATTTGGGTGGGCATAAATACCGAAAAATTGAAAAATTGAATGACCAAACTAATTCGATTTTTTGGTTCGGTGTAGGTGTTCTTTTTTCAAAATTTCAGTTATTTGATTCGTTTTAGGGGTCTCAAGAATTCATCACACCGAAGAATTGAACTTTTAATTTAAAAAATTGAAAAGATAATTTTTTTCAAAAATAATTATTTGGGAGTAGGGTTGGGATAATTAGTATTGAACATTAACAATCTGACTTTGATTTAATCTTTTTTTGGCTTCAAGAGAATAAAGTGGGTTAAAACTATTATTATCCAAATCATATTTGACCGAATCCTTATTTACCCATAATTTATATGGATGGATTGTGATTCACTCCATTTTGGCTCAATCTATATTCAATTCATCCAAATTCAATCTAATTTACCCATTTACCATCTCTAGATCTATTAAGTGAAAGAAAGGTAACCTTCCCTAAATGCCTCGTAGCCTCCTGATTATAAGTGTGGTGCACAACACATTCATAAGCAAGACTCTACTAGACACGACATTGTGGACTCCCTCGAACACGACTTGCTCTGATACCATATTTGTCATGCCCTAAAAAGAGGGGACCCGTGACTGACACTCGATACTGTTATTGGCCGTGTAAGCCCCTAAACATGCTAGTTAACTAAACTAGGGACCAGAAGAAAATCGGGCAGCATAACGTCTGAAAAACTAAGCCTGGACTGTTTAGGTCATGACCTGGTCAAGAGCAAATCATGTACGTCAAGATAGGTAAATCAAATGATAAAGTACTAGCTAGCCGACAAGATTACAACAACAGAGGTACAGGCACACACTATATAGATATGCCAATCCTATGACTAGAGACTGAAAGACACAACTGAACCAACCTAAAATAACATGTACACAATAGCCTCTAAGAGAACTACTAATATTGTCGGGACAAGGCCTCGAATATACCCAACTGTACAACAAAAAGTAAATATCCTATGAAAGCTCCAGGAAGAGGTGGAGCTTACCAACTCATAGCTGCACTGAATTCCTAGTGGAAAGGTTGATCAGAGTCCCTACCTGAACTTGCATGCACGAAATAAAATACAACATCCCCAGGCAACGAGACGTCAGTACGAATAAACATGTACTAGTATGTAAGGCAGAAAGTAAAACTATAGATAACAATAATTAAAAAAGTTAATAGAAATATCACTTGTAACCAAAGCTCAAGTAACCTTAATGACCAATAATCAACCTCCTAGTGATCAAATATATATGATATGCTCCAGTATCACATGTCGTGAATATACATATATAGATACAAGTGCATGGCATACCCAATCAAACGCTAGCAATGATGATCCTTTCCAGTAGTTGACCGACATCATATATATAATCATTTAGGGAAATAGGCCTCATACCTCCGATTATAGCTCAAAGTCCATGCATAATGTGCCATGTATAATATGAATTTTGAATGCACCTAGTAGGCCATAGAATAAATTTAGTCAATCTTGACTCATTGGTACACTTATCCTCATAATATCATAATCATTGTCGTAACATATACACATGACTCGTGGGATCTTACATGTCTTTGAAAAACGTTTGACAACTTAACTCAACATTTAGAATGAGGCCTTAACTCTGAAAATATTCATAAAGGTGCTATACATAATACTTATACTTGGTCCCATCTTAATTAGTAAAAGAAAGTATTTAAACAGAATCAAGTGCCTTAGTAGTTTAAATAGGAGAATTACCCTAAAAATTATTAGAAATCAATGCGGTACTTGTCAAGTGCTTCAATTATATTTTTTGTATGGAAGAAGGACTATTTATGAATACTACATTCCCTTTGTAATTTATATTTATTTTGATGATATTACTCTAAGAAGAGAAGCACCTCGAACATATAGATAGATAGCCAGGAAAGCCGACAAAATGATATATAGACATTAATGTCCAGTTTAAGCGAACGAATGGAAATTCAACCTAATACCATCATGAAAATAACATAACTACAATCCCAATACCTTTCATAGAAGGTATTCCTAACAACATAATAGTAAGATATCGTATTTGACGTTTTGGAAAATTTTACGAAGCTTAGCCTTAATATACCTTCCCAACGAATATCCTATTGTCCAAAGTTTCTTCATGAGAGTTATCCCTTACGTCTTAAGCTTCGCAACAACTATATATATGTAGCTTAAAGACACCTATAAATACTCAGAATTTAGTATTAATGATCAAATTCTCCAAATAGTATTTACGCTAGGAAACATCCGTAAAACTTCATAAAAATGACCATAAAAGAGCCCCAAGATTATTATCTGAACACACCAACTGCAAACCAAGAATAGCCAGCAAGAACACCACTTTTTTACAGTCCAAAAAATATTCCTAAACACAACTAATAGGAGGAAAAAATAATTGCAAAGTGTAAGACACTCATTTCTAGGCACGGGAAAGAATTTTAACTATAAAAACGCGAAAAACTTACCCAAATCACCTTGGTACCTTGAGAGAACTTTATCTTCAGTTCATATGTTGTTTGGGCGAAATAAAATCGATTTGAGCTTTAAAAGGCTCAAATTAGCCGACATTTAGGTGGGTTGACCCGACCCGACCCATGACCGCAGTCACAGTAAAACTGTCATAACATTTTATTCTAAGGTCGATTTAGTACGCGATTTTGTGCATTGCAAACTAGACTTTTAAATCTTTGAATAGATAGATCGTGAACCTTCTAACTCCTAATATTGTGGGAGATATGGCTTGATACATTTGGCCCAAATTTAAGAAGAATTTCTTAAAGAAACTTACAATAACTTTGACCAACCTTTATCTCGCAATCTTCTTGATTCCAAAACTTAATGTATGAACTTTGTGCTATTAAAATACCTTTAAAAATCTATTATTAGCTAATTATAAACTTTTAGTCTCATCCAAAAAGTGAAACCTAATTTAAACCTTTCGAAAAGAGTGAGGTATCACTCGAGCCCTTTTTTTAAGTCCGAATGTGTATTTAGGGGATTTCTTTGGCTTAAAATTTTAGGTAATTGATATGACCGCTTATTGACGGCCTTATTATCCTTAAGTTCTATCTAAAATCATATATATCTTATATGACATGCCACCTTATATATATATATATATATATACATGGAAGACGAAAAACACGAGATCTCACGTGAAAATCTAAATCTAAATGTTTAGTCATTATACTGTTGAGTGTTTTTCTCTTCATTAAGATTTAAAATACTTAATTAGTCTAAATAAACCTTAATGATTAAATATTTTGAACAAAGTTAATATCATCAAGATATTTGTATGTAAATAATATTACTATCACTCTATCAACGACCACCACCAATAACCACTTCTTCCATTACTATCACTAATACCACCATTATCATTGTTGACCACTAGCCTAATCATCTCTGCAATCTCAATCATCATCTTTGTTAGCCACTATTGTCACTACTGTCATATTTATGCTTTTTATCATTATAATTATATTAATTGCTATTACAATATCAATATTTGTAGCCCCCGCCACGTCCATCATCACTAAAATGACGAATGAAGGCATACATTTGTTTTCAGGTGAAGGGGCCAAGTCGACTGAAAGTCCAATTGTTATGTTTGAACCCAAATTTAACACAACCTCAGGTAATGTTCTACTCCCAGGTAATATAGAAGTTTGTAATCTCTATTAATCAACTTGAATTCCATTGATCCTACATTCGACACTCAAAAATTGTGAAGGGTTGTCGAATGACACTGTTATAAAAATATGCACTATTTTGCAGGACTTCTTATGAGCTCAACTTTTGCCTGCATGATTTCACTTCTCCTCAGCAGAACACTTATGAAGGCTGTTTCATCATCACTATGCGTTGTTTCATGTCAACAAGATATAGCACGACTGTTAACAAATATATTAGTAATCTAGAACAAATGTAAATATAACGTAACCCTAGTAGAAAGAGATGAGCCAAAGTTAAAGAACGAATTCGCTTCAAAGTTCTTAAGCAAGCATTGATCAATTTGCTTTCCTACTTTGTGTTGCGATTATAAGTGTTTCGATGCACCCACATCGACTCTTTCTAAATAAGAACAGCAAGCAATTCACTGAAGTTTTATCTAAGAAAATTTCTCCCCTGCCCTTTCCTATCTGTCTCAATTCTGTTTTTTTGAACTTTCAATCACACAACCTATACCAATTATCTCTCTTTCCCTATCTGATTAAACCAAATGTTGAAGCAGAAGGCACAAAAAATAAAATAAAATTATTGACAGACATCATTCATTAATTGATTACAACTGCAAGTAGCAAGACAAACAACATTACAGAGACACATAGAAAACCAAAAGACTTGAAGAGAGACACAAGAACAAGAAATATTATCGCCAGCCGACTTCCATCAAACACTTAATCTTCAGCTTCATTTTAACCAGAGATATCTATAGCCTTCACCTCAGGCTTCTTCTCTTCTTGTTTGGGAACAGTCACAGTAAGCACTCCATTATCCATGGCCGCCTTTATTTCCTCCATTTTTACATCCTCCGGCAGCCTGAACCTCCTTAAGAACTTACCGCTGCTCCTCTCCATACGGTGCCATTGATCGTTCTTCTCCTCTTGCTCTTTACTCCTCTCACCACTGATCTGCAGAATTCTTCCTTCTTCAACTTCAACTTTGACTTCCTCTTTCTTGATGCCCGGTACGTCGACTTTGAAGACGTGGGCGTTAGGGGTTTCTTTCCAATCGATTCTTGCATTAGCGAAAGCAGAGGTTTCGCGAGCAGAGGACGGGACATTGGAAATTGCGCTTGAAATTGGGAACCCTTCGAATGGATCCCATAATTCCAGGGAAAATGGGTCGAAAATGTTGCTTCGACGACCACCGAAGAAGCTTGGAATCAGAGCCATTCTATCTCAATTTGAACTTTCTCGAAAGAAAAATTAGAAGATTAACTATAAAGCTTTAAATTTTCTTGTTCGATTTGCTGATTATACACACAGAAGCAGCGATGGTATTTATAGGCAATGAACCGAAAAAAGAAGGCTTGCAATTCGAGTTCAATCTAGGATGTTCCTCAAGTTGATCTTTGTCGGGGACAGAGGACGACGTCTCTACAACATTCCAGAATTCTTTTGCATTTGTAAAATCTCTAGTTTTTATATATTTTTTAATTAATACTAATATTCACGCGTTGCGTAATCAATCTAAAAAATTAATTATCATATTAATTTTGTTATTATATATATTAAATATTTAAAATTATCATAGTTAAGTTTTTAATCCCAAATAATCACCTATTTATGTGTTTAATTGAAATATTTTCTTATCAAAGTTATAACTTAAAAACATTCAATTATGTTTGAGGGGGAAAAATGATATTATATACATTTATTATTATTTATTTAAAATTTTTAAGAATAATTTAATTGGCTGAATAAAAGAGGTCATGTAGACCATTTAGGGTGTTATTCACATAGTATATTTATAAAATTCATATGTATAAAAATAACATAGTCACTTATACAAATTGTTATTAATTAATTAAGTTTGTACGTATATAAAAAGATATGAATAATATAGAATACGCTTGATCAAAATTAATTTTAAGATTCATATTTTTAAAGATTCAATATCGGTCTTACCTTATTCTTTTAGAAAAGAAATATCTAGAAATTCAATTGAGTTGTTGTGAAGTACACAAAATGGACTGATCTAAGCTTAAAAAATTCAAGAACTCCATCGTACTTCATTTCAAACACTCTATAAGATTATAATTCATCCGTCCTATTTTATATGACACCCTTTGAGTTGGCATGATGTTTAAGAAAAAAAGTAAAATTTTTTAAAACTTATGATCTAAAATCATTTTGAGAAATTTGTATGATTGAAATTTATTTTATTAAGGGTAAAAGAAAAATTTTAAAGTCAAAGTATTTTCAATTAGCGTAAGGTGATTTTTTCATATTTTTTGAAATTTCAGCAAGTCAAAATTTTATAAGTCAAAGAAAAAAAGATAAAATAAATAATTTATGTACTTTAGAATTTGGTTTATTGGGAAACTTTTATTTTAAATTTTTTTTATGTTTATGTTTTTTATTTTGTACTTTAAATGATAATTTCTTTTTGAAGACATAAGATTAGTTTTCCTATTTAATGGATGTATAACTTTTGTTAATCTTTTTCATTTTTTAAATTTATTTTAAAAATTACGTTTATTTAATACCTTGATTATATATAGCAGTGAATATCATCATCTTGCTTCACCATCAATCAAGCATCTAATTAGTCACATTTGTGACTTTAATTTCTCGTGGCATGATCGTTTTTGTATAAATCACTTTTATGGTAAAATAAAACTATACAAATAATTCAAAAACAAAGATAAAAAATGACAATAAGAATATATTCGTAACTAATCATAAAGGAATTGCATAATTATATAAATAACATTAAAAATGCCTAAAGAATGCAAATAAGAACATACACATGAACTAAGAAATTATCATTAGAGAACTTTTTGTTTATTAGCGAAGAACAATATGCTCATGGTTTAAGCCAAAGAAGCAAATAAATGTAATATACTTCTATTATTTCAAACAATACTAAGAAGAAAATCAAAATATTAATCAAATTCCAATTATAAAATAGTAATGATCTCGATTTTTAAATCTTTACCAGAATATATATATAATATTCTTGACTAAGATAATAATTTTGAAAGGGAAAGTTGATTGTTCTGTGAATTGGAGAAGTTGAAAAAATATGGAGAGAATATGGGAAGTGGGAGCAGTTGGTGCTTTACATAACCTCTTTTTGTTTTTATTTATTTTTTAATTAATAATACACATTCAATTCTAAAAGTTATTCAGAAATTAAGTTAAAACTGTCTTATATTTTTATATCTATTTTACTACATATAGGAAAATAACTTATATTTTACGTGTGTAATGAGAACTTTAATTAGTATAAATTAAGTTTTGACATTTTAAAAAATCCTAAAGGTTTAAGATAGAAGTGGGAAGTTGATGTACAGTTAAAGTTTTTTTGCTTTTTTTTTTCCTTTTTCATTATTATGTTTTTAATATACAATTTAGTAGGAGTTGATAATGTCTAAATTAATTTTAAATAAATTCTTTTAATTAATAAATATTGTTCCTTTTATTGTGATGATACGTGATAATTCTTTTGTCACCTGTAAACAATATTATTATTATTTGCTATGCTATAGATAAAGATTAATTGTAGAAAGATAACTAAATATTTCATATATATTATATTAATTTGACTAAATAATAACAAAACAAGATATTAACTGGTTATTCTTTTTTAATAAGATCACGTAAATGATCACGTAAATTTTGCAGGTTCTGTAACTGCTATTTTTTCGTATTTAATTGTATTTTTTAAATATGTTTTTTTAGTTTGTGTAGAATTGTTATTTTTTAATATTTTTTTTGAGAAAATTCTTCTTTAAATTGAAATTAAAATAATCAATATATATGGTAGCTGATAAATTTAAGATATATAATATTATTAGTAAATCATAATTTTTTTGGTTGTGCATTATGTTGCATAATTTATTTTTTTTTAACTATTTTTATAATAAAATTTAAAAATCAGCATACATTAACTTTTTATATGTATCATCTTTTGAAAAGTTTCATGTATTTAAATAATTCATTTAATGCAATTTTAAATTATGAATTGAAGAAATTATGTAGTGTTGACACGTGATACTTTTTGCTTCTCCTATTATATATATATATATAAATTAAAAATTTCTAATTCTCATAAAGAGATTGCTTGGAAAGTCATCATGTAATTGAGAACTATAATTTGTGATTCATTTGACAGGGCAAATAATCACTTGACAAGACAAAAAATGAGGGTAATCAAAGAGGGTGTATTTACATTCTTCAATTACTAAAAGAGGGCAAGAAATTGATGTAATTACACCATGTAATTATATGAAACTTTTTAAGAGAAATTTCTTTCTTTAGTGTTATTTTTATTTTTTTGTTCTAATTTATTTTTTTATTTCTATTATTTTAATTTTTTTATTTTATTATTTTAATATATTTTAAAAGTATTTTTTTATTATTTATATTTATTTCCTTCTCTCTCAGATAATGCTTCTTCATGTGATGTCATGTACATTTTTATATATTTTTATTTATTCTAATTAATTTTTTTATTAGCATAATTTTGCTAATGTTCTATTTTTTTTAAAAAATTAAACTAGAATAAAAAAGGGTTAAATATACCTTTTGTTGCAATTTTTAGTACAAATATACGTCTTCTATTATACTTTCGAGCTAAATATATTACTCTTATTATATTTTAGCATAAATTCACCCTTAATTTTAATAAATGGTCAAATGATACTCTTTTCTTTTTCTTTTGGATATGATATTTTCTAATTTAATGTTACTTAAATATTGCTGAGTTTAAATTATAAATTGTGGCTTAGAGTACTTTATATGATTAAAATGAATAAATAAATACTTATGTATTGATGTTGGTTAAAAAGATAAATACATAAGTTCTTTTTTAATTTCATGAATATAATATTATGAGTTTTCTGTAAAAAAAAAATAAAATAAAAAATTTAAAGGTATTTGTGTAAAAGAAAAAGGGTGGCGGGCTGAGGAACAACAAATAAAATGTGGAACTGAAGTTAGTTGTTTTATTTTTAGAAAGATTGTTTGAAATAATTTTTAAAGAAAATTAAGAATAAAAAAGTAAAATGTTTAGTCAAATTAAACGTTTTTATAAGTTTTTTGACCAACTGTTAAATGTAGTGAAAATTTTGTGCCAAAATTTAATGAGAGGGGTATATTTGGTCCAAAAGTATAATTGAAGGAGTATATTAAACTGAAAATATAACGAAAGATATATTTAAATTATTTCTAATAATATAAGGGTATATCTAACCCTTATTTGAACTAGAATTCAATGTTGAATAAGGTTAGAGTGTTGTGTTTTCCTTTTCTTTAATATTATTAATATTTTTGTCAAATATACATTTTTCATGTTGATCAAAATTTTGCACTTTTTGTTTTTATTATTAATTTAATCAAAATATACTAATTCTAAAAATATAAATAATTTTTGTTATAATATTAGTTAAGAATATGTAAATATGTATTTACTAATTAATGTATTTTCAAA
>JAOTQJ010000111.1:6691752-6743442 GCA_025642045.1 Solanum sejunctum | reverse complement strand
TGAATTAGGATTCATTGAAAAAAACACCCTGTTGGAGTTCATTCAGAGTAGGCATAGCTTGAAAGAATTGATTCTGCTCCTCATTAACTAATACCGGGATGCAATACAGTATGTTCTCATCAATTCTAACCCGTTGTCCAATGAATAATTCTTGAAAATTATTACAGGAAGCAGAAGCAATATTGTGATCAGCGTGCACCAATTATCATTGCCAGTACATACTTTATGTATAAAGAGCCTTTTTCTTCTACCCTTATCAACGCATGGAAGTATTTTGAGTTGGCAGAATAAACTCCTCAATCTTCATGAATCTGATGTATTCAGCATTGACACTATGCAATTTAGCCCTATTCTCAACTGTGTTTTCTTGATTAGTTTCTTCTTCAACCATTCTAACTCTTTCCTCATACTGTTTAACAGTAGCAAAGATGTCTCCATATCCTCTTTTAATCCAAGAAGGAATATGCAGGACAAGAGAGTGAATCATCCTATTATCATCGCTCTAACGCACGATCTAAGATTAGAAGGAAGAGTAACATCCTAAATTTCCTGTAGCCTCCTATTTATAGAGTGGTGCATGACACACTGATAAACAAGACTCTACTAGACACGGTCTGGGACACTCTGAGGACTAATTGCTCTGATATCACTTCTGTCACGACCCAACGCAGGGATCGTGATTAGTACCGATTGGGCACCCAGACAAACACTAAACTGGATTTCCAACTATAATAGCTAAGGAATTTATTAAAATTTCGATAGGGTTTTCGCTATTTTACTGACTAACCATACCTGCAAACAGCGACCCCAGCAAATAGCAAACATCAATATACATATATATGCGGCCCAATAAGGTCACCGCTGCAGTAGAACCGCCCAACAAATGTATCATACATACGAAGCCATACCACATACAACATCCCACACCCACATGTATCTACAGACCTCTACACACACGAACTAAATCATACGACTGGATAGGGCCCCGTCATAACCTTGAATATACATAAATGCAAAATACAAGAAATAAGTGTACATGTATATACCAAAAATCTGCTCCTGAGGCAAAGGGAGCATTTCAACGGTAGACAGAGGTCCTAAGAAGGTGGCTTTCTAGCCTGTGCGTCAGTACCTGCGGACATGAAACGCAGCCCCCGAAGGAGGGGGTCAGTACGAAATACGTACTAAATATGTAAAGCAGAAAGTACGAGATATAAATGAGAGTAATAATCCCAATAAAAACATATGAGTCAAACCTGCATGCAAACATCAAAATAATTTATTATTTAAAATATCAAAATAATGCATACCGGACGGGAACAATGGTGACCTCCAAACTCACTTCATACCACAGCATAACACCAGAAGTTTCAAATCCCCGAAATCTCCAACACAAGTCCCAACTGTAGTATAGGTGAACCGAGGCGACGGTGCCACACACTAACTCATAGGGTAGGTTGAGCATAGTATAGGTGAGCTGAGGCGATGTTGTCACGCACTCACGTATCATAATATGTAAAGGTCATCATGCTCGTTATATAAGTGAGCCGAGACAAAGGGGACAAGCACTCATGTGGGCCGAGGCACACGTCATGATGCCAACATATCCCAAGCCCAGCTCCTTATGTCTCCAAACTAAGCAAAGTCGGTCCATGGGCAAATCGGCCCGCCGTATCCAACCTACTTCAGAAAATATATACATACATACATATAATTATATATACGCACAATAATAACTGGCCCAAGAATCAGTGAGCGAAACCAAAATGGCACAAATAGAGTCGTGAGAATCACATGCATAAAAACTAGTTCCAAAAAAAAAATTTAGTAATATGCAAAATGTTCATTTTTTGAAATCAAAGAAATTAGTCATTTATGAAATTTTGCGAAAGTTGCTCAAATTCACATATAAAGGTGATTTTAAAGGAACTTACTCAGTTTCCACCATGCACATTACTAGAATAGGCTTCAAAATAACTTTTTTAAAGTGATTTAGAATTTCTATCAAAATTTGTACACGTTAGTAATTTCGGAACCATTTGAACCTATAGTTTTCCAAACTATTTAACTTTCGGTTAAACAAACACCATTCATGGATTCTAAATACTCAAAATTTAAGGATGAAGGTAATTTAGCATAATTGTGGCAAGGAATGAACATAGATACCATTTAGGCTTTTCGTCGAATGTTACGGGCATTTGCACCCTCCAACAAAATACATTCTTTCAACATATTCAACCATTTCATATATTTTACAACTTGCGGGCTCTACATACCCAAGAGTCAAAATATAAATACAATTTTTGTAAAAGTATCAAAGAGCGAACGTAGGAGGTATTTGAATCCAAATTGTGAAGGAAAAAGGAATTTTTCTCAAACGTATGACATTGACCAAACTTAACTAATTCATGCCAAGAGATGGGAATCTTTACATACCTTGATTTCTTTCTCCAACTAACTCCAATGCAAGGCCAATCCAATTTATGCTTCCGGATGTCCAACGTCTACACAAATTATGATAACGCCAATGATTAACAATCATATCGGGTTTTAAATCCTAACTCTCTAGTTTCAACTTTTATAAAAATTTCAGCAACATCTTCCCTTAAAATACGTTGCTCCAAGAATTCAACTCGGCTCAAATAATCAACAACAACAACAACCTACAACATCAACAAACGATCTCCAACGCCCTCACAATGTCAAAAAAATCACAAAATGCTATTATGACATAATTGGTAAAACAGGGCAGCATTTATACAAACACATATATACCATATTCAAGCCTTCCTATATACTCCAAGAACTATAATACATCACTCTAACGCCCAACGCAAACCCCCAACGCTAAAATATAATATTACACTTCCCATGGGGCTCCAATTCGAGCTAACCCTCATGTATACTTTCATATAGTTTTTCCAACACTTCTTTCACCCCACAAAGACTATTTTCATAAGAAATAAACATAAACACATGACTATAAATCAATATATCTTCATATGCAAACTTGTCCTCAATTCTAACCCCAAATTCGAAATTCACAATTCAACTAACAACCAACCCTTTTTTCATGTTTTACCTTCATTATAACGCACCCCTAACACACCCACAAGCTTTAATTTACATGAATTAAGCTAGAAATTAACATACCTTTCAAGTCCCTTACTTGACCTAAATCTTCATATCCATCGAACCAAGCACTTACTTGACCAGCTAACGCCACCACGCCACTTAGGAGACTCAATATACCAAGCTTGAAGCGACAAATAATAGAAAGATCGAAAAAAGAAATTTTTTTCTCTTCACTGTAGCTGGCCGAGAGCCCTCACCTGTTGCTCTCTGAATTTTTTTGTAAGTATAAAAGTCTCTTCTTGTACAAGAGATAAGCTCACACACACACACCCACACACACACACAAGTATATATATATATATATGCACAAGTCCCTTTCTTGGACCAATCAAAAAATGCCACACACATGACCCCACAATAATTTAATCTTAAGGACTAAACTTAGAAGAAAATTTATATTTAGCCCCAAACTTTACCAAATCGAACCAATTAAGGACTTACGGGGTCTAACAACACCCAAATGAGGGTTTTTACTTGTATATTGGTGGGTTGATTTAAATAACTTCAAATTAAATTGATTTTGCTCCTTCTTGTCCTATACTCCTAGATTGCATGATTTTGAGTATATGTATGCATACCTACCATGTTGATTAAGTTTGCATGACTATGATTCTTATGTTGATAAAAAACTAGTACATGAATTTCAAGACAAGTACTTCTATGGTGATTTATCAGCTCCCAAGCATGTATTAAACTCATGAAGAGATTCCATGATCTACAAGTGAATTGTTGAGCTCTTATTCTATATTTTGTTCTCATGTGAATCATGAAGCCTACTAGAAGGGATCATGAACCATGTTGTATGCCTCACCCTCTAGTACAAGGCAAATATCTACATGAAGGGGTCACGAACAATGTTGTATGCCCCACGCTCATGTACGACTTATCATATGCATTACCTAATGTCTACATGAAGGGGTCATGAACCATGTTATATATCTCACCCTTATGTATGACTTAATACCATGTATTATCCACTACCTACTCGAAGGGGTCATGACCCATGTATATTTCTCACCCGCTAGTACAAAGTACTTGGATGAGCTATTCATGTCATTTTATTGTGTGGAACAAGCTATGCAAGTATGATTATTCTCAAGCATGTTTATACTTAAGCATTGATTATACATGTCATATGAGCTCATGTCTATCGATTATGATTATGCACCTTGATTATTATGCTTATAATTCTTGTTGTATTGCACCCCGCATACTTAGTACATTCCAAGTACTAATGAATACTCTATGTCTACATAATATCATCATGTATAGACCGAAACTCCTATTGATCTTCCTCCTCCACGTGGCTAGTCAGATCGTTGAAGTTAACTTTTAGTGATTCCTCATATTCGGGGACAATATGCCTATGTTACTACTTTATCTATATTTTTGGACACTTATCTATGAGAGTGAGCCTGAGAGGCATCTGGCCCCCGCCCCATCTACTAGTAGAGGCGTTGTTGGATATTATGATGGTTTGTATTAATGAGCTTGGATCCTATTAAGCTTATGCTATTATGAAGGACTCCCTTAATCCCGCTTCCCTTATGTTCTGTTATTACATGTTCGTTATCTTACTTTGCTTCCGCAACCAAGGATATGTATGTGATATGTTAAGAAACTTTTTTGGAGTTCCTTTAGGTTCCTCATTTGCCGTATCACGTCTAGGCTCTAGGCTTGAGTCGTGACAACATTGCTCATATGATTAGTGCCTTTTAAGTACTAACACATATTTTCTTCCCTATATTATGTGCCGTTGTCTACCACACTTGCATGGAGAGAAATAATCGCAGGGAACCAATTATTATTTTAAAAGAGATTGAGGTAGACTTACATATAGCTAGCCAAAAACAAAAGAAATGGAAGCACATATTACAAACTATGAGAGGATACCCATGAAAGGCATTGTCAGTAATCTCTGAGTATAGATGATAGCAGTGGTAGTGGTCTAATTTTTAGACTAGTCCTTTAGTCCAAAAGGAGTAGATGTATATATTTGCTATTTGGTTGAATAAAATTTTACCTTTTGGCCAAAACATCAATAAGCAGGGAAATGAATTGACCATCTTAATTTTTGGTGATTAAGTATGCATGTATTTATAGAGCGGGACATGAATGAAAGAGGGAATTGACTTTAGTCTTTAGGCTTAATGAAAATATTGATGTTACATGGGTGAGGTTTTATTTGTGAGACATTTTTAAATTCAATTAGTTACTAAATTATGTGAAAACAAAAGGAAAAATGTCAAAGAAAAAGGAGAAAAAAGATAAATATAATTGAAACAGACCTGGTGTCAAATTATTTTATTCATGTCTAGCTTAGATTCCAACGGAATTTTATTAGTTAAAATTAGTTATATTGTAGGAATTCACAAATTGGTAAAATGTTATTGGTTTTTTATTTAATGATAAATAATTTAAAATAATTGTTAGAAATAACTCAAAATAAGAAAGGTAAGCTTAATAGTGTAAACCACAAGAAATATTAAGAAAAATTTAAGAGGAGGTCTCTAAAATTTTCCCTAGATTTATTTGTTTAACATTTCTTTTAAGGAAAAATAACACTTATAACTCAAAAAGAGAAATTATTTAGAAAAGAAAAAAAAATTGAAAGAAGGTGACATGGAATCCACGTAGACTCAGTAGGACCCACTTAAAACATTCCCAACCATCTGCAGCTGACAGCGTAAAATCGTCACAAGTCACAACAGAAGTTGGTTACTGACAATGTAGACGGAAGTTCACAACTCGGCCTAAAAACCAGATCATATCAATAAAAAGAATTTCTCAAAATAACTATTACCCTCCTAATAAATTTCTTTCTAGTTCTTGAATAATCCAAAAAAAGAAAGAAAAAATAGAATAGTCAAACAAAAAGATTGTTTTCAATCTCTGTTTGTTCACTTCAAGTTCCTCTAGAATATATAATTTATTTTCAATTTTTGATTTTTAGGAGATATGTCAAATCCAAATAATTTACCAACACCACCAGCAGCTCCAAGCAATGTAGATACGGAGAGCCAGAAGACTCCAGCCACTGGAGCTACACAGAGACAGACTCCGGCCACTGGCACCGTGGTGGGACAAATTATCGAGGGATGGAAGAGAGACGATAAGCTGAAGAAGCTTTTTATCGGGTTACGTTGTGTTGATTTGCTTTTCTCATTGCTTGCTTTTATAATAATGGCTAGCAACAAACATGGTGATTGGAGAGATTTTGATAAATATGAAGAATACAGGTAAATTCACACGATATGATTATATATTTTGGATCTAAATTTTGAAAATTTATTTGGTCATGAAAAATCTTTAAATATGTTCAAGTTTCTAAAAACTGTGAATTTTTTGGGGAAAAACTTTAAAATTTTCCACATGAAATGCATGTTAAATATATTTTCAAAAACTTAAATATTCAAGTTTTAACTTAAGATCTGCAGCAAAACGGGAGCTTATACTATTATTCTTGATCAGTATCAGTTGAACTTGCTTATCCATCAATCTCGGATGGAGGCAAAGATTGACTACTTTTTGGCTTTGGAGTATGATGGAATAAAGCAAAATGACTCTTTAAACTGTCTGTGCTTCTTTTATTTGTGAAGTAGTAGTTAGTCAATGCAACTTTCGACGCTCCTCATGGGTCATTTGGAAACAGCCGCTTTATATTTTTAAACATAGGGGTTAGGCTGCGTACATCCGACTCCCCCTCACCTCAATGAGCGGGAGTCTTTTGAGGCACTGGGGTATGTTGATGATGATGTTGATGATCAGTTGAACTTGCTACGAACACTATAAGTTCTCCTCTATCCAAGATATCGAGGAGTTTTTGTTTTCGTTCTGTATCTTTTATGATCTTGGTAATTGAATTGTATTTTGTAATGTTGGTAAACGCAGGTATGTGCTAGCTATAGCAATTCTGTCCACATTCTACACGGTATTTCTAGTGCTGATACAACTTTACCGACTTTCAACTAACAAGGAAATATTATCGCGGAGGAATTTGGCTTTGCTTGAATTTGTCGGTGATCAGGTTTGTGATTTTTCCTTTATATCATAATATACATAATAGAACTGTATTTGAAATCAGGATTGAATTGCAGTTGATGGCATACTTGTTACTATCAGCTGCTTCATCTGCTGTACCCCTGACAAATCGGATGAGAGAAAATAATGACAACATGTTCACAGATTCTTCAGCATCAGCAATTGGCGTGGAGCTTGTGGCATTTCTAGCTATGGCAGCGTCGGCTATCATATCTGGATATAAACTTTCAAAACAAACTTACATCTGATAAAGATAGATAATACTTAAAACATACTGTTTCATTGATAACTCTTTTGTTTCTCTAAATTTTCTTCATTTGTTACAAATTTATGGACCTTTGGTTCATTGAACAAGTCCTCTTTTTGCATCTTGCTCTGTCTTGTTCGTTTGGTAAATCAATTTGTTGAGGTTTTGAAATTTCCACCAACTTGTAGAAACATTGAAGTCAAATCTGCAATTTGCATCAACAGAAGATGGTAACCAAATGTTGATACCCACCCAAGGACAATGCTTACGGATAGATTTAACTAGTCATATAGAAAGTGATCATTTTAATAATGCAGTTTATGGTCAAAGTCTTGAAAGAATCCTGGTACGGTTGGTGGAAGTTTCCTCTTGATTTGTGGTTAAACGAAAATGAGAAACTCTGAGGGACACGACTAATCGGTAACTTCTAAAGAATGAATATTCAACTTCCACAAAAAAAAAATACAACTTCTTTCAGCCATGATGCCTCAGTTTCACCTTACACTGATAGATTCATGTATAACCAAAAAAAATCTTAATGAGGAGTTACAGCTGCTAAGAAATCTAAAGGCAGGTTCAAAACAAATAAAATAATGGACTAACTCTTATTTGGGATCCTAAAACCTAACTACGTATTCTAGAAAGAAAAAAAAAATATCTATCATAAGTTAGCAATGAATACAGTGACTTGAGAAAGAAATCTCTATCATTTGCATTTTGGTATGGAGAAATTTCAGTTAAGGAAAGAGCTGAAGAATAGATCGTCTTTAGGCTCTTCTTTGCTTATCGGTTTGGAATTGTTCGTGGGCTGCATTTGATTCATATAAGATCCTGTTGAGGTTCCAAATCCTGAATAACTTGAACTTCCAGAGCTCTGTAGCATCTGCAGGGTGATTGGTTGTTGGATCTGTGTTGTGTTAAAAAACGAGTCATTAAAATTCATTCCCTGATTAGAATGGTTAGCCAACACTGAAGGCCTTGGAACTACTGGCATGTTGTTGGTGTTGCTTCCAGATGGAGGTTTATTCATAACGTAGCTGCCACTACCACGTGCTGCAGGAACATCATGATTGTGTTTTCCTTCATAAGTTGTGATAACTGCTCTTAGATCATGAGATGCTCGTTCCACATGCTTCCTTACCGGACAGCCAGTAAATGTGCATTTGTAGTAGCTCCTATAAAGACATAGCAATTACAAACATTAAGGTTTACTTTTTCAATAACTTCAAGGACATGAAATGAGAAACTCTCTATGACTAAGAATGGAGAATGTGAGTGATAAGAGATTTAATCTTCTCTTTTACTCCATGTTTATGCTAACTGATCATTCAATTCGCTGCATAGTAAGATGTAGTGATGAGAAAAACAACTAATGTTTTATGGTGTAGGGATTCCTGACCTTGGGTTTGGATTTCCTTTGACAACTTTTTGTCCATATTTTCTCCATCTATAGCCGTCATCAAGAATATCAATGTCGCTTGTGGTTTGAACTACGATTCTAGGTTCGCGTACTGTTCTACTTGCAGATGATATGACATCGTTTTCATTGTCACCCTTCCTGAAAGGACAATCAACATAACAGAACATTCAAATTTCATATCAAGTATCAACAAAAGGAAAACATTTGGAAGTTTTTGTGTGAAGCTTACCATCTCTTTGCCTCGGGTTCATTTTCATCATTTTCTCCTGACTTACTGATAGGAGACCCTGGATCAACATCCTCATCTCCAAAAGAAGCTGAAGAATTGTCTGCGACGGCAAAGGAGTCTCTTTGAGCATTTTCAAGAAACGTATTTGACTGATTTGTTATATCCAAGTTGGAGTAAGCAAGGTTTTGAATGGATTGTGAAGATGATCTTCTGGTGGATTGAGGCTTTGGATGATTATGGCTCCCCTTATAAACTATCTCAGTAATGTGTCCATCCAAGTTCCTTTCAACCTTCTTCTTTGTAGGACAATTCGGAAATGTACACTTGTAATAGCTTCGCGGATTCTCACTTCCTTTCACTTGCTTTTGTCCATATTTCCTCCAATTATATCCATCTTCTGCCTTCTGTTCTCTAACATATTGAGATGGTTGACAGTAATGCATCGGAGCAGGATTATTCTGCATGTTCTCTTGGGAGAAGCTTTGAATTGGAGCCACTTCTGATTTCACTCCAGTTTTTGCTGTGGCGAATTCAGTTGCCTGTTGCTGCCTTGTCATTAAGTCTTCCTGTTTCAGCCAATTAATTAAGTTTTAGAGGGACTTCCAAGGGAAAGGAAACTTGAAAGAAAAGAAAGCAACTTGTGGTTGTTGGTCCAACAAGACTTGGCTTTTGTCATTTATATTTTATTGCAAATTGCAATCTTGCTTCCATGTTGTCACCAGCAAATCCACAACATAACTTCAAACCAAATATTATTTCCAAATTACTGTTTGCTTTACAATTTTGTTCAACTTGGAATTCTGGAAATTGAAGTTTGAATACTTAACTATGCAGAAAAAAAATGACATAACGGGTTTCATTCATGTCCAAATACAACTTCAACTAAATTTTCATCCAGCAAAGAGATAGACATGTTATTAAATTGGAATATTCTTGGAGGGTTAAACTATTAAGTGTCAATAAACCCGATCAGCTTGGCATTTCTTTAAAGATTGATAAAAGAAACGGATAAGCACTTAATTAAATGTCCATAGAACACTACTCCTTCCATTCCTTCTTATTTGTCACAATATTTTAAATTCAAATTTAGATGTTACAATCCGATATGTGACAAGGAACAATTTAATATGATTGAGGAAGGAAATTATACCAATGAGTTTGTTGGAACAGAGGAGTGAAACATGGATGATGAAGTAGCAGGCCTACTTTGAAAAGAGAAATCGGAATTCCTGGAGCCATCCTCCTTAGAATTCAAATTACCAAAACTCCCTGTAGTTGGTGATGGAAGAGTCTGCTCATGGGTAAACGAAATATTAGTCAGACAAGTTAACGACATGTAAATAAATGAATTCGAATATGATTACTTACATTGGAATTGTTAAACAAAACTGGTGAGTCCAAAAGCATAGAAGGACTCAATGAATGAGGAAAAGCAAGATAAGAAGAAGGCGAAGCTGGCAATGAAGATGAAATCATTGGCAAAGAAGAAGGTGGAAAAGACTTGAATTTTGGAATCTCATCTTTGTTCATAATTCTCTCATCATTAAATCCCCAATTCTTATTATTATCAGAAAGAAAGTCACTAAATGAAGAAGTCATAAATTGGGAAGATGAAAAAGAGTTCATCAAAGTGTTCATGTTTCCACCTGAAGAAGCCATGTAAAAACAGGACAAGACAGACAGTTCAAACTTTTAGAGATTCTGGTTTGAACAAAAAAGAAAAAAATAAAAGAGGAAAAAATGATGAGTGCTATAAAGAAAAAAGGGTTGTGGTGTTTCTTCTTATAATAATTTGTTGGGGTTAAGGTGTTCAGGCTTCTTCTAGGAAGCTAAAAGGTACTTTTGACCGTGGAATTTTTGGAAATCTTTTTTTCATAGTATTTGTGATAGTCAAAGCTTGTGGATTTGACCAGTTCTCGGCGGCTCTGGCTCATTCAGAGGGGAACTTGAGTATTGATCCTCTGCGGTTAATAACACCCTACACCCATGCGATGACACACACACTTACCACCACAGCAAATAATTTAATTTTGACACCTAAAAATTATTACAAATATAACTAATCTCTTTCTTCTATTTGACTAGGCATTAAATTTAAGATAGAAATTAAAATATATTTCCTCCATTTCCAATTAATTAAATTTTTTAGTCTTTTTTCAACGTTTAAATAGTTAACAATAACGACAATAACATACCCAGTAAAATCCAACAAGTAGGGTCTGGGGAGGGTAGAATTTACACAGACCTTACCACCACCTCATAGAAGTAGAGAAACTGTTTCCTGGGAACCCTTATCTCAAAATTCATAAGCAGAAAGAACTAGATATGACAAAAAGAAAAAGGAAGGGAACAGAAAGATCGACTAATAATGAATAGCACATGGCAGTATGTAAATATGATAAAACTAACACATATACGATAGATAATGAGAACACATGATTAAAAAAAATACGTCCTCCACCTAACCCTACTATACCCCAAGGGCATGCATCCACCTAACCCTACCAATTAGCCTGATACTCTAATTTGCGACCTCAACTTCTTTATACCTAAGGTCATATTCTCAGTGAGATTAAGTTCCGCCATATCATGTCTGATCACCTCCCCCAGTACTTTTTTCGGTCTACCTCCACCTCTCCATGTAGCTCCCAAAATCAACCTCTCGTACCTCCTAATAGGAGCATCAGTACTCCTTCTCTGCACATGTCCAAAATATCGCAGTCTCGCTTTTCTTATCTTTTCGGCCACCGGGGCCACCTCTAGTTTCCCCCGAATGGTCTCATTCCTAACCTTGTCACTCCCAGTATGACCACATATCTATGTTAGTATCCTCATCTTTGCAACATGCATCTTTTGAACATGTGTGTTTTTAATTGGTCAACACTCCACCCCATACAATAATGATGGTCTAACCACCACTCTGTAAAACTTACCTTTGAGTTTAGGTGGTATCTTCTTGTCACACAATACTCTAGAGGCAAGCCTCCATTTAGTCCATGCTGCCCCAATACAATGTGTGACATCATCGTCGATATGGCCACTACTCTGGATGATGGACCCCAAATACTTAAAGTTTTCCCTCTTGTGGATAGGTTGAGTAGCAAGCATCACATCAAAATCTGCTTCATCCCTCTCAGTACTGAATTTGCACTCTTGGTCCTGCTGATTTTGAATCCTTTGGATTCCAAGACGTGGCTCCAGGCCTCCAACCTATCATTAACTTTAGTTCGAGTCTCGTCAATCAATACTATGTCATCTGCAAATAGCATACACCATGGTACCTCCTCCTGGATAGATCGCGTCAGCTCATCTATCACCAAGGCAAACAAGAAAGGGCTCAACACAGATCCTTGATGGAGTCCCATCTCAACAGGAAAATACTCTGAGTCTCCTCCCACCGTTCTCATCCAAGTTTTGGCTCCATCGTATATGTCCTTAATTGCCTGATATATGCCACTAGGATACTTTTCACCTCTAGACACCTTCATAAGACATCCCTTGGGACTTTGTCATATGCCTTCTTGAGATCAATGAACACCATCTGAAGGTCTTCTTTCTTTCCCTATATTTCTCCACTAACCTCCGAATAAGATGAATTGCTTCAGTAGTCAACCGCCCCGGCATGAATCCAAACTAATTCTCCAAGATAGATACTACTCTTCGCACCCGCATCTCTACAACTCTCTCCCAGACCTTCATAGTATGGCTTAACAACTTGATACCCCTGTAATTGTTACAGTTTTGAATATCTCCTATATTCTTGTACAATGGAACAATTGTACTCCTCCTCCATTCATCAGGCATCTTGGCAGTTTTCATAATAGCATTGAATAGTCTAGTCAACCACTCTATGCCATCCTTAATCATGTTTTTCCAAAAATCTACCAGAATCTCATCGGGACCGATCGCCCTCCTCCTCTTCATCCTACTAATAGCCCGTCTTACCTCCTCAACTCTGAACTACCTACAATACCCAAAATCACAATGTTTTTCGGAGTGTGCCAACTTACCCAACTCGATATCTCTATCTCCTTTTTCATTTAAGAGTTTATGAAAGTAATCTTGCCACATTAATTTAATGGAAGTGTCATCCACCAACACCTCGTCCTCCTCATCCTTGATGCACTTCACTTGGTCCAAGTCGTGAGCTTTCCTTTCTCTTACTTTAGCGAGCCTATACAGTCTTTTGTCCTCGCTTTTATCACTTAGCTCCTCATGAAGGCGCTCAAAAACTGCTGACTTAGTTAAATTGTTCAATTTTTGAATTTTTTTTCATATCTATTCTTTCATTTATTAAAATTTTATATTTTTTAGGAGAGAAGTTACACTACGACACTAGTGAAAAATATGCTTTAAAATTTATCTTTGAATATTTTTCTTAATATGTGTATATTGTCTCACAAATTTAATTAAAATGAGACGAAGGAAGTATAATGTAAAATTTATGGAATTATAAATTATTTTACTAATCATAAAAGGAGATTATGAAGTTAAGTTATTGCTAATTTATAGAAATGTTATTATCCCTTGATTTGTTTTTACTTGTCAACGATTTTGAAAATAGATTTCATTCTTATTTGTCAAGAAAAGATACTTATCTTTTTCATGTTTTATCTTATTATTAATTATTTTTTTCTCAAATTATTTTTTAAAACTTAATATTAAATATCAATTAATAAAAAATAATATGGTAAATTTTTGTGTCAATTATTATTTTTTTAAATAAATATGTCAAATTTAAATGTAATAAGTAAAAATGAACGAACAAAATATTATTTTTTAAATAAACTAAAAAAGATGTTATATAAATTAAAACAAACAGACGAAGTAAGTAATGATTTAGCCACGGATACTTAAAATACTCTCTTCGTCCATCTTTACTTGTCACCTATTGACTTAGCACATGAATTAAAAAATAGTAAATAATAAGGATGATTTTACCAAATCGCCCTTTGAATATAATAAATACAATATCTTGAAAAATATAATAGAAAAATGATTATAATTAATGATAAGAAAAAATTAGAAACTAAGTGTAAAATTATCTTTTAATTTCATAAACTGACAAGTATTATTAGACATCTTAAAATAGTATAGGGGACAAGTTAAGATATTGCTAATTATAGAAATGCTATTATCCCTTGGTTTATTTTTACTTGTCAACAATTTTGAAAGTATGATTTTCATTTTTACTTGTCAAAAAAATTTCATTATCGTTTTCATGTTTTACCTTTGTATTAATTATTTATTTCTCAAATTATTTTTTAATATTCAATATTATATATCAATTAATAAGGGCGGTGTGATAATTTTTCATGTCAATCACTGCTTTTTTCAATAAATATATCTATTTTAAATGTGATAAGTAAAAATGAATGAAACAAATATTATATTTTTTTAAATAAACTAAAAAAATGTTATATAAATTAAAATGAACCAAGGGAGTAATGTCTTAGGTATGGATACTTAAAATAGCAATAACCACTAATCCTCTACCCCTTAGTTAGTTGACATTTTCCATTATTAGTAATATTAACTTAAATCTTCTTATGGGTATTATTCCAACATTAGTGGAACTCTAGTCCATGGTATACCTTCTTTTGTTTTTCTCTCTCTCTCTCTTTTTGAGCGTCTTGGATCCCATTATCTTTGTGGATTAGCTTGGAAAAATCCCTATAAGACACGTGAATTATTGTTAAATATCAAATTGTTTCTTTTCTTTTAGTTTTGTTGGGAACAATTCCATCCACCACCTAAACGTCATTATTCTTGGTTTTAAAAAGTAGTATCATGTTTAATTTATTTTTTAATATTTAATTTAATATAAAATTTAAGAAAATAAAAGAAATTTGAATATTATGTTAAACAAAATTTAAGAAAGTACTTCATATGTAATTTCCTAAATTCTCCTATTTAGACGCCATAGTTTGAGCAGTTTCAGCTGCCTGTGCTATGATCCAAATTTTGGGTTTTTTAGTTCTTTTTGTTGACAGCTACTTGGTGGCTTAGTGCTCGAAGGATTACCTTATGTGCACAAGGTCATGGGTTCTATTCTCATTTTTCTTTATTTTTTTAACTTTTTTTTTAAATTTTATAATTTCCTTTAAGTTAAAAAGGCTACTATAACATGGATTCATACTATCACATTATGCGGACTCATAAAAATATTTTATAAATTTTTTAATTTAATTTTTTAAGACAGTTACTTGCTTCGACTAGTATTTTGCAATATAATAAAAAAATTTAATAACATTTAATGATATCATTAAAAATAAATTTATGAATAACTGTTGCGCTCGCATTGCATGGACATAAATTTGTTTTCTATAGGTCTTAATAATTAACAACTTTAAATATTAAATCGAGATTAAAAGTGAATTTATATTGGGCCCGTGCTAACAACATGCCTGCTTGAGCAGCTTAAGAGTACATCGGTAGTTTTGAATGTTTTTTCCATTATAATGAAATCGAAAAGTTTATATATATTGCTAAATAAATTTCCGCGGTGCTCTCAAAATTTTATATGTGCAACATAAATTAGCTTTCTATACGTCTCAATAATTAACAACTTAAAATATTAAATTAAGATTAAAAATAATTTATATTGAGCTCGTGTATCGTAACTAGTTTAGGTAATATATTACACCAACTCTGAGTTACATTTTGTGAAAAAATTTAAACCGTAACCTGCATATAATTTTTTTTTAAAAAAAATTCAACTCGTTGCACCTCCAATCCCTTGTGTATTTGTCTAAAACTTGCCCCGCTTCGCCCTGGCGTCACTCCATTTAGTTGTGTATAAAAATCAAATCAATCAACTACTCAAATTAAAAAAAAAGTATTTTTTAATTTTAAAATAAGTGAGTTGTTGAGTTTTATCACACATATACTAAAAGAGAAATAAAGATAAAATCTAATCATATTTTTCAATTTTTATCCTTTTGAAACTTTAAACACTCACCTAATGCATCATTTATTTATAATACAAAATTCAACCTTAGATACTCAATCAATGAACGGCAAAATGGAAAAAAAATTTCAATATATCCCTTGAAAAGTGTACAATTTAATTATTTTAAAAATTTAAAAATTCTCCAACAATTCACTTATTTTGAAATATAAGGAGTATTAGTTTATGGGAATTGAGTTATTAGGTTACCAAATTTTTAATGATCATTTAAAAAAATATTAGGTTATCCTCAATTCAATCTTGACTTTTTAATATTGGGTTATCAGTTTGTAAGAATTTACTACTTTACCCTTATATAAGTATGTAATGTTAATACCAACACTATCTTAGTAGTTATTGTCTTTTCCCTCTACCTTTCAATTCACACTTTGCAATAAGAGTTCACAGAAAATAAACTCTTTTATTTGTATTGCATCTGTATAGTTTTTTTTTAATGTTAATTACTACCGTTTCTATTTTATAAGCGTTCTATAAAGTTATATTATTGTCCTGACACACGAAAATATTGGAGAAGTCATATATTTATTTTATGGTCATTTTCTTATTTGGTAAGTCAACACCTAACTGTTAAGGAACAAAAATCGATGAACCAAAATTGATAAAAGATATCTTACTAATTTGGTTGTTGATCTAGCATATTTAAAAACTAAAAAAAGATAAATCAAATTGATAATACATAAACTCAAACTGAATCGATCGATTCTCATCCCTAGCTCCGTTGATGCCATGTGGGTTGTTGAAATTAAATAATTTTCAAACTAGAAATGCATTCTTTTTAAAACATACCATAAAAGATAAGACAAACAAATTAAAATTAAAAAAATTATAAAAAATCAATAGTATATTATGATTAGTATAAAAATAAACGAATTATTATATGGATATTCTCTAAATATAATAATACGTATAATTGACCTCAGCTAGTTTTGACTAAACTTGTTATGCTGTAATACTTTGTGATCTAATACTTCAAAAGAGATATTAGTTTTTGTCCAATTACGTATCTTAGTGAAAAGTAAGAAAACAAATGTTACTCTTGTAGTTACTTTAGAGTCACTACTTAAGTGTTCTTCAATATATATTAATGACCAACTAACTAGTATATCTTTCAGCTAATTTCTGAAAGTTAATTTCGTTATAAAAGATGGGCCTGGAGTAAGTTTCTGCTTGTAGAAAAATAAATAAATAGATTAACACATCAAGTTCATTTTGTATTGCAATATCCTCTTTGCCGTTTTTTTTTGGCATAATATATATGAACAAGTTGAAATATAAGTTGGTTAATTATATTATGAGTCGTGAGCATGTGTGGTCTTATAAATTAAGCGTGACGTGCATACTCGTTACTTGTTAGAAATATTAATTAAAACAATCATTTTAGAGTTTTATTAGGATAATCTCAGTTTTATACAAAGCAAACATGAATAGTATATAGTAGGTAGCCTTATAGTGTGCACGGGAACTTCTTGGTCAAAGTCATTTCGAGTTTCAGTCCCATTTAAGTTTAATTAAATAAATGAAGCACCTATAATAAGGGACATATTTTTAAAAAGAGATTAAAATGACAAGTGGGCAGCAATAATACAATGTTTTCATAAAAATGTGTTGCTATCATCCCTCTAAGCTCCAACTGTTCAAGTTTTTCTTTTCTTTTCTGCATTTGCAGTTCTAATTTTGGCTGTTGACTATTCTGTTATGTAACCTTTATTTACGGCTGTTTGGAAAGTCATTTTTAATTAGATTTAATATAATTTGGTATAATTACATTGCCTAATCTATTTGATTGGCGAGGTATGTAACTTCTCTAATTCATTCCATCTAGTCTAAACTTAAATACCCCAGAAAAGTTAAGAAAAATGGCTTAGAAAGAGTCACTGGGAGAAACCACGAAGAGCCATCTACGGCCTGTAAATGGGACCTCATAGTTGCTCATGTGGCTTATACAATTTTTTCTAAGTCTGAAGCCCATGTAAGAGTTCATTTATGGACCGTAATTCATTCTACGACCCGTAGATGGTATTCGTAGTTTGGAGCTCCAAAAATCATATTTTTTGGATCTTAAATCATGATAGACAGGACGACTCGTACTTTCTATGGTCCATAGAAAAAGGTTCGTAGAACCCCAAGTTCAATTCCCCGTGACCCCATTTTTGGGCACCTCTATCTACGAGAGGCTAATTATGACCCGTGAAGTGAGCCACGACCCATAAATAGGATTGCGTTTTTCTTCGACAATTTTAAGAAGGGATATTTTTGTCTTTTTCTACCCTTTTTAATTAAAACTCTTGATAGTTTGGGGTTAATTCAGCCCCCTTAACAATACCCTATGCGTACTATTCTTCATCCTACACTTAGAAACTTTGAGATCACCAAGGAAGGGAGAAAAGGTAGGGTTCTGAGCGTGTGATTGAAGATCTCAGAGAGTTGATTGTTCTTCACAATCCCAGGTATGTAAGGCTACCTAAAGTGTTGGATTGAGTTCGTCTCATGCGCTCCTTCACCTACATGAGTCAAATCAATGTATAGGAATTGAGTAGAGAAATTCTGCAATCCTAATCTTTTAGTTATTTACATATATTTTGAGTCTTTATGCGTATCTATGCACGATTTGGTGAATTTACATGCTGGTTACATGAGATTGGAGTATTGATTACACATGTCAACAGGAACCCTTACTTGCATCATTCTATGTAATAATTATTGCTTTGGTTAAATTGAGAATGCAATTGTGAAGATCGAAGTGAGTTAATTGAGCATGGAGGTAGCAGGATGAGTATCTTACATGTCTTTATATGATGAGTATCTTACATGACCTTCTGTGATGAGCATGATTGATTGGAGTCTAAATGACAATTCGAGTTAGACTCTTTGATGATTTGATGAGTTTTGCTAGCATGCATGATTGGTATTCCTAATTTGTTGATTTGTTGAGTGATTGAATGGAGTTAGATTAGAATTAATATAAAGATGTGATTAATTGATTGACATTAACATATTGAGTCACTAGGAGGAGTATTGAGCACAAATATGGGCACGAGTAAGAAACAACTCCAACCCATAAACTACGCTGCTAGCGTAGGATAGGGGCTATGCCTCCTATGTCCCAAAAACATGGACATTAATTATGGATCCAGATTGGTTTGATCATCCTTTATCTTGGCAAGTATTGGATGGCTGTGGCAGCGATAGTAAAATGTTATATCATCACCAGCTCATCTGTGATGGTTGTGGGTTAGATAAACTCCCTAATTTATGCATAAATGAGTTGACTAAGTCACATGCTAGAGTTTCTTTAGGATCATTGTTTTATTATAAAACTCTTGCATCCTTTAGTAAGTTGAGTTATGGATCGTTGAGTTGATTGTTTGTTCGCATTTGGTTGATTTGTATTTGAGCCTTACTTGTTTTCTTAACCATTTTATATACTAGTATTTTTAATGAACTGATGCATATTTGGGCTTACATCATTTAATGATATATATACAGGTGATAGGGCCTTCAACAAGTGCACCGTTAAAGTCCTAGTTCTTCTCCGCAGATCGTGGTGAACCCTTTTTTCTATTCAGAGGAACCTTTTCTTTTATCTTTATTGAGTACTATTACTTTATTTTGAGGTAGCTCGGGACTTGTCTTATGTAACACCTCTCGCGCACCTTGAAAAAAATATCATATAGTGTATTTTTTGAATATCTCAAAATTCATGTATGATTTCGCAAATTCGACTTTATAATCAGTTTCAGGAGGTAAAATTGTGTAGAAAAAGGGTGGTATTCAATTTTTAGGTAACCATAGCAAAAAATAATTTTTTGGATAATTCCGGGCTTAACCAAAAAAATATGCTACCAGTCCGTATTGCGGACTTGTCGACCACTAGTACAAAAATGGCTTAAACACATTCCTGGGTCAAAATAGGGGAAAAATTAAACTTCGCATAAAAATGACTACTCTGTAACAAGTCCGCATTAAGGACTTATCACGTACTAGTTCAAATTTTTTTTAATTTATTGTTTTTAGTTAAGGGAAATTTGGTAATAACTTAATAACTATATAGACGGTAAACTCTTATTCCTTAGCCATTTTTCAGTCCTAACGCTCACAAATATCTCTCAAATCCTCTCCAAAAATATCATCAACTATTCCATTAAATTTCAAGAATCTCAAGAACTTACTTTGGAATTTCAAGAACCCAATTAAAGCCCAAATCTTCCTCAAGTCTTTCTTCAAGAAAACTCCAAGATTAAAGTATATGGGCTTCATTCATGGGATTCCTTTCACCCATGAAGCCAATCCTTCTTCTTTACCAAAGTTCATGAATTTTAAGGTTAAATACTTTATATGTAAATCTTAATATTCGTTGTATACATTATTTAAGTTTAAATTCTTCAAGTAATGATTTGGTTATACTTGAATACCATTGGGGTTTGATATTATGAGGAATTTTATGATACTAAATACATGCACCTTATGATTCCATGAAATCTATGAAGAACTTATTATGAATTTTTGTTGGATTTTATGATATCCAAATTGGAGTTTTTACTATAATGTTAGTGAGTTGACTTGAATGACTTTCAAATGAATTGATTTTACTTCTTCTATATCTTATACTCTTGAATTGCATGATTTTAAGCATATGCACACATACCCACCATGATTTAATGAAAGTTATGTGACAAGTTTCTTAAATTGATAACGACCTTAGGGAAAGGCATGAGAATTATGAATATTATAAATGTTGAAGGGCTATTACGCATGCTATGAGCTCATGAGAATGTAACAAGTGTATGAATGATATGAAACCCTTTCTTGATATTATGATGTGATGATTTGATGAGCTACTCTTATGATGCTACTATGAGTTATGAAATTATGTAAGCTATGAATATGTATATGAATTGAGTATTTTGTGGGATTGCCGACCTAGCACCGAGCGAACCTTGGATGGTAGCCATTGTCCCAGGACTATGTGCCATCATAGGGTATTATGTGATATCTACCAAAAAGGTCACACCGTAAGGTAAATTAGATTGTAATCCCTATCGAAAAGATTGTATCTTAAGGTGAGGAGATATCTTGATACCTACCGAAAAGGCCATGCGGTAAGGTAAACATATCCTATGAAACCTACCAAAAAAGGTGATGCCATAAGGTAAAAATATCTTGCAAAACCCTTTGAAAAGGTCGTACCGTAAGGTAGGGGATATTTGACAACACTCTCTGAAAAGGTTATATTGTAAGGTTATGTCACCCCATAACTCTATACTCATATGTAACTATGTTTCAAGACTCATTTGTATAGGTGGAAAGTGTATTAGGGTCATGAGAGACTTCTAGCACTTGGACGAGTTTAAGATTTTCCTATAAATTGAGTTTTGAGTGTTGGATTGTGCAAAGGTCAAATTTAAATGATCATAACTTTTAGCACACAAAGAACTAGATGACCCATGAAATACCAAATGAAAACCCTTTGAATTAGCTTTCCAGTGCAACTGATTTCACCTTATTTTTGTTTGGAATCAAATGTTATGGTCATTTTACTGAAGATTGCTAGTGTAGAGTTGCACTACAAAACCTCCGTTATGGCATCGTAGTGTGGGCTACTGGTCGTATTGTGACTCGTAGAAAGTTCTATAGACTCTGAAATTGATTCAAAAGGTTACGAGAAGGGTCCTACGAATCATAGTACTATTCATGACTCGTAACGGGCTCGTAGGGGACGTTTGACAACTTTTTAGGAAGGAGTATTTGGTCCTTTCCCACCCTTTCTAAACCCAAGATTGACATTTTTATACTCATTTAAGGTCCCAAACCTTTTCATTCATCATTTTTATTGCCAAATTATTCTCTCTAAAAATCTCTCTAAGACTTTGTCAAGATCCCCATTCAAATTCAAGGATCTCAAGAACATCTTAGGATTTTAAGGACCTAATCCAAGCTTTAAGTCTCCTTCAAGTTTACTCCAAGAAATTTCAAGTTTAGGTATGTGGGTCTTTATCCATGGGTTCTTTCACTCATGGAGTCCAATCTTCTCTTTTTATGTAAATTGCATGATTTCAAGTTGTACTACCTATGAGTATCTTTTATTATAAAATTTGAACATAAATTATGTTGGGGTTTTATTGAGACTACGCATGATTTGAGCTATGAAAGTATGAATTATTATGAGCTTTTGTGATGGATTTCAAGATACCCTAAACGAGGGTTATACTATAATATTGGTGGGTTGATTTGAATGATTTTTAAATGGATTGATCTTACTACTCTTGAAATGCATGATTTTAAGTACATGGACATATGCCCACCATGAGTTTGACAAAATTACTTGAAAAAGATTCTTGATGTTGAAGAGAGATTATTATATGAATTTACATGACAAGCATGTCATGATGATTTGTGGGTTTCTAAGCATGTATTAAACTTATGAAAAGTTTCTATGATCTACAAGTGAATTGTTGAGCTCTTATTCCATGTTTGTTTCTTATGTGAATTGTAAAGCCTACTAGAAGGGGTCATGAATCATGTTGTATGCCTCACCCTCTAGTACAAGACAAATGTCTACATGAAGGGGTCATGAACCATGTTATATACCATACCCTCATGTACAACTTATTATGATGCAATACCTAATGCCTACATAAAGGGGTCATGAACCATGTTGCAAATGTTAACCTCATGTAAGACTTAATATCATATACTATCCGCTACCTGGTTTATGACTCATGATATATTCTTTATCCTCTAGTGCAAGGTTTTTGGATGAGCCATTCATGTCACTATAGTGTGTGGGACAAGCTATGCAAGTATGATTACTCTCAAGCACGTTACACCTAAGCATTTATTGTACATGTTATATTGAGCTCATGACTATTGCCTATGATTATGCATCTCGATTATTATGATTATGATTCTTGTTACATTGCACCCTAGTACATTCTAAGTACTAACAAATATTTTATGCCTACATGATGTCACCATGTAGGGATCGGAGCTCCTATTGACCCTCCTCCTCCACGTGACTAGTTGGACCATTCAAAGCTAGCTCTTGGTGAGTCCTCACATCTAGGGATGATATATATTTTCTTTCATATTATGTTGAGACTTTTTCTTTATGGTAAATACTTAATATTATGAGGGTGAGTCCGAAAAGTATCTTGGCCCCCGCTCCATTCCAAGTTAAAGATGTTGTTGGATAATTTGCTTTGTATATGCTATGAGCTTGACTCTTTCTATGCTTTTGTACAACAACAACAACAACAACAACATTACCCCAATGCCTCAAAGGCTCCCGCCCATTACGGGGTAAGGGGGGGTCGAGTGTACGCAGCCTGACCCCTATGTTTAAAAACATAGCGCGACTATTTCCAGATGACCCATGATGAGCGTCGAAAGTTGCATTGATTAACTGCTACTTCACAATTGAAAGAAGCACAGACAGTTTAAAGAGCTATTTTGCTTTATTCCTTAGTACCACTTTTCCTTTTTTATTAATTAATTTGTATTATTGCTTAATTTTGCTTCTGCAACCAAGGATATGTGCATGTTATAATCAAAAGGCTTATTTGGATTGTCTTCAGACTTCTTATTTGCCGTGTCACATCAGGCCCTAGGCTTGGGTCATGACAGGTGAGTGGATAGCTTACCTTGGTAAAGTAGACCACTACTTTTTTGGTATGGAGTGAACAATGAGATTCCAGGTAGTAGCTAACTAGGTCTTATTTGTCACTTATGGTCCCTTACCACCTATGCATGATATGTCTCAAGATTTAGTTATTCTTCATAGATGTATTGGCTAAAGCATTGATCATTCATATCGTATTGAACTTATATCCATTCACGATGAATATGCATATTATTTAATTGTGGATTATGTTCACTTGTTGCATTGCACCCTACATACTTAGTACATTCTAAGTACTAACATATACTTTTAGCCTACATGACCTAACCATGTAAGAATCGGAGCTCCTATCCATCCTCTTCCTCCATGTAATTTTCCAAATTATTTAAAGATTTCTATTGGTGAGTCCTGCACTGAAGGGACAATGTCCATCTTACTTTTATACTTTTGTTAAGACTTGATTGTTTTTGGGTACTTATCTTTTAAGGGTGAGCCTGTGAGATATCTTGACCCTCGTTCCATTCGTATTAGAAGTGTTATTGGATATGGATATTTATCTATTGGACTTGACTTCTAGTATGACTATGTAATTATGAAAGACTTCCCTAGTCCCTTTGTTCCCTTCTATGCTTGTTGTATGTTGATGATGAGATGGAAGTCTCAAGTCCTTACAATATCTCCATAGAGTGAGTCATACTTCCCCATAGCGTGAGTCATACTTACCTGCCCCTTAGACTTTACTTGTTATGTAATTCATGCAAATCCTATTCTCTATAACATCCCCATAATGTGAGTCAAAAGTCCCGATTCCCTTAGAATTCTATATTGCTTATTGTTTAATTATGTTTCTATAACCAAGGATGTGCTAACTATATGTTATGAGGCTTGTTTGGGTAGCCTTTGGGTTTCCAATTTGCCATGTCACATGTAGGCCCTCAGCTTAAATCATGATAAGCTTGGTATCAGAGCACTCGGTTTGTTAATGGTTCTCGAAAATCCAACACACCACGTTAAGTAGAGTCTTATTCATAGTTGTGAAGCGCGCCACAATAATGAATACGAGGGTATGAGGCATTTTAGGAAATGGTTTACCTATTCATGATATATGTTGTGCTTTAGATTTAAAATAAGGGTTCCTTTCCTAATGTATACTCTTTTGATCTTTTAGATCATGCCGCAACCAAGTAGAATGGCACAAAGAGCTCCTACTTCTAAGAAGGGTCCGACCCCTCCTGCTCCTCAATCTATCCAAGAAAAAAGGGTCATATATGCTGAATACCAAATTGTCATTTCCATGTTGGTACAAGCCGCGACCAACCAATTGAACCAAGGAGCCCAAACTCCTCATGCCCCCACCCGGCTTTAAGAGTGAGGATACAAGGACGAACCCTCTATAGTTTTATAACTCCAAAATGGAAGAGGACCTCCAAGAATTCACTGATGATATGTATAAATTGCTTACTATTATGGACGCATGTTTGGAAGATAAGGTGGAACTTGAAGCCTATCAACTCAAGATCCTTGCACAAATTTGATTTACTCAATATAAACTAGAGAGGGAGAATAATGATCCCATCCTATGGGAGGAATTTAATGCTGCTTTCCTCAATTGTTTCTTCCCTATTGAATTGAGAAAGGCAAAAATGATGGAGTTCATGAGTCTCAAACAAGGCTCCGTAAATGTGAGGGAGTATTCCCTTAAGTATAATAAGATCTCAAAATATGCTCCTCACTTGGTTGTCGACTCTAGGGTAAGGATGAACAAGTTTATGTTGGTGGTATTTGACTTGGTGAACAAAGAATTCGGCACCGCTATGCTTATTGGTGATATGGACTTGTCTCGGCTCATGACTTATACCGAGCAATTTGAATGGGAGAAACTTAGGAAGGGAATGAGTGAGGAGTCCAAAAGGGATCAGTATGATGGTGGTTTTCAAGGTGCTAAGTGTGGCCGGTTCTAACAAGGTAACAAATTCCAAGTCAAGGGTCCTCTAATGCTCAAAACCAAAAATTTGCTAATGATAGGGTGCCAAACCTTAAGGCTCAAGGAGACAATAGTGGAGTAACTCATCCTAGATGCCCAAAATATGGGAGAAGTCATAGTGTTACATGTTGGAGGGACACAGGTGCATGCTTTGGGTGTGGCAAGATAGGCCTAAAAATTTTCAATTGTCCACATATTTAAAACAAAGGTAAAGATGGTCAGCATCAAGGGCAAGGTGATCATGTTGATCAAACGGTACAAGGAGACTAACAAGGGGGTGCTCCATATCATAATCAGTTTTATGCTTTTCAAGGAAGATAAAGAGTGGATGAGGTGCCCAATGTTATTATCGGTATATTAAAGGTTTTGTGATTATGATATATATGCTTTATTGGATCCGGGTACCACTCTTTCTTTCATTACTCCTTTTGTTGCTAATAAGCTTCAAGTGTGTCTCAAATTTTGTGTGAACTTTTTGTGGTGTCTACTCCCATTGGTGATTTCATCATTGCTAGAAGAGTCTATAGGGGTTGTCCCATGTCTATATTGCACCAAGTGTTGCCTTGTAATTTTGTTGAACTTGACATGGTAGATTTTGACAGTATTCTTGGGATGGACTGGTTACATGCATACCATGCTTCCATTGATTGTAGAAGTCATAAGGTTAAGTTCCAAATACCTAATAAGCCCATTTTTGAGTGGTAAACTCATAATTCGATCGTCAAGGTAGGTTAATTTCTTGTCTTAAGGTCAAAAAATTGATTTCTAAGAGTTGCATTTACCATTTTGTGAGGGTTAGGGATGTTAAGTCTAAAGTCCTCCTATTCAGTCTGTTCTAGTGTTTAATGGGTTTTTTGATGTCTTTATCGATGAGCTTACCGGTTTTTCTACTGAAAGATAAATAGATTTTAATATCGACCTCCTTCCCGATAAACAACCCATTTCCATTCCTCTTTACCATATGGCCCCGAGGGAGTTAAAGGAGTTGAGGGACCAATTGAGGGATTTTATAGAGAAGGGTTTCATAAGCCTGCAAGTCACCTTAGAGTGTACTGATGTTGTTTGTAAGAAAGAAAGATGGCTCACTTAGAATGTGCATCGATTACCAATAACTCAATAAGGTCACTATAAAGAACAAGTATCCCTTGCTAAGGATAGATGACCTATTTTATCAACTATAAAGGGCTATTCATTTTTCTAAGATTGACCTTCGGTCTGGATACCACCAAATAAGTGTGTGTGTGTGTGTGTGTGTGATATTTCCAAGATGGCTTTTTGAATTAGATATGGGCATTTTGAATTTATAGTGATGTCATTTGACTTAATTAATGTAAAGGCGGGTTATGGATCTCATGAATAGGGTCTTTAAACCTTACCTTGACATGTTTGTGGTAGTCTTCATAAATGACATTTTGATTTACTCCTAAAGTGAAGAAGAACATATGAATCATTTTAGGGTAGTATTGCAAATTTTAAAGGGATGAGAGATTGTTTGCTGGATTTAATAAATGTGAATTTTGGTTGAAAGAAGTGTCATTCCTAGGGCATGTGGTGTCGGGTGATTGAATTAAAGTGGACCCTAAGAAGGTGGAAATGATTAAAAAATTAGCCTAGGTCCTTGACTCCAACGGATGTTAAGAGTTTCTTGGGCTTAGCAGGATACTACCGAATATTTATGAATGGTTTCTCTTTAATTGCTTCCCCTTTGACAAAATTGATACAAAAGAAGGCAAAATTTATTTGGATCAATGAATGTGAAAGGAGTTTTTAAACTTTGAAAGACAAGCTCACCTCTGCTCTTATTTTAGCTCTATCCGAAGGGTTAGAAGTATTTTTGATTTATTGTGATGCTTCAAGGGTTAGTTGCGATGTGTTTTGATGCAAATTAGCAAGGTTATAGCCTGAGATTCTAGAAAACTAAAGGTATATGAGTATAACTATCCCACCCATGATCTTGAATTAGTGGCTATGGTATTTGCTTTGAAAATATAGTGTCATTATTTGTATGGGGTTTTTGTAGATGTATTCGCTGACCACAAGAATCTCCAATATGTGTTTGTACAAAAGGATCTTAATTTAAGGCAAAAAAGGTGATTAGAACTCCTTACAGATTATGACATGAGTATGCACTATCATCTTGGCAAAACTAATGTCGTGACCGATGCTCTAAGTAGATTGTCCATGGAAAGTGTAGTTGATATTGATGATGGCAATAAGGAATTGGCTAGAGAAGCTCACCTATTATCTAAGTTGAAAATGAAGGTGTGGCAGTTATTGATGGTTCTAGATCTTCTTTGCTTTAAGAGGTCAAATTCAAACAAGACTTTGACCCTGCCGTGCTAGAATTGAAAGTTTCGGTGAAAGATAGTAAAGTAGAGGTTTTCACCCATGGGTGAGATCGTATCCTTAGACACTAAGGTAGGTTATGTGTGTCTAATGTTGATAGGCTAAGGGTTTAATTTTGAAAGGGGCACATAATTCGTTCCTACTCTATTCACCCTATATTTATGAACATGTATAGAGACTTGAGGAAAATATATTGGTGTGGTGGTATGAAGAGAGATATTTCCAAGTTTGTAGTCATTTGCCTTAGTTTCCAACAAGTCAAAGCTGACCATCAAAGGCCGGGTGGCCTAGCCCAAGACATAAACATTCCTACTTGGAAGTAGTAAGAGCTTAACATAGATTTGTGATTGGTTTGCCAAAGACTAGAAAGTATTTTGATTCTATTTGGGTTATTATTATAGAATGATAAAATCGACTCACTTCCTATATGTTAAAACAACTTATAGTGTTGAAGATTATGCCAAGCTATGTATTCATAAGTTGGTTAGGTTGCATGGGGTACCATTGTCTATTATTTCGAATCATGGTGCTTAATTCACTTCTCACTTTTGGAGATCCTTCCAAAAGTGTCTTGGTACCAAAGTCAGGCTTAGCAAGAACCTTTCATCCTCAAACGGATGGTCAAGCCAAAAAGATATTTCAAACTCTTGAAAGGATATACTTAGGTCTTGTGTTTTGGAGTTAATGGTTAGTTGGGATGAACATCTTCCACTCATTGAGTTTTCTTATAACAATAGCCATCTCTTTAGCATTAGAATGATTGGCTTTGAAGCTCTATATTGTAGGCAATGTAGATCCCGATTAGGTGGTTCGATGTAGGCTCGAATTTGGTCATGGAGTCTTTGGAAAAGATGAGATGGATAAGGGAGAGGTTAAAGATGGCTCAAAGTAGGTAATATCCTACTCCGATGTAAGGAGGAGAGATCTTGAGTTTGATGTTGATCATTAAGTATATTTGAAGGTCTCACCCATGAAGGGTATGGTCTGATTTGACAAGAAGGGAAAGTTGAGCCCAAGGTTTATAAGGCCTTATAGAATTTTGAGGAGAATTGGTAAGGTTGCCGACAAGTTGGATCTACCTATGAAGATTAGTTTGGTTCCTTCGGGCTTTCATGTATCTATGTTGAGGAAATGTGTCGGTGACCCAAGTTCTACTATGCCTGTGGGAGTTGTGAGTGTTGTAGAAGATAACTTGACCTATGAGGAGGTGCTGGTGGAAATATTAGATAGGCAAGTGAAGGGATTGAGAAACAAAGATGTGGCATCCGTCAAAGTCCTTTGAAGGAATCAACAAGTTGAAAGCGCCACTTGGGAAGCTGAAGCAGACATGAAGAAGCAATATTTGTGCTTCTTTCATTCTATTCAAGCCTTAAGTAATAATTTCTATCTATCATGTCAAGTTTTAAGTTTTATCCCTCATGTCATTTTTGCATGCATACATGTTCACGGTAACAAGTTTAGGTGATTTTTGATATATATGTTTGAAACTTTTGAGAAAAATGTTTAAGTGCATGAATTGCATTCCTGTTGGTCTGGAAGTTTTCTAATCACTCTTCTTACGTATACTTCCTTTACATTCAGGAATGAATGTTTCCAAGGGGGAGATAATGTAACACCTCTCACCTGCCTCAAAATAATGTCCTAGTGTATTTCTTGGATATCCCAAAATCCATGCATGATTCTACATATCTGACTTCATATTTACTTTTATGGGGAAATATTATATAGGGAAGGGGTGACCTTCGATTTTTAGATGACCCGTAGTGAAAAATAATTTTTTGAGTGATTTGGGGCTTAACTAGAAAAGTATATGACCATTCTATATCGAAAACTTATCGCCCACTAGTTCAAAAATGGCCCAAAACCCATTCTTGGGCCAAAATAGGGGAAAAATTGAACTTTGAGGGAAAATGTACTGCTCCATATCAAGTTGACGTTGCAAACATATTGCGCACTAGTTCAAAAAGTTGCTTAAGTTCTTGTTTTCACTAGAGGTCAATTGGGTAATAACTTAATATCTATATAGACGGGAGACTCTTATTCCTTATCCATTTTCAGCTCTGAAGCTCATAAAAATCTCTCAAATCCTCTCCAAAACATCATCTACTATCCTTTAAATTTCAAGAATCTCAATTGCTTTAGAATTTCAAGAACCCAATTCAAGCCCAAGTCTTCCTCAACTCTTTCTTCAAGAGAACTCCAAGATTAAGGCACATGGGCTTCATTCATGGGATTCGTTCTACCCATGAAGCCAATCCTTCTTCTTTACTAAATTTCATGAATTTTAAGGTTGAATACTTTATGGGTAAATCTTAATATGCATTGTATACATGATTTAAGTTGAAATTCTTCAAGTAATGATTTTGGTTATGCTTGAATACCATTGAGGTTTGATATTATGATAGATTTTATGATACTAAAGCCATGCACCTTATGATTCCATGAAAACCATAAAAAACTTATGAATTTTAGTTAGATTTTATGATACCCAAATTAGGGTTTTTACTACAATGTTAGTGAGTTGACTTGAATGACTCTCAAATGAAATATTTTCACTTCTCTATGTCTTATACTCTTGATTTGAATGATTTTAAGCATATACACATATATCTACCATGATTCGATGAAATTTATGTTATAAGTCTGTTAAATTGATAAGGTCTTAGGGAAAGGCATGTGAATTATAAATATTATAAATATTGAAAAGATATTATGTATGCTATGAGCTCATGAGAATGTTACAAGTGTATGAATGATATGAAGCCCTTTCTAGATATTATGAATGGTTTGATGAGCTACTCTTATGATGCTAGTATGAGTTATGAAATTATGTAAGCTATGAATATGTATATGAATTTAGTATTTCGTGGGATCGTCGACCTAGCATCCCGCGAACCTTAGATGGTAGTCATTGTCCCATAACTATGTCCCACCATAGGATATTATATGATATCTCTGAAAAGGTCATATCATAAGGTAGATTACATTGTAATCCCTATCGAAAAGATTGTATCGTAAGGTAAGTACATATCTTAATACCTATTTGAAAGGCTATGATGTAAGCTAAAGATATCTTGTAACATCTACCAAAAAGTCTATGTCATAAGGTAAGGATATCTTGTGAAACACTCCAAAAAGGCCATGCTATAAGGTAGGAGATATTTAACAATACTCTCCTAAAAAGTTATATCGTAAGGTAAGTGGATGGTTTACCTTGACAAAGTAGACCACTCTTTTTTATGTATGGAGTGAACACCAGAATTCAAAGTAGTAGCTTACTTTTGTCGATTATGGCCCCTTCCCACCTATTATGATATGTCTCATGATTTAGTTATTATTCGTACATATATTAGCTAAATCATTAAACATTTATGTCATATTAAGCTTATATCTATTCACTATGAATATGCATACTATTAATTGTGGATTATGCTCCCTTGTTGCATTGGACCCTACATACTTAGTACATTCAAAGTAATAACGCATACATTTTTGCCTATAATATCTAACCATATAGGGATCAAAGCTCTTATGCATCCTCCTCCTCCATGTGCCTAGCCGAATCATTTGAAGATTGCTATTGGTCAGTCCTTCACTCCAGGGACAATATCCACCTTACTTTCATGCTTTTATTAAGACTTGACTATTTTTGGGTACTTATCTTTTGAGGGTGAGCTAGGAAGATGTCTTGGCCCCCATCATTCGTATTAGAGGTGATGTTGGATATGGATATTTATGTATTAATCTTGACTCCTATTATGCCTATGTAGTTATTAAAGACTTCTCTAAGTCCCTTTATTCCCTTCTATGCTTGTTGTATATTGATGATGAGACTGAAGTCCCAAGTCCCTGAAGCATCCCCATAGAGTGAGTCATATTTACCCACTACATAGACTTTATTTGTTATGTGATTCATGAAAATCCTCTTCCCTACAACATCCTTATAGCATGAGTCCATAGTCTCGCTTCCCTAAGAATTCTTTGTTACTTTCTTGTTGTTTAATTATGCTTTCGTGACTAAGGATGTACTAACAATATGTTAAGAGACTTGTTTAGGTAGCCTTCAGGTTTCTCGTTTGCCATGCGACGGCTAGGTCCTAGGTCGGGGTCATGACATCTTGGAATATTTTAGTTGTGGATCGAGGCTTGTAGACATTGAGTAGTGATAGTTGATTGTTATTTATTTCCAAACTGTTATTCATAGGAAAGTATCATTTTCTACATATATTAGTTATTTATTTAACAGTCTTTCTAGAGTACTTTTCTTCTGTTGCTGAGTATGATGTGGTGAGGTGGTTCTCTTAGGGAATCAAGAATGGTTCTTCAAGTGCCAGTCACCCAAAGGTACCCTCCTAGGGCATCACAAACTTAGTGTCAAAGCACAACGCTCAAGAGTCCTAGGGAGACTATGGAGCCGTGTCTAGTAAAGTCTTCTTTATGGGTGTGTTATGTACTATACTTTATATGCAAGAGGCCATGAACATGGGGAATGGTTATACTTATTTTGTACTTTAAGATCTTGCTATAGAGTTTAGCTTTATGAAATCCATCCGATTTGTGCATTATACATTTGCAGATCATACTTCCTAAGTGTACCACCACCTAAAAGGATGTCATAGCTTCTAACATTGGGAATCCCCTAGCAAAAGTGCCTACTCAAATTAGGACGAGAGGATGGGATAGATGGGCTTGATCTACTGGAGTTCCTCATTTGCTCTACCAGCTTGCACTTTAGAGGCAGAATTTAGGGGAGCCATTACTATGCTCACCCAGCTTGTGGCCTCCCAGAGTGATAACCAAACTTCATATGCTCCTAGTTTTATCCCCCAAGAGCCAATTACTGCAATAATAAGGCTTAGGGATTTCCTCAGGATGAATCCACCAGTCTTCACAGGGTCTAGGGTTGAGGAAGACACCCGAAACTTCATTTATGAGATGTGAAAAGTCTTGAAAGCAATGCATATGACTAAGGTTGATAGAGTTGAAATTAATTCCTATCAGCTTAAGGATGTGGCGAATGTTTGGTACAACTAATGGGAGGAAGATCAGTGAGGATATTGAGCCTGTCATGTGGAATGGATTTGAGAATGCCTTTCTTGATCATTTCTTTCCCTAAGAGTTGAGAGAGGAGAAGATTGAGGAGTTTGTGAACTTAAAGTATCAAACATTTACCTATTAAAGAATACAACCTCATATTCATCCAAGTATCCGGGTATTTCTAGAGATGGTCTAGGAGATGAGGGAAATAATAAAGAAGTTCATATCTAACTTGGGCAAGATTGTGAAGAAGGAATGCGATGGAACATTACTTATTGATCCTAGGCATGGACATCTCCACATTTATGGTCCATGCACAATAACTAGAGAAGCATAAGAAGAGGGATAGAGTGTATCACTTGAGTATGAAGGCTAAGTCAGTAGGGCCTAAGTCTTGCCAACATAAGCAAATTAAGGGAGATAAATCTTATTTTTAGAAGATGTCTTCTGGTGTGCACCACCTTTAGCAAGTGCACTAGCACTAAGTAATAGGTATGATCAAAAGTCCCAAGGTCAGCAGAACCTCAGGACATAGGGTCCTTAATCTCAATCCAATGTGACCCTAGGGTCGAGAGGAAAACCACCTTGTGGAAAATGTGATAGGATGCATTTGGGAGAGTGTAGAGAGGGAGGGATGGTTGCTATAGGTGTGGCTAGGTGGATCACTTCCAGAAGGAATGTCCATTGTGGAGTAATAGGCCCAGTCTTCTACTTTAATACTACCGGCTAGAGGTAATCAAAGAGGTATTGCACTAGGGACAGGCTTTTGAACAAACAGTCTGTATGTGATAGGAAATCGACAAGACCAAGAGGCTGCACTAGATATCGTGACACATATGCTTTAATTCTTTACTTTTGATTGTTATGGATTGCTTGACCTGGTTACAACTCTATGATTTGTGACACCATATATGGCTAGTAGATTAGAGGTTCTTCCTGAGTTCTTGCTTGAACCGTTTGTTATTTTCACTCTTGTTGGTGAGTCCATCCTAGCTGAAATGATCTATAGACATTGTGTAGTATCCATCTATCATAGGGATACCTTCGCTGATTTGATAGAGTTAAAAATGCTTGACTTTAATGTGATTCTTGGCATGAAGTGGCTTCATGCTTGCTATGCCATCTCCTATCGTGGGACTTGAACTGTTAAACTCTAATCCCCAAATAAGCTGATCTTAGGGTGGAAGGGTAAATTTGTTGCACAAGGGTACGTTTATTTTTTACCTCAAGGCCAGAAAGCTAATCTTTATAGGATGTCATCTATCACCTCCTACAAGTTAAGACTGATGATGTATAGTATCCACATTTTTAGTAAGTTTTAATTGTCATTACGTTCCTAGAAGTCTTTTTTGATGATTTTTTCCTGGAGTCCCTCCCAATAAAGAGATTAATTTTTGGGATAGATATCCTCCCATAGACATAACCTATTTCAATTCCACCATATAGAATAGACCCCACCAAGTTGAAAGAACAGTGAGGGATCTTTTAGAAAGGGGTTTATTAGACCGAGTGTCTCTCCATGGGGCGATCCTATCCTATTTGTGCACAAGAAAGATGGTTCCCCTAGAATGTGCATTGATTATCTCCATTTGAATAAGGTGATAGTCATGAATAAGTATCCTCTTCCAAGGATAGATGACTTGGTTGACCAACTTCAGGGTGCCACTATTTTCTAAAAGATAGAGCTGAGATCAGGCTATTACTAGTTAAAAGTGAGAAAGTATGACATCTTGAAGGTGGCTTTTTTAATCAAATATGGTTATTACGAGTTTTTGGTTTTGTCCTTTGGTTGACAAATGCACTTGTAGCCTTCATAGAGTTGATGAATAGAGTGTTCAGATAGTACCTTGATATGTTTGTAATTGCATTTATAGATGATATTTTGGTGTATTCTAGAGATGAGAAAGAGCATGGTAATCACCTCAGGGTTGCTCTACAACTCTTAAAGATAATGAGTTGTATGCTAAGTTTTCAAAGTGCGAGTTTTGTATCAAATATGTGGCATTCCTAGGCCATATAATTTTGCGTGATGGTATTAAAGTGGATACCTCAAACATTGAGGCAATCAAGAACTGGCCTAGACCAACCTCTCAGACTGACACAAGAAGCTTGTTGGGTTTGGATGAATACTATCATCGGTTCGTTAAAGGATTCTCTTCCATATTTGTACCATTAACTAGACTGACTTAAAAGAGGTCAAGTTTCAATGGTCCGAAGAACATGAGAGGAGTTTCCAAGAGTTTAAAATGAGGTTAACTACTGCATTAGTGTTGACCTTGCATGAAGAGACTGATGGATTTGTAATTTACTGTGACGCCTAAAGAGTATTAGAGTTTATAGTGATGCAGAAGGATAAAGTTGTTGCTTATGCTTCCAAAATACTCAAGGTGCATCAGAAAAATTATCTAACATATGACTTAGAATTGGTAGCGATAGTGTTTGCTCTCAAGCTATGATGCCATTACTCATATGGAGCATATGTTGATACATTCAAAGACCATAAAAGCTTGGAATATGTCTTCATCCTGATGGAATATAACTTGAGGTAAAGGAGATGACTCAAATTGCTCAAGGATTATGACATGAGCATCCTCTACCATCCAGATAAAGCTAATGTAGTTACTGATGCTTGTAACAGGTTATCAATGAGAAATACCTCCCATGTTGAATAGGGGAAGAAGGAGCTAGCCAAAAAAGTTCACAGACAGGCATCATAGGGAGTTCAATTAGATGAATCTGGTAAAGGCGGAGTGTTGGTTTATAGTGGGTCTGCATCATCTCTAGTAGTTGAGGTGAAGGAGAAATAAGACTAAGATCCTATCTTACTACAATTAAAGGCAAATATGCATAAGTAGAAGGTAATGATTCTCATCAAAGGGGGAGATGGGGTATTAAAGTATCAGAGAAAATTGTGTGTCTCAGATGTTGATGGCATACAAGAGAGGATCATAGTAGAAGGTCACAACTCTAAGTATTCGATCCATCCAGGATCAACCAAGATATACCATGACTTGAGAGACATCCATTAGTGGAGCAAGATAAAAAAAGACATTGTTGAGTTTGTTTCTAAGTGTAAGAATTGCCAACAAGTTAAAGTTGAGCATAAAAAATCATGTGGAGTAGCCCAGAACTTTGAGGATCCAGAATGGAAGTGGGAGATGATTAATGGTCATGACTAAATTACACCTCCTAATTAAGGTATAAGGGGTCACTATTTCAAATATAGAACCTAACAATGATTAGAGTCGATCCCATGAGGAATATGATCTAGACATGAAATAATTAAAGAAATTTTGAGAATTTAATCAACTTACTTCCAAGAAAGGGGGGTTATTGTAAAAAGCAATTACTATAACCTATACTAAGAATAATTTGAATGTAAGTATTACTAATTCAGTGAGAGAAGGTAACTAGGGTATTGTGTTCCCTATGAATTTCTAAAGTAATATAACCTAATAATTATAACATTTTCTAGTGTGTAGCATAAATAACTGGTAAGTTATATTCACCTAATTCCTTGGGACAACAACTAGGTAAATTTCACCATGCAACTTAGACCATCTATGGGAGTCACATTACTAACCCTTACCTTAGTCACAGTACAACCATCCCTCACACCTTTCAGGTTGATTAGACGAGAGTACTCTCATCGAATCTTGTTATTTATCCCTTATCCTATTGATTACTCCCTTGGATCGGTGAGTAAGAATAAAGCAATTTCTAATGTTGGCCACCATTAAAATCAATCAAAACAAAGAGATGAATAATACATGCATGCACACTTTTTAAGAATTACAAATTATTTGATTTTTACTTTATTAGTTCTTCATAGTTCCCACAATCCTATTTGTGCATTTAACTACTCATGTTTGTTGTAGATAAAGAAATTATTTTTGATGTTTGCATAATTGAACACTTATAATAATTAATTAAATACTATAAAATTTAAAATCTCCATATAAAATTGTAATATCACGATCCAAAAGTAAGCACAAATTGTCTCAACTCAAAATTTTTAAGAACATCTCAAAATAGAGTAAGAATATGTTTTTTGATAGTCTACACATCCAAAAATAACGAAAACCCCTATTTATAAACATAAAAAATAAATCCTAAATTGATTAGGGAAACTGTATTCGAGCTTATCTACGAGCCAATGTACGGGCCATGAATCAATATATGACTCATGGATAGGGCTTTATAGACTTTTTTCTTGAATATTGAACTCCATGTACAAGCTCTATCTATGATTCATAGTTTGGACTATGGGTTATGAACCTCTCTGTCTTGTTAACTTTCAGAAATTCTGATCTTCTTTCCATGAACAAGTCAAAGGGTCATGGAATGAACCATGACCCTTTTTATTAATCGTTGTTTCAACTTCAAAAAAAATACTCCAAATCTGGATCAAGACCGCGAACCTCCACCTATAGCTCGTGCATCGAACCACGGTCCCTAGGTGGTTTCGTACTAAAAAAAAGCTGCTAAACTTGCCAATCTCCTTAAAAATCTTTTGAATCTTGTAATCAATAAAAACAACATAAAAACACATCAAATCTACTAAAATTACTTAGAGAACACACAAAATTCTAAGTTTAAAGAATTAAAATTATCTTATTTTGGGGCATATCAACGCCCTCAACTTCAAATTATTGCTTGTCCTTAAGCGACAGACTCAATCTATCATAAACAGTAGATCAAAGATATAGACATCAATCTCATGGCATATATCACATCTCAGTCAATTACAGATACCCTCACAAACCATCAGTGCATATACAAGACATTTTTCAAGCAAAATCATGTGGATCAATATATGGCAGAGTAATTTTGATAGACAAGGCAATCTATATAAGCAACAATCACCGAAATAGTCTATAATTAACAATCTCATTCAAGTTCTTTCACAAAAAAGTCTCATATTTTACACAAATTGATGTATTTGTATTTAATGCCAGGGACTAAAAAGTACACTTACACTCTCAATTTCCATTCAAATACCATGTATAATACCATAGTTTGCCTCTATATTCTCAACTATGAGTTCGATTGGTTAAACCAGATCACTATAGGACTTTCTTAGTTTGCAACATAGGCTTGGAGTTAGAGGGGAGGCTTGGTATGATATATTTAGAAAATAGTGACTAGTTCCCTACTTGACACTATATTATTTTGCACTTTTTCCTATCAAGACTGATAATTTGACAACACATTATTCCCTTTTTCCTATTTCAAATATTTTTTTGGGTGCACTCATTCACTTCTCAAGCTCATTGCCTTTTATTTTTCTTAGTTCTCTTTCCTTTAAAACTTCAAGGTTTACACAGATGAAGCGGTTGTTGATTTAGGTGTATACAAAGAAAAGGTACATATATGTCTCAAACATTTGGGTCAAGGGATACACACTATATTTGGTTGGTTATTTAAGCTAAGTGGACTATTATGAACAACAACCTATAATCTTTTCCTAACCAACTTAACTCTGGTCTTAGTTAGATTAACATGGAAAGTTCTAGATTAAGACACTGTATAAGAATTATACAACGAAGCTCACACACACTTGGCACTAAATACACTATCAATATAAACACTCAGGTCATGCTTTTTATCACAATTTAGCCCTATCCTATCATAACAAACAACGTCATATATAGATCCAACATGGTTACTATCAAAACTATCTTCAAGCTTATCATTCCAAAAGCAATTTCCAAAACAAAAGGGTATCATCTTTTTAATATAAATCAACTCAAGTCCTAGATGTCAGTATAATATGCTACTACTACTACCTAAACATCCTAAAAATGCAGATCAATAGAAAATAAATATCCTTAGGTAAATAACATAGGCAAGAAAACCACAGGGACCGAAAAATAAGAATAGATATAGGCCTTGGTTACTCAAACTTATAAGAGTATATATCCTAAACATCTTAATTTGATTTGGGTCTTATAGTTAATGACCTATCCACTAACTTGTCCGATATTTCTCCAGAAAGAAAAATTGACTTTGGCATTGGCCTTTTCTTCGACACCTAACTTATTTTTGTACCTCCATATTAAATGGCCTGGATGGAGTTAAAAGAATTGAAGGAACAACTAAGGAACTTTCTCCATAAAGGGTTTATAAGGCCTAATATACCTTTATTGGGTGCTCCCATATTATTTATAAGGAAGAAAGATGGTTCACTTCAAATGTGTGTAAATTATCGATAATTGAACAAGGTGACTATAAAAAAATAGTATCCACTACCGAGGGTTGAGGATCTATTTGACCAACCACAAGGTGCAAACCACTTCTTTAAGATTGATTGTCGATCCGATATCACCAATGGAGGGTGAAGGAGGATGACATTCAAAAGATAACATTTAGAACTCGGTATGATCATTTTAAATTCTTTGTTATGTCATTTGGACTAACAAATACTCTAGCCATTTTCATGGATTTAATAAATAGGATCTTTAAGCCATATTTGGATATCTTCGTGGTTGTGTTCATGGATGATATATTGGTCTATTCACGGAATGTAAAGAAGTATGAGGATCATTTGATAATTGTATTGCAAACATTGGTAGATAGATAACTTTTGTCCAAGTTTAGTAAGTATGGGTTTTGGCTAATGGAGGTGGGCTTTCCTTGGCCACATTATTTCGGGTGATGGTATTAGAGCTGATCCAAAGAATATGGAGGCAGTGAATAATTGGCCTACACCATTGTATCATCTGATATAAGAGATTTTTTGGTTTGGCCAAATATTGTAGAGGATTTGTTGAACAATTTTCTTCTAGTGCCTCACATATGACTAATTTAACCCAAAGAAGGTGAAATTTCTATGGTCCGATGAATGTAGAAAAGTTTCTAACTATTGAAAGATCATCTTACTTCAGCCCCTATTTTGACATTGCTCGAAGGTCTGGATGGTTTTGTTATGTATTATGATGTCTCTAGCATATAGGCTTAAGTTGTGTGCTGATACAACATAGGAGAGTCATTTCTTATACCTCAAGACAATTGAAGATGAATGAAAGGAACTATCTAACACATGATCTTGAGTTATTAGCCATTGTATTTGCATTGAAGTTGGTGATATTATCTCTATGGGATGTACATTGATATATTTACCGACCATAAGAGTTTGCAATATGTCTTTAGCCAAAGGGATTTGAACTTAAGGCAAATGAGGTGGTTGGAGCTTTTAAAGGATTATGACATGTGTATGATGTATCACCCCGACAAGGTAAATGTTGTAGATAATGCAGTGAGTAGAATGTCTATGGCAATATTGCACATGTAGAAATAAGGATCTAGACAAGAAAGTGAATCATTTGGCCCATTTGGTATGAGGTTAAATGTCTTGAATAATGGTTGTACAAAATAGAGTGGAATCATCTTTTATAGCTAAAGTTAAAGCAACACAAGACATGGGTCCTACTTTTGCTGAATTGAATAAGTTGTTGGTTGATAAAAAGGTTAAGGTCTTCTCACTAGGGGAAGATGGAGTGCTTTGTTATTGATGGTGGTTGTGTGTGCCTAATGTTGAAAGACTAAGGGAAAATATACTTGATAAAGCTCATAGTTCTAAGTATTCTATTTATTTGGGATCCAATAAAATATATAGGGATTTAAGAGAGGTGTATTGGTGGAATGGCATGAAAAAGACATAACAAAGTGTGTGATGGGATGTTTAAATTGCCAACAAGTGAAGGTGGAACACCAAATATTGAGTGGTTTGGCCCATAATATTGAAATACCTACTTGAAAATGGGAGTAAGCGAGTGTAGAATTCATTACGATTTTGCCGAAGAAGAGAAAATAATTTGATTCAATATAGGTGATTGTTAATAGAATGATGAAAATAACTCACTTTTTGCTAGTAAACACTTTCTATGGTGCCAAAGATTATGCTAAGGTTTATATACAAGAATTGGTAAGGTTGCATGAAGTACCTTTGTTTATAATATCGTATCGTGGTGCTCAGTGTACTTTCTACTTTTGGAGGTCTTTTCAAAAGGGCCTTGGTACAAAGGTGAAACTAAGTACTGCATTTCATCCTCAGACGGATGGACAAGATAAAAGGACAATACAAACATTGAAAGATATGACGAAAACATGTGTGTTTGATTTCAAAGATGGTTGGGATGATCACTTATCCCTTGTTAAATTTGCTTACAACAATAATTTTCACTCGAGTATTGAGATGGAACCATTTGAAGCTTTGTATGGTAGACGGTATAGGTCATTGGTGGAATGGTTTGACATTAGAGAGATGTCCTTGATTGGACTAGATTTGGTACGTGATGCTAAGGACAAAGTGAAAGTCATAAGGAAAAGATTAACGGCTGCCCATAGTCATCAAAAGTAATATGCCAATATTAGAAGAATAACTCTTGAGTTTAAGAAAGGTGATTGGGTGTATTTAAAGGTTTTACCTATGGAAGAGGTAATGCATTTTGTAAAAAAGGCTAAATTGAGTTCTAGATATGTAGGACCTTATGGTACTGTTAAGAGAATTGGGAAGGTAGATTACGAGCTAGATTTTCCTATGGAGTTAGCTATGGTTCATTTGGTGTTTCATGTGTCCATATTGAGAAAATGCATAGGTGATCCTAATTTCACTGTTCTATTGAAGGATGTGACTATTGAGAAATATTTGACTTATGAAGAATTACCAGTTGAAATTTTGGACCGACAAGTGAAGAGATTGAGAAATAAGAAAATTGAATCCGTTAAATTAAGTGTAATGGAGAAATCAATAATTTGAGAGTGCTACATGGGAAGCCAAGGCAGACATGATGAAATGATATCCTCATTACCTCTTTCCTTCTATTCAAGCCTAAAGTATCTAATATGATCTATTCCTTCAAACTATCATAAATATGTTTTCCTTGTCATGTTGCATGTATGCATGATTGTGATACTGTTTTTGAGTGATGTTTGATGCATAAATTTGATGATTTTATGTAAATCATATTTATGTTGCATTTTTGTATTCATGATAGGTTGATGGCTATGTTACTCTATTCAAGCTTGCTTTTGTCTCATTCAAGGACGAATGATCCCAAGGAGGAGATATTGTAACATCTGACATGTTGAAAATCCTAAAAAAAAGAAAGTTGTAAAAATTTTGAGACTGGTTGATTGTCAATCTACAACTCGTGGATTAGACCATAGGTACCAGAAAGATGTCATGGTTGAATGTCCAGAAAGTTGGTAAAAAAAATTTCGTCACTAAAATTCACTCCATGAGAAGCAGGATGGGTCATAAATAGAACCATGTCTCGAGGACTAGATCGTGAAAGGGACCCTTAGGATGAAAAGTTTTTCTATATTTGGGGAGGTTCCACGAAGAAATTTACGGTTGGTAAATGGAACTATAGACCGTACTGTTGGTTCATAGTCTTGAAGGTGCAATTTTCAATAACTAAATTTTTGTTACATTTATTCTACGAGGGCAAAACACGACCCCTGGAGTGGTTTATGGGTTGTGAAAGGGGTCTCGTAGATGGGTTCAAAAGATTTCAAATTAAGAACTTTTTGGTCATTTTCAAACTATTTAACTCCTAAACTACATCATTTTGACCCTCCTAACTAACTTAACTGATCCAACTCCTATAAAATCTATTCCTAATTCATTCTGACTCATTCATTCTCAAAACCTCTCCCAAAGTTTGAAAAATTCTCTCTCTAAGGATTCTGTACATAGAAGCTAGGGTTTGAAAGTTTGGCTAAGGAATTTCTAGAAGTTTTCTTCTTCCAATTTAGGAATTCTCACTTGAGATATGCAGAGATTCATTCATAGAGTAGATTCATTCATGAAACTCAATTCAATTCTCTCTTTTTCTCAAAGTTTGAGCATATATTTCTATGAATTTTTATAACTTGATTCCAAATGATTGAATTATGATTCCTACATGATTGTTACACCTATTTGTACTTGAATTAGGAAGGATTACTCAATTTCTATGATTTTCAAGTAAATTAAAGTCTTTTAAGTTTATGACGATTAGGGCTTGTTGAATAGATGGGGTTTCCTTTACTAATGTTCCAAATTGATTTCAATTACATGCTTCCTACATAATTTTTATCTAATTGCGTGATTTTAGCTTAATTGCTTGTGAACCCACATATGCTCCTAATTTCTTATGATAAAGTTATAATTTTCATGAGTATGATTTTAAGTATGAAAAGTATATTTTAATGATGATGATGCTATGATTATAAGGGTGACTTAAGACCCTAATGATGGCTTTAAAATTTGGGGTATACCCACACTCTATGAAAGTTATGCAAATAGCCTATTCCTATGATATGAAATATTATCATGGAGTTATGATAAATATTTTATAAAGTTATGAAAGTCTGATTTTGATAAAGTATGAATTATGTAGAAAGCTAAGTATATGTATGAATATATATTTTGTGGGATATGACTTAGCACCGAATGAGCTTGTGTGAGGTGGCTATATCCAAAGGTCTTTATAAAAATCCTCAAGTCTCATAACTACGTGCCAACATAGGCTTCTGATTATGTGCCTATATGATATTTTGTTAGTGGAACCACAAATGTAAAACATACACGAAAATAGGAAAGATTGCGTAAGGTAAGGTATAGTCTATTTTGGCAAAGTAAACTATTCTTTCTCTGATGTAGAAGCAACATAGGGATTCAATGTAAGAGTTTGCATGGTCTTATTATCGGTCAGTCTTATTTCCCACATATGTATGCTAGAATTATGAAAAGTTTTGATTATTCTTCTACTCATGGGTTTAAATATGCATTGATCATTCATATTGTGTCCTTATTCTATTGATTATTATTATACATATATATTGATATTATGTTATGATGTTCATTGATGCATGGCATACCTACACACTTAGTACATTTTATGTACTGACGCATATTTCTTTATCTAATAGTCTAACCATGTAAGAACGGATGGTAAGACTATTCCTCCATTTCGTGGCAAGTTTGGAGTTGAGCTTTTGAAGATTGTTGTGAGTTCCCATGCTTCCGGGACAAGCCCTGTTCATATTATGCTTTCATATTGATACTTTATGGTTTCATTGTTATTTTATCGTAAGGGTGAGCTAGTATGTTCTAGTTCTCGCTAAGATCCTATGATGTAGAGACATATTTTGGAGTAAAGATGTTGTAATTTCCCTAAGGAAAACTATGACTTGATATATATTCTACTTGCTTACTCTCTTATGAATTGTTTGCTTTACCTTATGTATGCTTATGATATGAACAAGAGGGTAAGATGAGGCGCCTTCAGGTGTCAAATTCATCATGTCATGGCTAGGCCCTAGGTTCAGATTGTGACAATGAGTCTTAACCATCTTAGTGTGGCTATCTTGCAAATGCATTAGTAAATATTCTAGCCCAGGCATAGTTGAGTACGATTGAACAAAAAATGGTAGGTTGATTAGACCAAGTTAGCTATTGTGCATCTGGAATTCCTATTATTAGGATAGAAGAATTAGACCTTAATGGGTATTAGAGTTGCCAATGAAGTAAATTAAAGGTTGAGATCATGTCATACTAAGAGTGGCTAAGATAATCGTAATGGTAAGAGTATGCGAGTAAAAAATTGTGTGGTGCAATGCTTGTTGCATGTTTGTTTCTGAATATTTGCTTCATATTGTGTGGTAGGTTTCAAGTTGACCAATGATGCCTATCAATACGTGTTGTTTGTACTGATACCACTGTTGCTATACTATTTAGAGTACAATCCTTGGGGGTGTTAGATGCCATTTCAAAGATTTAATTTGATTTTTTTAACCCTATACTTGATAAATTTAAAAATCTTTTCAGTTTTATCTTCTATTTCTTTCATCTTCCGCATGGTTTAATTAATTAAAATTAAAATTTTTTTTTATCTAGATGTTAAAGTAGGTATTCGCACGACCAAGTGGATTTATCTAGTGTGTGTGTGGCGAGAGAGAGAGAGAAAGAGAGAGAGAAAATTGAACTCTCACCAAATATTAAAAGTTTATATAATTAACCATTAACCTACTAGGACATTATGAGAAAAAACTACATTCCTCGCAACATTAAATTTCATTCTGATAAAAACGTCATTGTCTTAATTTTAGATATGTTTGAAAATAAGCCAGAAGGGTTGTACTCCTAATTAATTGGGGATTAAGTTGATATTTTTTGCTTAACAAGGTGGGATGCTTTCTACTTGCCTCTTGGAGAAAAAATAGTTCAAATATCACATAGAAAATTTTGGTCAATAATCCACGCAAATTTCTTTGCTACCAAGATATGTCCCTGTCTACAAATTAGCAATATATGAATTTAGTGGGTTTTTCATCTTTTCATTCATCCAACTTTTTCTCCTCACGCTAACTGACGTCTCCCTATTAGCACAACAAAATATCAAAAACTTTGTTTTCGGAGGCGTATTCAGATTTTTTTAGAGAATAAATGCATTATTAATTATGAAAAAGTGGACTTAAGAGATGAATTGGATCGATATGATTTTAGGTTTTTAAATTGAATTCGCTTAATTTTTTAATCTCAATTAAAGAGATGTATCTAAATATCATCATGTTATATAATATTTTGAATGTGAATTCATATATCTATATTTAAATATTTTTTTTAAAAATACAACATTAGTATATATGATTTAAAAAGAGAAATATGAATTCACATCATGAATCATGTGACCCCACCTCGATATGCCCCTGTTGGCTTCACTGCAATTTCTTTACCATTTCTTACTATCCGTTTTTAAAATGAATATTGAATTTGATGAGTGTTTTCCTACAGAATCCAAACAAATCTAATTCATGTCCTTCTGTATTAGTTGACTATATTTTCTATATACGTAATCATAAATAAGAAGATATTTTATTAATTTATTTCTTAATTTTTTTTAGAACTTTAGAAACAAATGTGACACTTTCAAAAAAAAAAATTAATTGCAAAGGTAATATCATTCGGTTTAAATTCATGAATTGGGCAAGAATTGCATGTCCATATTCTTTTGCAAATATGTCAACAGTATCGAATCACGTTTTCTTGAAAATGTAACGAGAATATTCTAAAAATGTTAAATCTATAGGTGTTTAATTGACTACTACATTGATGAGAAAAATGGTAGGGAGCCAGCCAAATAATTCATCATTTTGACCAAACAACATAAATAAAACAAAAAATGGTCAAAATGTTTTTAAATTATGTAAAATTGAAACAATATTTTTGTGTCAATAGTTTGGTCCCAAAAATAACCCATATTTAATTTAAGGGATCAAAAATATTTTTCCAAATAAATATAGTATTATTTTATTTTTGAACGCGTTTTTTCCTAATAATGATTTTTTTGGAAAAGGGTCAAAATGTCTTTGAACTATGTAAAATTGAACAAAAATGCTCTTGGTTAATAGTTTTGGTCTAAAATTGTCAGCGACATTAATAGTTTGGTCCAAAAACGTGTTTAAAAAGAAAAATAACGTAATATATTTATCAAGTTATTTTTGACCTATTAAGTAATAGTAGAGGCATTTCAGACTATTTGACACAAGTAATTTTAGACTAAACTATTAAATGAGGGCAATTTTATTTAATTTTAAACAATTTAACTGCATTTTGATCTTTTTTCGTAAAATCTGTAAAACAAGGATCCCTGCAAAGAAATGGAGTAATATACAACAGTCATTGGTTACATAGGACAGTGTAATGCTTACTTGTATAACATGTTGGCAAAATTGATGCTAGAATAGAATATTCTTTGGAATTTACATTTACAAAAAATAAGGGAAATATGTAATTAAAAATGAAATGATACATAGAATACTCTTTTCAATAGCATAATATTTAACATGAGTTAGTCATACATGACGTATAACCTCACACAATAAAGCAATTAAGCGCTTGTTGACGTCTAGCTTGCTGAGTTGTTTTACATCCCGCAGCTATGTAACACAAGGACAACCTCTACTTTCAAGAGTATTCAATTTCTGAACATGTAGTAATAAAACCTTTGTGACTAACATTTTGACAACTTGACAAATCAAGTTGTGACAAACAAACAATGCTAGTATTGCTTAGTAGAATCATTGACAAAAAGTATGTTGTGAATCATTTTTTTAAGATATAAATAAGTATGATAAAATATAAACATGTTTACTAAATTCTTTGAAGAGTACCAAGCATTTCAAACATGCGATTTTATTTCTTGATTTAAAATTATTATTTAGACATATGATTTCTTCAATCATATATTCTTTAAAAAGTTTAATTTGAAAATTCCATATCATGATTTCACATTTTCAATACAAAATTTGACTCATGTTTGTATTTTAATTTGTAAAAAAAAAGAAGGATAAATTATCTAAATACACAATTTATTTTATCATATTCTCTAAAAATTCCTCCCACTTGAAAATATTTCAAGAATCCCTATTTTCCTCTTTCTCCTCTATTTTCATATACATAACTCTTCACCTTCCCACTTTCTTTGTACAACAACAACATACCTAGTGAAATCTCACAAGTGGGGTCTAGGGAGGATAGATTGCACCAGACCTTACTGCTACCACATAGAGATAAAGAGGTTGTTTCCTGGAAACCCTGGTCTCAAAAACTCATTAGCAGAATAAACTAGATATGACAAAAAGGAAAGGAAAGGGAATAAAAAGGGTGACTAATAACGGAAAGCACATAATAATATGTAAATACGATAAATCTAACACACACATGACTGATAATGACAACACATGATATAAAATACGACTACTCCTGCTACCCTACTATACCCTAAGGCTAGACATCCACCCAACCCTACCAACCAATTAACTTGCTACTCTAATTCGCGACCTCCACTCCTTTCTATCTAAGGTCATGTCCTCGGAGATATCAAGTGTCACCAAATCCTGTCTGATCACCTCCCCCAATACTTCTTTGGTCTACCTCTATCCCTCCGTGTGTCTCCTGCGCTTCCCTCACCTTATTAGCCACCCCTAGCTTCTCCTGAATAGTCTCATTCCTAATCTTATCCCTCCTGGTGTGGCTACACATCCATCTCAACATCCTCATCTTTGCGACATGCATCTTCTGAACATATACGTTTTTTATTGGTCAACATTTCACCCCACACAACAAAGATAGTCTAACCACCATTCTGTAAAACATACCTTTGAGTTTGGGTGGTATCTTTTTGTCACACGATACTCCCAAGGCAAGCCTCTATTTAGTCCATGCTGCCCCAATACAATGTGTGACATTATCATCAATATCACCACTACTTTGGATGATGAACCCCAGATACTTAAAGTTTTCCCTCTTGGGGATAGGTTGAGTGGCAAGACTCACATCCCTGTCTGCTTTATGCCTCGCAGTACTGAATTGCCACTCCAAGTATTTTGTTTTGGTCCTACTCAGTTTGAATCCTTTGAACTCCAAGACGTATCTCTAACCCTCCAACCTATTATTAATTTTAGTTCAAGTCTCATGAATCAGGACTATGTCATCTGCAAAAAGCATACACCAAGGAAACTCCTCTTGGATAGATCGCGTTAGCTCATCCATCACTAAGGAAAACAAGAAAGGTCTCAACATAGATCCTTGATGGAGTCCCATCTCAACAGGTCCCACTTTCTTTGTAACTATCCTAAATTGAACACCTAAAATTACAGCCTTTATTTCATCCATTTTGGTTTTCAACAACCTTCTTAATAGTTTTTGTCATTAATTTCAAATACTAGGAAAACTAGAAGAAGTTTTTCATCCTCCCTGTTGGTACTCTGTACACCAATTTCTGGAAAAATTTTGTTTCAAAACACCATTCTTTATCTTGACATCCTGATACACATGATTTCTAGTTCAGCTTTTAATATTGGTGTTACCCAGTTATGTAATAATCACCAAGGTCATTTTCGTGCATTGCATATTTTAATAATTTTTATTCTTCTTCGTAGTTTTTTTATAGCCTCTATACTGTGTTAGGGTGGGTAGTATGCTCCCCAAGGAGACTGGATGAGTTTAATGTGAGTTTTTCTAATAATTTTAGAGGTTAAAAGTAAAGAGGATTGACTTTAATCAACATCTCAAGATGCGAATGTCGTATGAAAATTTTGATTGTTGTATCAGCTCTGTAGAGTCTATTTTGATCTAGAAGAATGGTTGATTTGAGTTTCAAGGCCTTTGTTTTGAGTTCATGCTAATAGCCATTTCAACTTTAAAGTTTTGGCCAAATATGACCCCAATCAATATTTTGGGTAAATGCAGTCGAATGAAAATTTCATCAGTGCGATTAGCTCCAAATATCGAGTTTGATCTAGAATGACCTTTGGTTCAATTTTCAGTGTGCTCAAAATTGATTTTTGGCCTTTAGGCATTATATGTATTTTTCTTTGAAAATGTTGACATTGGTCATTATCTTGACTAGATGACCTTTCGTTGATTCAGATGAGTCTAGAATATTGTTTATAGTCAGTAGCATAATTCGTTTGTGTCGATGGGATTTCGAATAAATTTTAAACCCCCCTTAGATGAGTTTCTAAACTTAGTTAATTGTTGAGTTAAGCTAATGGTGCAGCACGTCTTTATGCTTTATGTTCATGGGCCTTGGGCTATAATCGTAGAAGCCTAGGATTTTGGCCATCGCAATCCTGGGCTTGGCCAATGCAATCATAAAGAAGATTCCAATGAAGCATCCAATCATGAGCTTGATCTTTGTGATCGAAAAGAGTATTGTGCCTTGCTCTAATCAATCACGGTTGACCTCTGCGTATACAAAGACCATTTTTACTGGAACTTCAATGATCAAATGGCATGATTCTAGCTTCTAAGTCCTATTTTGGGACTTAGTATTTTGATGTTTTTAATAGCAATTATTGGTCATTATTGATGATTTTCATTCTGTTGGATTGAAAATTCTCATGGAGATGTTTCAGACTTGTTCTTTCTTCTAAAAATCTTAAGTTTTGCTCAATTTAACCTCTTTTCTCATTTTTAATCCTTCGAAGCTTGAATTTTGGTAAGGTTAATTTATGCCTTTTCGGTGCTCGAATTGTACTCATTTTGGAGGCACAAGTTCCTTAAGCTAATTGAAACATTATGATAGAATTGATTTTTTGATTATGTATGCAGGTCCCAATGTTAAATTTTAACCCAGTTTTGGTTTCTTTTTATATATTATAATATGGGTATCGTTAGTCTTAATCTTATGCATCTTTTGATATTTTGATAGAGTGGTATCATTTAGAGGCTTCCTGAAAGGAAGAGCTCCGGTATAGTGGATCGAGAGTGTTGTCCTGATCATAAGATTGGTTGTAATTTCTTTTTTTTAACTTGACTTGGTTAGATTATATATATTTTGAGTAGTATCGTATGTTTATGTTAAATTTAGGACTAGTTAATTTTTTTTAATCCTTTTTGCAATAAGATGGTTATCATTGGATAATTGATATTGTTTCACTTTATGCTCCTACCTATTATCTAGATATATTGTTAAGAACTCTCTGGCATGAAAACAAAAAAGTTTATGACGCTAATAAAAAGCCTACGCTTAGATTGATTCTTGATATTCGAATTGATACCACTCTTTCACATCCCAACCTAGGGTCGTGACCAGTGTCCGATACGGACACCTAGACACATGCTAACCTTAAATTCCTAAGGAAACAGACCTGGAAACCTACTGAAATTTCGGCAGAGTTTCCTCTGTTTTATTAACTAACTGCACCTGCAAAGAAAACCCAGCAGTAACCCAGACAATAATGCAAATATATATCAATTTATACATATACATAAATGCGGGCCGACAAGGTCTCCGCTGCGGTCCTGCCGCCTAATAATCATGTCATACATAGAGTAATGTGGTCTTGCGCCTAATCAAGTATCAAATATATGTAATAGACCATGTACTTAAGTATATCTCACATACCCACTACCTACTAGTATCCACAGACCTCTAGACACATATGCTGAACAGTATGTGCATATATATAGCACAATTATAGAACGTGTGAACATGAGAAGCTACCAATAGCTGGCTCTTGAAACAAACAGGGCACTGTAGCTGAAATGGGAGATCCTAGGCCAGAGGGTCTCACACCTATTCGTCGGTACCTGCGGGCATGAACACAGCCCCCCTGAAAGGAAGGGATCAGTACAAAAGACGTACTGAATATGTAAAACATTAAGTACACAATACAGATAGAACTCATAAGACAAAGGAAATGGATAACCATGTATAAATTAAACCTGTAAGTATTGAATAAAAATCTTTTTAAAACATATGAAATTCATGCATGTCGGACGGGAATGATGGCTCCAAACATCGCACCATCCACAACATCACACCAGAAGTTTAGCCCAAAATCTCCATCACACATCATGAACATAGTCACATTAGCCAGGAAAGTCCGCTGCACTCGCATATCATATATCACATGAGGCACCAGTCACAACATCACATCGTCTAAGCGAAACTCGTCCACTGGGCAAAATCGCGTCAGTCGTAGCCAACCAACTTTGAAAAATATACATAGATATATAGTAGCACGATAGTAACCGGCTTAGGAAATGGTAAAGGATATTACTATTATGTACGACACTAGTAGAGTTGTGAGAAGCATATGCAAGTACTTTATCTTGAAAAGTTTTCAAATATTCATAAAATCTTATTCTTGAAACAATTAGCT